>LS990915.1:24766926-25224426 GCA_900464855.2 Musa schizocarpa
TCAAATCTCAGCTGAGATTACAACCTTTTTAGCTGCAAGAGTTTGAGAGAAAGATCTTAGAAAAGTGTTAGCTTGCTTCTTTTCAATTTGCTAGTGTTCACCTCATCTCTTCTCAAAAATCTGTAAGAGAGTGAACCGCTTGTAAAGAGTTGTAAGAGGGGTATTTACCCTTCCATTTCAAGAGACTTGCTAGTGGAAGGTGGGAGCCTCATCGAAGAGGGGCCTCGCAAGTGGAGTAGGTCATTTGACCGAACCACTCTAAAATCGGTGTGATTCTTGGTTTGCGTTTCATTATTATTATTTACATTATTGCAAACCTTCTTATATGCTTTAGTTCATTATTACTTTTTTGTTAAAAGCATATTTAAGAATACGCTTTCAAGATTAAGCTTGTCAAGTTCGCTCTCTTCATCTTAAAAAGATTTTTTTTAAAAAATCGAAGTTTTAATCTGGCTGCACTAATTCACCCCCCCTCTTAGTGGCTCCGATCCTAACAATTGGTATCAGAGCGAGGTTATCTCTCATATTTGGTTTAATACCCAAGAGAGATGGCTTACTCTCCGCATGCAAGAGGGCCATTCTATCACTTCGTCCACCTATGTTTAATGGGTGGGATTACACGTATTGGAAGACTGGGATGAGGATCTTCCTCATTTCTATGGATTTCGATCTTTGGACTATTGTTGAAAATGGATTTCAAAAAATCTTCTCTTCCGATGAGCCGAATGGAATGAATCGGAGAAGAAGGTTTTTACTTTTAAATGCAAAGGCTATGAATGCCTTGTTTTGTGCACTAGACAAAAAATGAATTTAATCGTGTTTCAATTTGTGATTTGGCTTTTGATATTTGGAGAACTCTTGAGGTCACTCACGAAGGCACTAGTTTGAAAGTGAAAGAGTCCAAAATCAACATTCTTGTGCACTCTTACGAACTTTTTCCGAATAAAACCAAGTGAGTCCATCGGAGACATGTACACCCGGGTTTACGGATGTCATCAATGGACTCAAAGCTCTTGGTAAAGATTTTACTAACTTTGAACTAGTAACTAAACTCTTAAGATCCCTCCCTAAAAGTTGGGATCCAAAAAAAGTTACGCCATTCAAGAGGCCAAAGACCTTAAAACATTCCCTCTTGAAGAACTCATTGGGTCTCTAATGACCTCTGAAATGACATGTCAAGCTCATGACGAGCTCGAGACCCCCCCTTCCAAAGAACAAGAAGGATATGGCACTCAAATCACAAGAAGACCATTTGAAAGGAACATCAAGTGATGAGGACAGTGATAATGACATTGCACTTTTGACTCAAAAAATTCAAAAAAATATTTAAGGAAGAACAAATTTAAAAATAATACAAAAAATAAATTAGAACAAAAGAAGGACCAAGTGATTTGCTATGAATGCAAAAAAACCGGGACACTACAAGAACGATTGCCCTTTAAGAAAAAAGAGAACACCAAAAAGAAGAAGGCCAAGGCAACATGGGATGACTCAAGCACATCCAAGAAGAGGAGTCCAACACCGAAAGCAAGTTGCTCACTACGCCCCTAATGGCCTTGAAGAAGAGGTAACGGATTTAATTAATGCAGATTTACCTTATCATGATTTATTAAATGCCTTCCATGAGTTATTTGATGAATGTAAGACAATTAGTAGAAAATACAAATTGCTAAGAAAGGAGCATGATAGTCTTACTTGTGCTTTTGATAAATTAAAAACTGAATATCATGATTGTCTAGCTCCATGTGTTAAATGCCATGATTTAGAAACTCTCCAAAATGAGAACTTAGTACTTAAGGACACCTTGAAGAAATTCGAGGTCGGTAGCAAGTCCTTAAACATGATCCTTACAAATAAGGGTCACGTTCCTAAAAGGTCCTATCTTACATGTTCAACATCAAAGCAATTGCAACTTTTGTTGCAAATATGGACATATAACTTACCAATGTCCATTCAAGAAAATTAGTCCACACAAATTGATTTGGGTTCCTAAAGGAACCATGATCAAGTCTATGCAACATGATAAATAAGTTAGATTAGTTTTTGAGGCACCCAAAAGTAAATGGGTACCTAAAAATAATTCCTTCTTGTAGAAACATACACCATCACATGCTAGGAGCAAGAGATGGTATCTTGATAGTGGATGCTCAAGGCATATGACCGGAGATCCATCCCAATTCACCAAGCTCACTAGCATGGACGAAGGCTATGTCACCTTCGGAGACAACAACAAAGGCAAAATCATTGGCAAGGGAACCATAGGTAACAAATCAAGTTTTTCCATTGATGATATGTTACTAGTTGATGAATTAAAACATAATCTATTGAGCATTAGTCAATTATGCGATAAAGGTTATATCGTTAGATTTGAATCAAATATGTGCATTATTGAAAAACCAAATCATAACATGACTATGATTGCTTTAAAACAAAATAATATCTATACCATCAATCTTGATGAACTAAGTAATGAAATGTGTTTCTCCGCCATAAATGATGATGCTTGGCTTTGGCATAGGAGATTAGGCCATGCAAGCATGAAAACAATATCTAAAATCTCATCTCAAGAATTAGTACGAGGGATTCGAATATAAAGTTTATTAAAGATAAGGTATGTATGCATGTCAACTAGGGAAACAAATAAAAACAAGCTTCAAAAAAAAAATCAAATTAGCACCACTAGACCGTTACAATTGATCCATTTGGACTTATTTGGACCAATTGATACAACAAGTCTAGGTGGAAGAAAATATGCTTTTTGTGATTGTGGATGACTACTCTAGATACACTTAGACCTATTTCTTAGCTCACAAAAGTGATTGTTTCAAGTGTTTCTCTAAATTTTGTAAACTCACTCAAAGCGAAAAAAGGGTTCATGATTTCATCAATTCCGGAGTGATCATGGTGGCTAATTTCAAAACCATGACTTTCAAAATTTTTGTGAAGTTAATGGATACAATCATAACTTCTCCACTCCGAGAAATCCCAAACAAAATGGAGTAGTTGAAAGAAAAAATAGAAACCTACAAGAATGACAAGAACTATGTTAAAAAGAACATAGTTTACCTAAAAAGTTTTTTTGAAGTCAAGTAAATAAACTTGCTACATCATGAATAGAGTCCTAATAAGACCTTCCTTATCAAAAAACTCCCTATGAATTATGGAATAACAAAAAACCAAATATTTCCTATTTTAAAGTTTTCGGTTGTAAATGCTTTATTTTAAATGAAAGGGATGCCTTAGGAAAATTTAATGCAAAATCCGATGAAGGCATCTTTCTTGGTTACTCTTCCGTTTCGAAAGGTTTTCGGGTTTTTAATAAAAGAACCTTAGTAATTGAAGAGTCTATTCATGTAGTTTTTAATGAAGTCTCAAATTTTAAGAAAAATGATTTTGATGATGATCTTGGTTTTGATAATTTGAATTTAAATGAACCCCCTCCTCAAAATAGCAACATGGATGCACCTTCTTCCGAAATTTCCTTACCTAAGGAATGGAAGTATATAGATGCTCATCCAAAGGAGCTAATTATAGGGGATACATCTAAAGGGGTTCAAACTCGTTCCTCTTTCAAGAATTTTTTTTGCTAATGCAGCCTTCCTCTCTCAAATTGAACCTAAGTGCATTGACGAGGCCATAAAAGATGATTTTTGGATTATTGCAATGCAAGAGGAACTAAATCAATTTGAGAGAAACAAGGTGTGGGAGCTTGTTCCTAGACCTAGTGACCATTTAGTCATTGGTACTAAGTGGGTCTTTAGAAACAAGCAAGATTTAAAATGGTATCGTGGTTAGAAACAAGGCTAGATTAGTGGCCAAAGGTTTCAACCAAGAAGAAGGTATCGACTACTGAAGAAACCTTCGCTCCGGGGCTCGATTAGAAGCCATAAGGATGCTCTTTGCCTATGCTAGTAGTTATAATTTTAAACTATTTCAAATGGATGTCAAAAAAGTGCCTTCTTGAATGGTTTTATTTCAAGAGAAGTATATGTCGAACAACCTCCGGATTTGAAAATTCTCTTCTTCCTAATCATGTATTCAAATTGACTAAGGCTCTCTATGGCTTGAAATAAGCTCCTAGAGCTTGGTATGAAAGGCTTAGTTCCTTTCTTATTTTAAATAATTTTACCAAAGGCAAGGTTGATACTACATTGTTTATTAAACATTTTGAAAATAATTTTCTTATTGTACAAATTTATGTTGACGATATTATTTTTGGCTCTTCGAATGAATCACTATATGAATCATTTGCCAAATCTATGTCATGAATTTGAAATGAGTTTAATGGGGGAATTAACTTTCTTGTTAGGATTACAAATCAAACAACTTAAGGATGGTATATTTATTAACCAATCTAAATATACATTAGAATTGTTAAAATGATTTAACATGGATAATTCAAAAGCAATAAACACCCCTATGAGTACTTCGACTAAGTTAGATATGGATGAAAATAGTGAAAACTTCGATCAAAAAACATATAGCGGAATGATAGATAGTCTACTCTACCTTACCGCTACTAGACCAGATATCATGTTTAGTGTAGGACTTTGTGCTAGGTTTCAATCAAATCCTAAACTATCTCATCATAAAAGTGTTAAAAGAATATTTAGGTATCTTAAAGGAACTCCAAATTTAGGTTTATGGTATCCAAAATCTGAAAATTTTGATTTAATGGCTTACGCGGATGCCGATTTTGGCGGATGTAGGATAGATAGAAAGAGTACATCCGGAACATGCCAATTTTTAGGACATGCACTTGTTTCTTGGACTTCCAAGAAACAAAATTCAGTAGCACTATCTACGACGGAAGCCGAATACATTGCTGCGAGTGCATGCTGTGCACAAGTTGTTTGGATGAAAAATACATTGGAAGACTATGGAATTCACTTTAAAAATATTCCCATAAAATGTGATAATACTAGTGCCATATGTCTTACTAAAAATCCAATTCAGCATTCTAGAACTAAGCACATCGACGTTAGGCATCATTTCATACGCGATCATGTCCTTAACAATAATGTTGTTCTAGAATTCATTGACACAAAGCTTCAATTAGCAGATATATTCACAAAAGCCTTGAATCAAGACCAATTTGAATTCATTAGAAGGGAATTAGGTATGTTAAATTGTCCCTAAATAATAAACTTGTTTGATTGGATTTTCCGTAAAGTCTTTCATCTTCTTTCCATCTCTCGGTGAATCTAATCATTCTCCTTCAAATTCCATATGACATGTTGTGAAATCTCGAAATCGATTTTGATGACTTGATTATGAATTTCAAGTTACCGATTTGATTTAAATAAGTTTTATCTAAATCATAATCTTGATCTTGCAAAATTGGATTCACAAATAATATCTTTTGGCATTCATGAATTGATACTTACAAATATAAAAGTATTGGCATTCATGACTTGAAACATTGTATGCTTAAATTAATCATTCTCCTATGTTTCAAAATTCTTTAAATGCCTTATATGATGATTGAAAAGTAATGTTGAGATTTTAATGAATTTAACGATTTGAATGAGTTTGTACTCGAATTATGATCTTGACTTTGTGAAATTACTACTTGAATTCTTTTTTTTTTTTATCCCAATCTCTCTCTTGTACATCTACAATTTCTATTATTTATAGAAAGAAGAGATTAGATAATATGAATGCATGCTGAATTTTCCTCTAAAATGAACTCTGCGTAAATATTTTTGCATACTTAATTTTCAATGATAAAATCGTTGTATGACAAAATATGTGCTTCAAGTCTCATTTCCCTTTTTGTTGATGACAAAGGGGGAGAAAAGTGATGACTTATATCATTCTTAATAGCATGACAAAACATGAATTGCAAAATCTTTGAGAAAAGTGATTGATATGAATGACTTATATGCCTTGCAAAATCTTTGAGAATTGCAAAAGCTACTGTAATATGAATGTCTTATATGCCTTGCAAAATCCTTGAAAATATCACAAGATTGATTGATCATATTGAAAGCATGCCATACATCTAAATCATAAAATATATATTGAAAATCTTTATATTCTCTCATAGTAAAATTTCTCCCTTTTCATTTAACTTATGATTTTCATAGAAGTTTTGTATTCACTATTGTTTAAAGAGGATCACGATAAGCTCTACGGTTAGAACTTATCGGGTTATACTTGAATCCAATGGGATGGAATTCAAGTGGTTTTTATCTTCTCATAATATGGCATATAGATAGGGGGAGCTATGTTTAACTTCGTCATCAATTGATTGTCATCATCAAAAAGGGGGAGATTGTTGAATCTCGGATTTTGATGATAAAATCAATTGATGGGTTATTTGATCTAATCCATATTATTGAGTTAAGTGTGCAGGATTAACTACGATAAATAGAAAACACAAAGCAAGAATACCGGAGTCGAGTTCGATGAACGTTTAAGAGTTCGAAGAATCGTCGGAGATGCTGCCGGAACCAACCGAGAAGAAATCGGGAACCTGTTGGATGTTCGCCGAAGAGATCGTCGGAGGTTCGCAGAGATCACCGAGAAGTCTCAGCTACTCTTTAAAGTCATCCCAAGTTCGGGAGCGTGCTTGGACCCCGTCGAAGGAAGTTCGTCGGAAAGCTCGTCGGAACAAAACTTGACGTTCGCGGTTAATAAATTGCTTAGGATGTGTTTTGTTATGTAGTTCACTTGTAATTAGGATTAGGATTAAAAAGATAAGCCTATATCCTGGTTAGGGGCCAACTGGGGCCAAAGTCAGATTTGGTTTGGGCTAAAAGAAAGCCAAACCAAGTGAACCGGAGAGCCAGGCGGTGGCACCGCCTGGCTGGGCGGTGACACCTCCTGGGCTGGGCGGTGGCACCTCCCAGCACCCGAGCGCTGGGCGGTGGCACCGCTTGGCTGGGCGGTGGCACCGCCAGCATCGGGAACCCAAAGAGGATTTGAATTTTGGAGCCCAAATTTGAATCCTCTTGAGGCCTATAAATACCCCTCAAATCTCAGCTGAGATTACAACCTTTTGAGCAGCAAGAGTTTGAGAGAAAGATCTTAGAAAAGTGTTAGCTTGCTTTCTTTTCAATTTGCTAGTGTTCACCTCATCTCTTCTCGAAAATCTGTAAGAGAGTGAACCGTTTGTAAAGAGTTGTAAGAGGGGTATTTACCCTTCCATTTCAAGAGACTTGCTATTGGAAGGTGGGAGCCTCATCGAAGAGGGGCCTCGCAAGTGGAGTAGGTCATTTGACCGAACCACTCTAAAATCAGTGTGATTCTTGGTTTGCGTTTCATTATTATTATTTACATTATTGCAAACATTCTTATATGCTTTAGTTCATTATTACTTTTGCTGCGCATATTTAAGAATACGCTTTCAAGATTAAGCTTGTCAAGTTCCGCTCTCTTCATACGAAAGATTTTTTAAAAAATCGAAGTTTTAATCCGCTGCACTAATTCACCCCCTTAGTTAGTGCTGCTCCGATCCTAACACTGATAGGTATGACTCATGGCCAGCTCGATATTAGGTCTAGAGGCTCACACACATATAGTAGGTGTTGCGATAGGTAAAGGTTCAGATATGAGATATCTGTTGGAGCCCCTATCTTATTGGATATCCAATAAGCCCCTGAATTATTGGATCCTATGGATAAGATCAAATAAGTGACAATAAGATATTATTGGGTAGAGATCCACTAATCTAAGAGGCTTGATTAGTTGGATAAAGATCCAGTACCCAATAAGGTTGGATCTATTAGGGTTAAGTTGATAGGGGACCTCTATAAATAGGAGGGAACTAAAGGGCCATAGGCTTGGCCTTTTTGGCTGCCAGCTCCTATTCTCCTCTCCTCGTCTCCTCCTTAGCCAACAACCCCTATTTAAGACTTGTGGAGATTCGGGCAATCAGTCAAGGAGCGCCTTTGCAACTCCTATTATGTGGATCACCACTAGAGAGGAGGACAGTTGACCTCCTTCCTCCTCTCCCACAGATCTACAAGATTTTAAGGATATATGATCTCCCTATGTAAAATACATCTCTTTTATATGTGCAATTTTTTATTTTACGGTTTTTGCGCACCAATATTCGCACAATGATGAAACCTTTTTGTGTAAATCTAGGATTTTTCTTTTTATTCTTCCACTGCGCATGCGATTGTTGGGAAATCATGGGGGGCGACATCATATGCGCAGCGGAAGAATAAGAAAACAAAAATCCCCGATTCCCAAAAAGATGTTCGTCGTCGTGCGAAGATTGGTGCGTAAAAATCCGCAAAACACAAAACTGCGTATAGAGATTGTGTTACCAAGGGAGATCGTATATCCCTGTTTCCTTGCAGATCCTTAGGAGAGGGTGAAGGAGGTCAAGCGTCCTCCTCTCTAGCGGTGATCCACACAGCAGGGTTGCGATGACCCTCCTCAAAACTCCAAGCCTCTAAAGTGGAGAGAGAGAGGAGAATAGGAAGGGCAAGCAAAGACTCTAGCCTATGAGGCTGTGAATCCCTCCTATTTATAGAGATCCCGTGTCAAACCCTAATGGGTCCTTCCCTAGTGGGTATTGGATCTGCATCCAATAAGACAAGGGCTCCGTCGGATATCTCATATCCGAACCTCTACTCATCGCAATGCCTACCATATGTGTGTGACCCTCTAGGCCCAATATCAAGCTGGCCGTGAGTCATACCTATCAGAACTCCTTCTAACTCAGTGAATTATTATCTCTGTAATAATTCACTCGACTCATCGACTACGGACGTACTAGGCCACTACGCCGTAGCCCCCAGACGATACAGGGGAATCCAATCCATTGGACCTGTCTGTCCTTAGTTACCATGTACCTATAGTCCCTCATCCATATAATATCCCAGAGACCGTATATCGAGCATGGTGTTGTCAGACCCATACGGTTTCTACTCGAGTCTCGCTCTAATCGGATTCTCCCGGAGAACTCTTTCTCTCTCAACCCGAATGACCCTGGCCAGGGATTTGTCTGAGCAAGAACACATGGGATATTCCTCTCATGACGCCGAGAGTGGATGATCCTCTATCGACACTCAATAGCCCTCGTAAGGTCGACTACCACTCCCAATGACCAGCTGTACTAGATCTGGGACAGCCAAACCTATAAGTCTGGTATCAAAGAGTGGAGCACTCATACAGGACATCCTTGGTGTCTCAAGTCTAAGAACCAGATACACCACTAAGACTACGGAATCGCTGTCTGACAATAAGGCATCATCAACCATCCAGCATTCCGTAAGCGGATCAATCAGTGAACTCATTCTCCAATGAGCACCTGTACTGTATCCCTAGTGTCCCTACTATTGAATCTCGGATTTTGATGATAAAATCAATTGATGGGTTATTTGATCTAATCAATATTATTGAGTTAAGTGTGCAGGATTAACTACGATAAACAGAAAACACAAAGCAAGAATACCGGAGTCGAGTTCGATGGACGTTTAAGAGTTCGAAGAATCATCGGAGATGCTACCGGAACCAACCGAGAAGTAATCGGGAACCTGTTGGAAGTTAGCCGAAGAGATCGTTGGAGGTTCGTAGAGATCACCGAGAAGTCTCAGCTACTCTTTAAAGTCATCACAAGTTCGGGAGCGTGCTTGGACCCCGTCGAAGGAAGTTCGTCGGATAGCTCGCCGGAAAAAGACTTGACGTTCGCGGTTAATAAATTGCTTAGGATGTGTTTTGTTATGTAGTTCACTTGTAATTAGGATTAGGATTAAGAAGATAATCCTATATCCTGGTTAGGGGCCAATTGGGGTCAAAGTCAGATTTGGTTTGGGCTAAAAGAAAGCCAAACCAAGTGAACCGGAGAGCCAGGCGGTGGCACCGCCCAGCACCCGAGTGCTGGGCGGTGACACCTCCGGGCTGAAGGATGGAACTGCTTTGGCGGTGGCACCCGCCAAAGACATCGGGAACCCAAAGAGAATTTGAATTTTGGAGCCCAAATTTGAATCCTCTTGAGGCCTATAAATACCCCTCAAATCTCAATTGAGAACACAACCTTTTGAGCAGCAAGAGTTTGAGAGAAAGATCTTAGAAAAGTGTTAGCTTGCTTTCTTTTTTCAATTTACTAGTGTTCACCTTAACTCTTCGAAAAAATTTGTAAGAGAGTGAACCGCTTGTAAAGAGTTGTCGAGGGTATTTACCCTTCCATTTCAAGAGACTTGCTAGTGGAAGGTGGGAGCCTCATCGAAGAGGGGCCTCTGCAAGTGGAGTAGGTCATTTGACCGAACCACTCTAAAATCGGTGTGATCCTTGGTTTATGTTTCATTATTGTTATTTATATTATTGCAAACCTTCTTATATGCTTTAGTTCATTATTACTTTTTTGCTCAAGATATTTAAGAATACTTTCAAGATTAAGCTTGTCAAGTTCCGCTCTCTTCATACGAAAGATTTTTTAAAAAACCAAAGTTTTAATCCGCTGCACTAATTCACCCCCCCTCTTAGTGCTGCTCCGATCCTAACAATTGGTATCAGAGCGAGGTTATCTCTCATATTTGGTTTAATACCCAAGAGAGATGGCTTACTCCGGCATGCAAGAGGGTCATTCTATCACTCGTCCACCTATGTTTAATGGGTCGGATTACACGTATTGGAAGACTCGGATGAGGATGGATTTCGAGCTTTGGACTATTGTTGAAAACGGATTTCAAAAATCTTCTCTTCCGATGAGCGAATGGAATGAATCGGAGAAGAAGGTTTTTGCTTTAAATGCAAAGGCTATGAATGCCTTGTTTTGTGCACTAGACAAAAACGAATTTAATCGTGTTTCAATTTGTGATTCGGCTTTTGATATTTGGAGAACTCTTGAGGTCACTCACGAAGGCACTAGCCGAGTGAAAGAGTCCAAAATCAACATTCTTGTGCACTCTTACGAACTTTTCCGAATGAAACCAAGTGAGTCCATCGGAGACATGTACACCCGGTTTACGGATGTCATCAATGGACTCAAAGCTCTTGGTAAAGATTTTACTAACTTTGAACTAGTAACTAAAATTTTAAGATCCCTCCCTAAAAGTTGGGATCCAAAAGTTACGGCCATTCAAGAGGCCAAAGACCTTAAAACATTCCCTCTTGAAGAACTCATTGGGTCTCTAATGACCTACGAAATGACATGTCAAGCTCATGACGAGCTCGAGAACCCCCTTCCAAAGAACAGGAAGGATATGGCACTCAAATCACAAGAAGACCACTTGAAAGGAACATCAAGTGATGAGGACAGTGACAATGACATTGCACTTTTGACTCAAAAATTCAAAAAAAATATTTAAGGGACGACAAATTTAAAAATAATACAAAAAAATAAATTTGAACAAAAAGAAGGACCAAGTGATTTGCTATGAATGCAAAAAACCGGGACACTACAAGAACGATTGCCCTCAAGCCAAAAAGAGAACACCAAAGAAGAAGGCGCTCAAGGCAACATGGGATGACTCAAGCACATCCGAAGAAGAGGAGTCCAACACCGAGCAAGTTGCTCACTACGCCCTAATGGCCTTCGAAGAAGAGGTAACGGATTTAATTAATGCAGATTTACCTTATCATGATTTATTTAATGCCTTCAATGAGTTATTTGATGAATGTAAGACAATTAGTAGAAAATACAAATTGCTAAGAAAGGAGCATGATAGTCTTACTTGTGCTTTTGATAAATTAAAAATTGAATATCATGATTGTCTAGCTCCATGTGTTAAATGTCATGATTTAGAAACTCTCCAAAATGAGAACTTAGTACTTAAGGACACCTTGAAGAAACTCGAGGTCGGTAGCAAGTCCTTAAACATGATCCTTACAAATAAGGGTCACGTTCCTAAAAGGAGTGGAATCGGATTTGTGAGAAGTACTCACCAAAATCCAACCACCTTCGTTAAAGGTCCTATCTTACATGTTCAACATCAAAGCAATTGCAATTTTTGTTGCAAATATGGACATATAACTTACCAATGTCCATTCAAGAAAATTAGTCCGAACAAATTGATTTGGGTTCCTAAAGGAACCATGATCAAGTCTATGCAACATGATAAACAAGCTAGATTAGTTTTTGAGGCACCCAAAAGTAAATGGGTACCTAAAAATAATTCCTTCTTGTAGAAACATACACCATCACATGCTAGGAGCAAGAGATGGTATCTTGATAGTGGATGCTCAAGGCATATGACCGGAGATCCATCCCAATTCACCAAGCTCACTAGCATGGACGAAGGCTATGTCACCTTCGGAGACAACAACAAAGGCAAAATCAATGGCAAGGGAACCATAGGTAACAAATCAAGTTTTTCAATTGATGATGTGTTACTAGTTGATGAATTAAAACATAATCTATTGAGCATTAGTCAATTATGCGATAAAGGTTATATCGTTAGATTTGAATCAAATATGTGCATTATTGAAAAACCAAATCATAACATGACTATGATTGCTTTAAAACAAAATAATGTCTATACCATCTATCTTGATGAACTAAGTAATGAAATGTGTTTCTCCGCCATAAATGATGATGCTTGGCTTTGGCATAGGAGATTAGGCCATGCAAGCATGAAAACAATATCTAAAATCTCATCTCAAGAATTAGTACAAGGGATTCCGAATATAAAGTTTATTAAAGATAAGGTATACGATGCATGTCAACTAGGGAAACAAATAAAAACAAGCTTCAAACCAAAAAATCAAATTAGCACCACTTGACCGTTACAATTGATCCATTTGGACTTATTTGGACCAATTGATACAACAAGTCTAGGTGGAAGCAAATATGCATTTGTGATTGTGGATGACTACTCTAGATACACTTTCAAAATTTTTGTGAAGTTAATGGATACAATCATAACTTCTCCACTCCGAGAAATCCCCAACAAAATGGAGTAGTTGAAAGAAAAAATAGAAACCTACAAGAAATGGCAAGAACTATGTTGAATGAACATAGTTTACCTAAGTATTTTTGGGCCGAAGCAGTAAATACGGCTTGCTACATCATGAATAGAGTCCAAATAAGACCTTCCTTATCAAAAACTCCCTATGAATTATGGAATAACAAAAAACCAAATATTTCCTATTTTAAAGTTTTCGGTTGTAAATGCTTTATTTTAAATGAAAGGGATGCCTTAGGAAAATTTGATGCAAAATCCGATGAAGGCATCTTTCTTGGTTACTCTTCCGTTTCGAAAGCTTTTCGGGTTTTTAATAAAAGAACCTTAGTAATTGAAGAGTCTATTCATATAGTTTTTAATGAAGTCTCAAATTTTAAGAAAAATGATTTTGATGATGATCTTGGTTTTGATAATTTGAATTTAAATGAACCCCCTCCTCAAAATAGCAACTTGGATGCACCTTCTTCTGAAATTTCCTTACCTAAGGAATGGAAGTATATAGATGCTCATCCAAAGGAGCTAATTATAGGGGATACATCTAAAGGGGTTCAAACTCGTTCCTCTTTCAAGAATTTTTGCGCTAATGCCGCCTTCCTCTCTCAAATCGAACCTAAGTGCATTGACGAGGCCATAAAAGATGATTTTTGGATTATTGCAATGCAAGAGGAACTGAATCAATTTGAGAGAAACAAGGTGTGGGAGCTTGTTCCTAGACCTAGTGACCATTTAGTCATTGGTACTAAGTGGGTCTTTAGAAACAAGCAAGACGAAAATGGTATCGTGGTTAGAAACAAGGCTAGATTAGTGGCCAAAGGTTTCAACCAAGAAGAAGGTATCGATTACGAAGAAACCTTCGCTCCCGTGGCTCGATTAGAAGCCATAAGGATGCTCCTTGCCTATGCTAGTAGTTATAATTTTAAACTATTTCAAATGGATGTCAAAAGTGCCTTCTTGAATGGTTTTATTTCCGAAGAAGTATATGTCGAACAACCTCCCGGATTTGAAAATTTTCTTCTTCCTAATCATGTATTCAAATTGACTAAGGCTCTCTATGGCTTGAAACAAGCTCTTAGAGCTTGGTATAAAAGGCTTAGTTCCTTTCTTATTTTAAATAATTTTACCAAAGGCAAGGTTGATACTACATTGTTTATTAAACATTTTGAAAATAATTTTCTTATTGTACAAATTTATGTTGACGATATTATTTTTAGCTCCTCGAATGAATCACTATGTGAATCATTTGCCAAATCTATGAGTCATGAATTTGTAATGAGTTTAATGGGGGAATTAACTTTCTTTTTAGGATTACAAATCAAACAACTTAAGGATGGTATATTTCTTAACCAATCTAAATATACATTAGAATTGTTAAAACGATTTAACATGGATAATTCAAAAGCAATAAACACCCCTATAAGTACTTCGACTAAGTTAGATATGGATGAAAATAGTGAAAACTTCGATCAAAAAACATATAGGGGAATGATAGGTAGTCTACTCTACCTTATCGCTACTAGACCAGATATCATGTTTAGTGTAGGACTTTGTGCTAGGTTTCAATCAAATCCTAAATTATCTCATCTTAAAAGTGTTAAAAGAATATTTAGGTATCTTAAAGGAACTCCAAATTTAGGTTTATGGTATCCAAAATCTGAAAAATTTGATTTAATGGCTTACGCGGATGCCGATTTTGGCGGATGTAGGATAGATAGAAAGAGTACATCCGGAACATGCCAATTTTTAGGACATGCACTTGTTTCTTGGACTTCCAAGAAACAAAATTCAGTAGCACTATCTACGGCCGAAGCCGAATACATTGCTGCGAGTGCATGCTGTGCACAAGTTGTTTGAATGAAAAATACATTGGAAGACTATGTAATTCACTTTAAAAATATTCCCATAAAATGTGATAATACTAGTGCCATATGTCTTACTAAAAATCCAATTCAGCATTCTAGAACTAAGCACATCGACGTTAGGCAACATTTCATACGCGATCATGTCCTTAACAATAATGTTGTTCTAGAATTCATTGACACAAAGCATCAATTAGCATATATATTCACAAAAGCCTTGAATGAAGACCAATTTGAATTCATTAGAAGGGAATTAGGTATGTTAAATTGTCCCTAAACAATAAACTTGTTTGATTGGATTTTCCGTAAAGTCTTTCATCTTCTTTCCATTTCTCGGTGAATCTAATCATTCTCCTTCAAATTCCATATGACCTGTTGTGAAATCTCAAAATCGATTTTGATGACTTGATTATGAATTTCAAGTTACCAATTTGATTTAAATAAGTTTGATCTAAATCATAATCTTGATCTTGCAAAATTGGAATCACAAATAATATCTTTTGGCATTCATGAATTGATACTTACAAATATGAAAGTATTAGCATTCATGACTTGAAACATTGTATGCTTAAATTAATCATTCTCCTATGTTTCAAAATTCTTTAAATGCCTTATATGATGATTGAAAAGTAATGTTGAGATTTTAATGAATTTAACGATTTGAATGAGTTTGTATTCGAATTATGATCTTGAATTTGTGAAATTACTACCTGAATTTTTTTTTATCCCAATCTCTCTCTTGTACATCTACAATTTCTATTATTTATAGAAAGAATAGATTAGATAATATGAATGCATGCTGAATTTTCCTCTAAAATGTACTCTGCGTAAATATTTTTGCATACTCAATTTTCAATGATAAAATTGTTGTATGACAAAATATGTGCTTCAAGTCTCATTTCCCTTTTTGTTGATGATAAAGGGGGAGAAGTGATGACCTACACCATAATGATAGCATGACTTATATGGATTACAAAAACTTGTGTGATATGAATGACTTATATGCCTTGCAAAATCCTTGAAAATATCACAAGATTGATTGATCATATTGAAAGCATGCCATACATCTAAATCATAAAATTTATATTGAAAATCTTTATCTTCTGTCGTAGTAAAATTCGTCCCTTTTCATTTAACTTATGATTTTCATAGAAGTTTTGTATTCACTATTGTTTAATGAAGATCACGATAAGCTCTACGGTTAGAACTTATCGGGTTATGCTTGAATCCAATGGGATAGAATTCAAGTGGTTTTTATCTTCTCATAATATGGCATATAGATAGGGGGAGTTATGTTTAACTTCATCATCAATTGATTTTCATCATCAAAAAGGGGGAGATTGTTGAATCTCGGATTTTGATGATAAAATCAATTGATGGGTTATTTGATCTAATCCATATTATTCAGTTAAGTGTGCAGGATTAACTACGATAAACAGAAAACACAAAGCAAGAATACCGGAGTCGAGTTCGATGAACGTTTAAGAGTTCGAAGAATCGTCGGAGATGCTACCGGAACCAACCGAGAAGTAATCGGGAACCTGTTGGAAGTTCGCCGAAGAGATCGTCGGAGGTTCGCAGAGATCACCGAGAAGTCTCAGCTACTCTTTAAAGTCATCACAAGTTCAGGAGCGTGCTTGGACCCCGTCGAAGGAAGTTCGTCGGAAAGCTCGCTGGAACAAGACTTGACGTTCGTAGTTAAAAAATTGCTTAGGATGTGTTTTGTTATGTAGTTCACTTGTTATTAGGATTAGGATTAAGAAGATAATCCTATATCCTGGTTAGGGGCCAATTGGGGCCAAAGTCAGATTTGGTTTGGGCTAAAAGAAAGCCAAACCAAGTGAACCGGAGAGTCAGGCGGTGGCACCGCCCAGCACCCGAGCGCTGGGCGGTGGAACCGCTTGGCTGGGCGGTGGCACCACTAGCATCGGGAACCCAAACAGAATTTGAATTTTGGAGCCCAAATTTTGGAGCCCAAATTTGAATCCTCTTGAGGCCTATAAATACCCCTCAAATCTCAGCTGAGAACACAACCTTTTGAGCAGCAAGAGTTTGAGAGAAAGATCTTAGAAAAGTGTTAGCTTGCTTTCTTTTCAATTTACTAGTGTTCACCTCATCTCTTCTCGAAAATCTGTAAGAGAGTGAACCGCTTGTAAAGAGTTGTAAGAGGGATATTTACCCTTCCATTTCAAGAGACTTGCTAGTGGAAGGTGGGAGCCTCATCGAAGAGGGGCCTTGCAAGTAGAGTAGGTCATTTGACCGAACCACTCTAAAATCGGTGTGATCCTTGGTTTGCGTTTCATTATTGTTATTTACATTATTGCAAACCTTCTTATATGCTTTAGTTCATTATTACTTTTGCTACGCATATTTAAGAATACGCTTTCAAGACTAAGCTTGTCAAGTTCCGCTCTCTTCATACGAAAGATTTTTAAAAAACTGAAGTTTTAATCCAGCTGCACTAATTCACCCCCCCCCCCTCTTAGTGCTGCTCCGATCCTAACACCTACACGAGCAACTATGAGACCAGCTGCATCCATCATATGGATGGGTATACAGCACACAAGTCTATCCGGTTATCACGATGTCCCTCTCGAGTAACCTATGACTGGAATTATTTAGGATATGTGTTTAAAGGTGAATCGATCTCATTATCGTGATCTCATCACGATCCGATTCCCATTGCACAAATCCAAGGACATCACAATATATATATGCATTTATGCAATAGTTATAAAGTGATATACGCCAAAATATAATAAGCAAAAAGATTCTGTATCAAGTCACAAGTGTCATCACTCACGTGATTGGCTTGCTGGGCATCTATGACTAGCAATCTCCCACTTGACCTAAAGCCAATCACCTATATGTCTGATCCCCATCAGACCCCTGTGACGCTCAAAGACAAAATGAGACAACGGCTTTGTCAGTGGATCTGCAATGTTATCTTCGGATGGAACTCTTTCCACTACTACATCTCCTCAAGTTACGATCTTTCTTATAAGCTGGAACCTCCTCAGAACACTTCTGATGAGACCCAGGTTCCCTTATTTGAGTAATCACCCCATAGTTGTCACAATATAAGGAAGTCGACTTGTCGCTATCTGTATCGACTCCCAAATCTGTGATGAATTTCTTCACCCAGACTCCCTCCTTTGCTGCATCTGATGCAGCAATGTACTCCGCCTCTATGGTCGAGTCAGCAGTGGTATCTTGCTTGGAACTCTTCCAGCACACTGCTCCTCCATTCAAGGTGTACACATACCCTGAATTCGACTTGCTATCATCGACATCAGACTGAAAACTTGAGTCAGCGTAGCCTTCAACCTTAAGGCTATTACCTCCATATACTAGTAAAAGATCCTTAATCCTTCTCAAGTACTTAAGGATACACTATACTGCTTTCCAGTGCTCCAAGCTTGGATCCGCCTGATACCTGCTCGTGACACTCAGAGCATGCGCTATATCAGGCCTAGTACATAGCATGGCATTCATGATAGACCCTATTGCTGAGGCATAAGGTATCATATCCATGTTCGCCCTTTCTTCTAGAGTCTTTGGGGACATATTCATAGAAAGCGATATCCCATGTCTCATCGGTATGAGACCTCTCTTGGAATTTTCCATGTCAAACCTTTTGACAATAGTTTCTATGTACCTGGACTGGGACAAGCCAAGCATCCTCTTGGATCTATCTCTATAGATTCTAATCCCCAAGATATAAGATGCTTCCCCTAAGTCCTTCATGGAGAAGTGTCTAGATAACCAAGCCTTTACTGTGGATAGCATTCCTATGTCATTCCCAATGATGAGGATGTTATCCACATATAACACCATAAAGGTGATAGCTCCCACTTACCTTTCTGTATACACAAGGCTCATCTTCGTTTAATCTAAGTCATAAGATCTGATTGCCTCATCAAATCTTATGTTCCAACTTCGAGGAAGCTTGCTTTAGTCCATAAATGGATCTAAGCAACCTACACACCTTATCTCGGGCAGTTCTTGGACACTAATCCCTCAGGTTGCATCATATACACCTCCTCCTCGAGGTTCCCGTTGAGGAATGCGGTTTTCACATCCATCGCCGGATCTCATAATCATAGTGTGCTGCAATAGCCAAGAGAATTTGATGAATTTTAGCATTGCTACGGGTGAGAAAGTTTCGTCAGAGTCAACACCTTGCCTTTGACGATACCCCTTAGCCACTAGCCTTGCTTTATAGGTCTCTACCTTTCCATCTACTCCGACCTTTTTTTCTTAAAGATCCACTTGCAACCGATGGGTACAATACCTTCTAAGCATCAACTAGGTTCCAAACCTTATTGGAGTACATAGAATCCATCCGAGAATTCATGGCTTCTTTTTTCCACTTCCGGAGTCTATACTCATAATAGCCTCCTCGTGGGTTTGAGGATCAATATCCTCTACATCCCTCTGCTAATATGTCCCACATATCTCTCAGGAGGATAGGATACTCTATCGGACCTGCGTAAAGTTGATACTTTGTGTATTAGGTACCTGAAATGCACTCGGGGCTGTAGAGTGGTGCTTGAGCTTGGTTCTCCAACCTCGCTCAATTATATCATTCTCCCATTGTCTCTGTCAAGAATGTGTTCCTTCTCAAGGAACACTGCTCTCTTAGCTACAAAGACCTTTTGGTCCTCGAGATGATAGAAATAATACCCACAAGTTTCCTTTGGGGTATCCCACAAATTTGCATCGCTTCTGTCCTTGATTCTAACTTATAGGGGTTGTGTCTTCTAACATGGGTGGGGCAGCCCCCGGATCTTAACAACCTTAAGATCAGGCTTCATCCCCTTTCCATATCTCATATGGTGCAGACACTACCGACTTAGTTGGAACTCTGTTCAGTAAGGTAAGCTGCGGTTTCTAGGGCATATCCCAGAATGAATGAGATGGGTAGGTCAAATAAACTCATCATGGACCGTACCATATCTAATAATGTACGATTTCTCCTTTCAGAGACACCATTGAGCTGAGGTGTATAAGGAGGTGTCCATTGGGATAAAATCCCATGGTCCTTGAGGAACTGAGTAAACTCTGTACTTAAGTATTCACCTCCTCGATCTGATCGAAGAGTTTTGATACTCTTTCCAATCTGGTTCTCCACCTCATTCTTATACTCTCTGAATTTCTCAAAGGCCTTAGACTTGTACTTCATTAAGTACACATATCCATACCTTGAGAAATCATCAGTAAATGTAATGAAGTAGGAGTAACCTCCAATGGCATGAGTTGACATGAGTCCACATACATCACTATGTATGAGTTCCAACAACTTATTGGCTCTCTCTCCAGTTCTACTAAATGGAGATTTGGTCAGTTTTCCACGAATGCAAGGCTCACAAGTCGCATATGACACATAGTCGAATGGATCTAGATATCCATCATTTAGCAACTTTTGAATCCTTCTTTCATGGATGTGACCTAGCCTACAATGCCACAGTGTGTATGCCTTTGTTCAACTCATCTCGTTTCCTTTTGGACATATTTACATTCATGATATGTGGAGTGGTGTCTAACATAAATAAACCATTATGCAATGTTCCTTTCGTGATGATCTTATCATCTAATAATATCGAACAACCATTGTTCTCAAAAACAAATTTATATCCACTAAACTGTTAAACATGAAATGGAGATAATGTTTTTGATAATAGAAGGAACAAAATAACATGCATCTAATGCAATAAAAGCTCCACTAGGCGGATGTAGGGGCGACCTGCCAACGACTAATACAAACAACTTTTGCTCCATTACCCATCTTGAGGTCCATCTCGCCCTCTCAGTAGTCTCCTAGGCCTTGCCGAGAACCTGCAACAAATTGCATATATGATAAGCACTACCGGTATCCAATACCCATGTGTTATCATAAGAGTCCGACAAATGGAGACCGATCATGAATGTACCCTGAAGCTTCATCAAGCTTTTTTTTTTTAAGCCTTTTCTGCAAGGTACTCTTTGCAGTTTCTCTTCTAATGCCCATCTTTACCACAGTGGAAGCAATCGGCCTTTGTCCTTCTTTGGGTTTTTTTCTTAGCAACCTTTGCTTTACCTTGTTTGCCCTTGCCCTTTCCCCCTTCTTAAGGGACCTTTCGCTTTCCTTTTTCTTTCTGGTCTCACTAGTGTAGAGAACTGGCTTCTCTTTCTTAATAGTACTCTCGCCTCCCTCAACATATTGAGGAGCTTTGGGAGAGTCACCTCAAGCTTGTTCATATTAAAATTCATTATGAACTGTGAAAAGGAATCGGTAGGGATCAAGCACAATGTCCACACACAAGTTATCCTCTAGGACCATTCCTAGACTGTGAGTTTCTCTATCCACTCAATCATCTTTAGGACATGGTTCTGAACCGGTGTCCCCTCAATCATCCTAGCGGAAAAGGCTCTTGGATATCTCATATCGTTGAGTCCTTCCCCTGTTCCTCAAATAATTTTTGGGACATGTAGGAGAATGGATCGGCATCCATCTTTTCATGTTGTCTCTGAACTCTGGAGTCATAGAGCCCAACATATAGCAAGCGAGCAAGAGTGGAGTCATCAATGTACTTCACGAAGCGGCGATCTCATCCTCGCTTGCCCCTTCTCTTGGGCATAGGCATCATCTGTATCAAGGACGATAACGATTTTCTTCGCTGTGAGAACAATTCTCAAGTTACTTGAGCCAATCCATATAATTTGGACCAAGAAGGCGGTTGACATCAAGTATGCCACGTAAGGGATTTGGCGACATTTTCTAAAAATAAAGATGTAGCAGAAATGAATAACATGCAGATTTTGCAAGAAATAAACTATCAAGATATGGACTTCTATCTTAATATGCTCCCACTATTTTACTAACGAGTCACGCCGACACCCTCAAAGACGTGAAACGGAAGTCTCCAGCAGACTTCTAGTGGGGATCGGGATCAATCAGCGTCTTTAGTGTAACCTCGAGGGACTCGAACAATCACACTAAGCCTAAAAGGTAGGCAACTCTTGCCGATCACAACTCCTTGTGATTCCCCGCCCTGTTCGGCCTCCGAATCACCATGGCCTCGAGGGACTCGACCAACCATGATGCTCGGTTAAGTCAACACCTTCGTTACAAGATGAGTCCGATTTGATGATATACCCTCGAGGGACTCGACCAAGCATACCATGTCCTCGGTCACGGTGACATCTCTATGTCGTAAGCAAGATAGCGAATCGCGATATAGGTGAGTCTCGAGGGACTCGACCAATTCAACCTACACGGGAATCGGTTCCTACCATAACGATGGAAGGCCGTGGGTCAATCTAATTCCCTCCGTCTACCGACTTAATATTATCGAGAGATGTTTCTATAATTTGGTCTCCCTAATATGACATGTCACACATATACATATTTAATATATATCTACATCGCATGCAAAATATATATACATATCTAGTATGTGTATAAGCAATCACATCGATAATCATGGACCCATGACCCTAATATGATTAGGCCCGAGCCGATAGGCCTAATCACTCACATCAAGATCTATGTGTGCAAAGGTGCATCTCCATGCCCTTGTGATCGTCCATCTCGCCCCTCGTCGGGTTCCGTCGACATCTTGATGCATCTCCATGCATCACGATCGTCCGTCTCGTGGGTCCCTTATCGCGATCCATGCTCCCGCCTGCCTCCTCATGTGATTACAACTTAATCATAGGCACGCAGGCCCGACAATAAACGAGAAATATAATGGAGGTTCGCAGACCTCAATAATAATAATCACAAGTACACACATCACACGGTCCATGATCATCCGTCCACATATCATACATCACATGTATAAATAATCATCATCATGTAGGACTACTAGATAATAATAAAAATAATAATCAACTAAACCTTTTAATTAATTAATATTTTTTTGAAATCAGGGACATGTAGGGAATTTCTCAATTCCTAAGGGTATTTTCGTAATTTGGACAAAAGACATAAACTGGAATTTCTCAAATTCACAGGGGCAAAACTATCCTTTTCCCCAAAACACTAATTCCCTATCATCGCTGCCGCCGCCACCCACCTGGCGGCAGGCGGGCGAGGGCGAGGGTAGTGCCCTGCCCTCTTACAAGCGGACGTGGGGGGCGGGGCACCGCTGTGGGTGGGCGCCCCGGGCCGCCCGCCTCGCTGGCTGGTTCTGCATGAGGCAGCGCTCCCAGGCGGTGCTGCCTCGCTGGCGGTCGCCATCTTGGGGTTTTGCTGGGAGGGCGTGACCCAGGCGTCATCGCGCGATGCGATGGCGGCGTCGTCGCTCCTGGGCGGCAGGCGCCGCTACCCTGGGCGCCTCTGCCCGTGGGCTGCCAGCCCGCCGACAGCAAGCCTGCTGCAAGCCTGCTGCAAGCAGACCACCGGCCGGTTGTTGGGGCAGGCGCTTATGCCTTGCCCGCTTCTGGCTTGCCGACGACGCCGAGATCGAGGGCAGCAACTGTTGCTGCCCTTCCTCGCTTTTTTGCGCCAACGATTTTGACGTCAATATTCTTCCTAAACACAACACACGCAGTTCAAAACCAATCATTTGCACGAACAACCCGGCTCGATACCACTATTGGGAAATCGCGATGCGGGCGACATCATATGCGCAGCGGAAGAACAAGAAAAAAAAAATCCCCGATTCCAAAAAAGATGTTCGTCGTCGATGCGAAGATTGGTCAAAAGCGTAAAAATCCGCAAGAAAAAACACAAAACTGCATTATAGAGATTGTGTTACCTAGGGGAGATCGATATCCCTGTTTCCTTGCAGATCCTTAGGAGAGGGTGAAGGAGGTCAAGCGCCCTCCTCTCTAGCGGTGATCCACGGCGAGGGTTGCGGACGACCCTCCTCAAAACTCCAGGCCTCCGAGGTGGAGAGGAGAGGAGAATAGGAAGGGCAAGCAAAGACTCTAGCCTATGAGGCTGTGAATCCCTCCTATTTATAGAGATCCGTGTCAAACCCTAATGGGTCCTTCCCTAGTGGGTATTGGATCTGCATCCAATAAGACAAGAGCTCCGCCGGATATCTCATATCGAACCTCTACTCATCGTAATGCCTACCATATGTGTGTGACCCTCTAGGCCCAATATCGGGCTGGCCGTGAGTCATACCTGAACTCCTTCTAACTCGGTGGAATTATTATCTCTGTAATAATTCACTGACTCATCGATTACGGACGTACTAGGCCACTACGCCGTAGTCCCCAGACGATACAGGGGAATCCAATCCATTGGACCTGTCTATCCCCGCCGTAGTCCCCAGTCTCGCTCTAATCGGATTCTCTCGGAGAACTCTTTCTCTCTCAACACGAATGACCCTGGCCAGGGATTTGTCTGAGCAAGAACACATGGGATATTCCTCTCATGACGCCGAGAGTGGATGATCCTCTATCGACACTCAATAGCCCTCGTAAGGTCGACTACCACTCCCAATGACCAGTTGTACTAGATCTGGGACAGCCAAACCTATAAGTCAGGTATCAAAGAGTGGAGCACTCATACAGGACATCCTTGGTGTCTCAAGTCTAAGGACTAGATACACCACTAGGACTACGGAATCGTTGTCTGACAATGAGGCATCATCAACCATCCAATATTCCGTAAGCGGATCAATCAGTGAACTCATTCTCCAATGAGCACCTGTACTGTATCCCTAGTGTCCCTACACGAGCAGCTATGAGACCAGCTGCATCCATTATATGGACGGGTATACAGCACACCAGTCTATCCGGTTATCATGATGTCCCTCTCGAGTAACCTATGACCGGGATTATTTAGGATATGTGTTTAAAGGTGAATCGATCTCATTATCGTGATCTCATCACAATCCGATTCCCATTGCACAAATCCAAGGACATCACAATATATATATGCATTTATGCTATAGTTATAAAGTGATATACGCCAAAATATAATAAGCAAAAAGATTCTGTATGAAGTCACACGTGCCATCACTCACGTGATTGGCTTGCTGGGCACCTATGACTAGCAGTGATGTCACCCTTATATTTTTCTATAAGTACAACTTTCCATCCTTAAACTAATGGGCAAACTAGAGTAGTAAATTGTACCATGGTTCATCTCCATCGAGGATACAACTCTCGACATCAAAGACATTACTTTCAATTTACTTTTAATCAAGCGATGCATAGTTTTACCAACAAATCATTATTCGAGGTATGCTTAGGTTATTTAATTCAAAGTTGTTTTGACTTATGATTTATGATCAATTTAGAATCAGCTACCTTTGACATCCGCAGGATGCATGATGAAGTTAAGAAGCAACTTCAGCGAAGCTAAAAGAAATACAAAGAATGACATGATTGACACCGTATCAAAGGATGATTCTATGAAGGAGATCTTACATGGCTACACCTTGGGAAATAACGACTTGGCAAAGAATGACTCAAAGAAGAAGAAAAGAAGTTAAAGCCCATCCAATATGGATCATTCAAAGTCTTAAAGGAGATTGGAGATAATGCATGCCAACTCAAGTTATCATCCTATATGGAGATATACTTAATTATGAATGTTGAGAACTTAAAGCCATTTGAACCTTCGATGATAAACAATAAGCCAAGTGAGACACAATAATCTATTGAAGACTTGGTGACCAACCAAGTGAAGCCCCTTAAAGAAGATACTATTGTCGAAAAAAGTCCATATCACCTGACGAGGCATCAAATTTGCCTTCAGAATTGGATGTAAAAGGTAGAAACTAAGTACAAGAAGATGGTTTTTTGAAGAAGCTACTGAAGTTGAGTTTTCGCAACTTCAAAGTAAGAATCAACGAGACGTGAATTGCCTAATTGGGAGAGCCATGATTAGGGACGATCTTAACATCATTCAATCTTAGTTAACCAAGCGAACCTCAAACTTCAATGGTCGACTCACCTCAATCCAAGTCTTATAGGACTCGGATTATGATAGCTCTCACCCAAATAGGGGTAGCCACAAAGCAAGAGGGTGCAATAGCACTACAAGGAAAGTAGTAGCTATGCTCATCTTATAAGAAAAGCCCTATGAGGAAAATCCTAATTACTATACCACAAAAGGAAAGTCCTTAACTGTTAAAGACTTAGGGCACCCCTCTCCTTATAAAACAAAGGGTATGCTATCATCTAAAAAAAATCAAGAGGCTAGTAGCCAAAGCCCTAGCTTTTTTAGTCTTGGAAGAGAGATGAAGAGAGAGAAGGGAGAAGAGAAGAATTCTACGAGATGTAGCCCATCCTTCCCATTGCAGCCTTATTCCTTGAGTTAGACAAAGCTCTACATCAAATATTCATTCAACTACTGCAAAAGGTCTCCAAGCCTATTATCTACCATCCAAACCTCAAAAGGATGTTCTAGCAATAAGAGGGAAGGTCGAAGCTGGCAGCAATATGCAATCTGTTGAGAGCATCTAAGTGATGTCCAAAGACAACTTATGATTTTACGTATCCATAAGCTTTCTATCATGTTTTTATTCTAAGTCTTGTAGTTAGTAATAACCGAGAGATTTTCTCAACTGCATAGCAGATGAGATTTCCTCAACTGCATGAAGAAATCTATCTGCTCAGTTAAAGAAATATTCTCTTTCACCATGTATAAATAGACTTCATATGATGCTAATTGAAATGTACTTTTCTCTTTACCTTTACAATTTTATTCTTCATTCTTTCATTTTATCATGGTATCGGAGCCGCTTGCCTAGAGTAAGCTCTCTTCTCGTTTCTGACTTATCATTCTTGCTTCTCCACCTCCGTTGGCAAAAGAAAAGGCTATCTACCACTGCTTTTCTATCGTCAGGTCGTCGGTACGACAAATCTTTCCTCCTCGGTAGTGGCAACTATCTTCTCCACTGCCACTCCATGCCAACATTCGTTCCCTTCTGCTATGGTGTCTCTAGTGCTACGCTCACCAACACTGCACCACCTTTCTTCCTCGCTGTCTGTCAGTGCCTCCCCTCCTCACCAGTAAAGAACTCTTTGTCAATAGATCTTGATTGAGATCTATTGCTGCTTCTCTTCCTCTGGTGGTTACGATTCTCTAGTCGTAGGCCACTCTCTACTACCCAAATTCCCAACTGTAGAACTACTGCATAGAGATCTACAGCTTTATACAATTCATAGGTCTTCTCCTTCAATGAAGACCTCATTTGCTAATAACCCACCTCATGTGACGCACCAACACCTCTTCCTCCCTGATCATTGTCATTGCTACAGATTTCTAGTTGCTCCCACATTTTGGTACATATCCTCCATATGTCCTCATCATCTACCTTTAATGCTCCAATTACTATTCCCATAGGGAACCACAATACTTTCTCATATACAAGCCTTATCTCCACAATACAACAACCCTTATCCCCTTCAAATTATCCAACAGTGGCAACTACGCATCCTGACGTGCTCAAATTTTTAATCTATTATTTGGCTATGATCTTCTAGGATATGTCGATGGCTCTCTTCGTTGTCTACCAGCGATGCTCAACATCCCAGGCGCACCCAATCCAGTACCAAATCCGGACCACAAACTATGGTTACGCTAGGGTCATCTCATCCTTCAAGCAATTCAGGCATCGGTCGCCGGTTCCCTCGCCCCACTCATTTCTTCATGTGACACTGCTGACGAAGCTTGGTGCAAGTTGCAAACCATCCTGGCCAATCGTTCGCGCACTCACATGCTTAGTCTCCTATCTAGTATCATGAAGATAAAACAAGAGGGAAGTACTATTGCTAATTATCTACACAACATAAAGATTACTGTCCAATGATGAAAAAGTTACTGTCCATATCCTCAACGGCTTAGGAGATGAGTACAAGGAATTGGCAACAGCAATATGGGCATGTGATTCACCGGTGTCATTCGAAGAATTCTACAATAAGCTGATTGACTTTGAGATATATCTAAAGCGTGAAGACAAATTACCAGGACCATCCATTCCCAGAAAGTAGCTCAAGGGTCCTAAATCTTTGAGGGAGAATCAATCAACCAATTGCTTTAAAAATATCTGAATCTCCACGGGATCATTACCTATAACAATAATATCATCTACATATACTAGAAGATATATTGTATTTCCATGTTGTTGTTAGAGGAATAAAGAGGTATCAGACTTGGAGTTGATGATGCCAATTAATATCATAAATGATCCAAGTTCAGTATACCAAGCTCTTGGAGCTTGACGGAGTCCATAAATAGCTTTATGTAATTTACAAACATGTCTCGGATACTGGTGATGAACAAAGCTAGGGGGTTACTGCATAAAAACATCTTCAGTTAGAGTCCCCTGTAAAAAGGCATTGTTAACGTCTAATTGTTGTAAGTGCCAGCCTTTGGAGATGGCCAAACTTAGAATAAGCCGAATTGTTGTGGGTTTAACTACAGGACTAAAAGTCTCTGTGAAGTCAACTCCAGTTATTGATGAAACCCTTTGACTACTAATCATGCTTTATATCGAGCAACGGACTCGTCGGGTTTCCGCTTAATTCGGAAGACCCATTTATATCCTCAGGTCTCCTCCTCTCACAAAGAAAGTATATTCAAGACTTATTATCAAAGACAAATATGCAAGATGCGAAAGAAGTTGCTACTCCTCTCTCTACTAGTGAATCACTCAAATTATGTGATGGCAGCCCTACCACGGACTCAACTCAATATCGACAAGTACTTGGCTCCTTACAGTACTTGGCTCTTACCCGTCCAGATATCTCATTTCCAGTCAATAAATTATCTCAATACATGCACAAACCTTCTGCTATGCATTGGTCTGCGGTTAAATGAATTTTGCAGTATCTTAAAGGGACCCTTAATCATGGTCTCTTTCTTCACAAACCACTAAACTTCATCTCCATGCCTTTGCTAATGCTGATTGGGTAGGAAACTTGGATGATAGAACCTCCACATTAGGGTATGTCATCTTTCTTGGGTCTAATCCAATTAGTTGGAGTTCTAAGAAGCACAAGACAGTGGCCCAATCGACAACTGACACTGAATATCATGCTATTGCTACCCCTACTGCTGAACTCAATTGGGTCATATATCTCCTCAAGGAACTCAAAGTCAGCTCTACCCATACTCCTATAATATATTTTGACAATGTTGGAGCTACCTACTTATGTGTCAATCCAGTGTTCCACTCATGCATGAAACACATTGCCATCGACTTTCACTTCATGCGAGATCAAGTTGTCAGACATCAATTTCGTGTCTCTCATATCCATACGGCTGATCAACTAGCAGACTCACTCACGAAGCCTCTAGCCCACAAACTATTTTTGTTGCATCGATCCAAGATCGATATTCTTGACAGGAGCTCGATCTTGCGGGGGCATGATAACCGAGAGATTTCCTCTGATAACAAAGAGATTTCCTCAACTGCATAACAAATGAGATTTCCTCAACTGCCTGAGGAAATCTCTCTGCTCAGTTAAAGAAATATTTTCTTTTACAATGTATAAATAGACTTCATATGATGCTAATTGAAATGTGCTTTTCTCTTTACCTTTACAATTTCATTCTTCATTCTCTTATTTTATCAGTTAGTACTTTGACTTTACAAGTAATAGAGATTATTTTTTATTTTCTTTTGATTTTATGCTTGATCTTTTTATGATAGTCCTCTCATCTATCAAAACTTTCATCCGAAAAATGATATTAAGTCAATGAATTATCAAACCTGAACCCCATATATATTAGAAGTCTTACCATATGAGAAAGATATATTAGCTTAGTTTAAGGCCTTCATGAACTACTTCCAAGACTAACTGTAGTTTTGAGAACTATACGGAGAAGCCCTACTATCACGGACAAAATTCTAAATAGGATGTTCGATATACTGCTTATGTATGTCTATGTCGTTTGGTTTATTCATGCTTTGCACAGCGTGTAGAGGGATGGTCGAAGGCTTAACAGCCTCATTTTAGTTGGGTTTGGTGGCCTTCTTAGGCTTATAAATAAAAGTTGTGTCATTTGGACACTTGTGAGAGATACTTGATCTATAGTGGACCATTTTGACCCTTTGTTGTGCAACCGTTTAGAGCTTGTAAAGTTTGTTTGTAATTTGTAGTATCTATGAAGTGTTTCCTGAAATGTTTGCTTATGGATCCCGAGTGAAGCGCTTTCTCTAACCCATTTTCTCTTTGTAGGTCCTAAGAGACCATGGGAGGTTTCGGGGAGGTTGACCTTTGCGGACGAACACACAAGGGTGCTACACGACTTAGGTAAAACCAGCTATGTCCGTGATAGATTGTATCAAAGTAGGACAAGCACTCATAGAAATACTTGGCATGCAAATGTGGGGGACCTAGCGGGGCTGCATTGAGGGCAATCAGCACGTGCGACCGTTTGGGGGAAAACGGGCATGGAGATGTAGGGAAAAGAAGTCACTCAGAGGAGCGAGCATCTGAGATTGGCATTCAAAGGAATGGCCAACCCTTCGTGTAAGAGGCACCACGAGAACAAGCAAGCTTGAAAGAATGCATAGCACACAAAGGTTGGGATGGCTGAGTTCGAGCTATGGCTCGACGTTGACAACTAATACTTGATAGTGCTCAAGGCAAGCGAGGCGTTTGGTAAAAGGATGAGACCATACAAGGTGGAATGAGTTGCTCAGCGACCGAAAGAGTTGTGCAAAGCTCACAGATGTGAGGGGAATTGCTAACTCGAAGAATTCAATACTCATGCAAGGGCTTGTATGCGGACGATGGAATGTTCGCAGCCATCCCAAGGTGACCGAAACTCGACGCTATGGAGCATTAAACTTTTTCTTCGATATAAGAAGGATATGTCTATAGGAGGCTGAAGTGTGTAGCGAGTTCAGCATGTTGCTAGGCCTTGAGTGGTGCAGCGGGGGCTATATTGATGTGGAGTCATAATCTAGATAGTGCGTTTGCAGGAGGAAGAATAATGCATTGTTTATTCAGTAAATCGGAGTAGTCTAAGGGGATGGTGGTCTTCGAAACTTTCAGAGGGAAGGAAACGAAGAGAGATATTGCTCCAATGGGATAGATATCCAAGAGGGATTAGTCACGGCTCTCTTGTAGGAGAATTATGTGTAATAGACTATACATGTTGAGAAGGAGTACCTAAAAAATAATAACTACACTAAGCTCAATGGACCGAGTGAGCGGCGAGGAGTCATCGCATGATCTCGCTTGAGAGAATGCATTAGTGGATGCATTACGAGATCAAGTGGGGGAGCAACCCAAAGCAACATAAATGAAGGCACACTTGGGGTCGATATGGAGATCAGACTCAAGGGAGGGCTAACCCGTGGAATGGTGGGCTCGAGAGCCACCATCAACTCAATGCAAAACGAGGAGTAGAGCAACTTGGGTATAACTTGGCGAAGTACCTAAGCTGCATAAAGAGAGCCGACATAGAAGATGGAATATGGAGCGGAGGCACAGAGCTTTCCTTGGACAGAGGTCAAAGACATTAACTCTTGTAGAGGCAAGAGTCAGATCATGTTGTTCCATGGGTCCTTCATTCTAATAGAACGGACTCATCTTGCATGATGTCAAAGACGAAGGGAGCTTATGGGCATATGCACCTTATCTCGCAAAAGCATTTGATAGAGGAACTAAGGTGACTCCACTTGTGGAGACGAAGTTGGGTTCAGAAGGCCTTGACACGGGGAAAAAAGATGCAAAGGCGGGTACTCTTGAAGAATATGTCATAATGTTGGTATTCAAGTTGCCATGAAGGAAGCGGTGCACAATGGAGATTGTGCTGGTAGAGGCAGAGGCCTAGGATCCAGACAACGGTGTACCATTTTTAGCAAGTCAGTAGATTTTGGGAGTTACTAGGCGATGGATTGTTCTAAAGTAGTGCTTTATCTAGGTGTGACCCAAAAGCGGGTGAATGTAGGTCGATTGCCGAAGGAGTGAACAAAATCGAAGATGAAAGAGACTCTGCAATGTATTGGCCGATGCCACACATAGAGGGATCATAATTTGAGTTCATCCCACAAGGATCAGAATGCAATGGAGATGTCACTAGGAGGTGACATGGTGTAGCGGATCGTGGTGGAATAGTTCGTGGCAATGCGATAAACATGACATAGTCCCATGAGGGACTATATCATATGGAGGTATGATCGGGAGCTATTGGGAGCACCACTTCAGTAAACAACATGATGGGAAGAAGGGCTAGGGATTCAAGGAGTGAAGGCCATGGTACCACATAGGCGGGTCTTCCGTGCGTGCATTGAGTTTTGCATCGGATGAAAGCCTTAGTTATCCGTATATGGGGGCTGTGTTCCACCAAGGAAAAAGTTTGAATGCAAGTACTAGTGAGTCCCATGGGAGGGACTTGATCATGCAAAGGTATAACCGAAATAATTGGAGAGTTGGACTGCTCTAGAGCCCATATTCGCTTAAGGGAGCCCGGCAAGTCAGAGGACAAGATCGAGTAAGCGAACGTTGCTACCAAGGAAGCTAAGGAGAACAGAATCGGTGCAAACCCTACAACGTGATAGCAGAGGCCATGCATGGGAGTTGTAGTCTGTCTTTCCATGGACCAAAGAGAGCTACTTGGAGAACACAGAGGTGTTGAAGCAAGGGGCTGAAAGGGGTGAGAAAGCGACTCTGAGTCTAGAGGGACTTAGCTACCCAAAATCAAACATCAATTAGAATGGAGGTGGACTTGGAGGAGTACCACGGAGACATATCTACTGATCATGAATAAAAGGGATGCAGAGGTAAGGCGACGGATAATATGGCCATGGGCATGGCAGCGCCATGGTACCGCAGAGGTGGGACTTCTGTGAAAATCATTGATCCCTTGCTCTCATGGAGGGAGAGCGCTTAGTCGTGAAAGGGGCCTAGGAGGTGGAGCATACAAAGGCAAACTCCAAGTACCGAGACAAGGCTGAAGGGCAGAGGCCAAGGAACTTCGTAAGACCGATATCAATGAGCTTCTCATCAAGATAACAAAAAATGAAGGACTTCGGCTCGTGCAAGAGTGCATGACCAAGGAATGAAGCAAGCAGTACACGGTGCTGTACATTTGCTAGTTAGTAGAGTATGTGGTAGGGTTAATAGAGAAGATGGTACAATCCCAAAGGCAACAAAAACTATTAGAGACTCACTCCAAGTTGGGGTGAAAACTTCCTGCATTCCAAAAGTTCGATGGCATTGAGAAGGTGAATCATAGTAGCTAACTCAATGTAAGGAGTGCAAACACTTCGAGTGCTTCAGAATTGTGAGCAAAGCGCAGGCAAAGGTCAGTAACCAGCTTGATGTATGGAGTACAACCCTTGAGGAGGTGAGCGAAGTCAAGTAACCATTACCTTCTCAACTCTTAAGAGAATGGGCGAAACTGAGTACCCCAATTCTCTTATCTATCCAGTAGAGGAGCTCTGCATAGGTTCAAAGACCCTTCGAAGATAATGAAAGATAATAGTTGTCAAATCCTCACCAATGGTGATTAGTGCTATTGAGAGTAGATTATCCACTTCATTTCCCAATAGAATGCCAATCAAAAGCGGAAGTGATACGAATCTACTTGGAAGTAACAACTAAGTGAAAGAAGAGTCGATGGGCAAATTTTATGGAGGAAGGACCCAAAACTTCAGAAGTTTGTGAGGCGATGCTCGTTAAAGCTCCAACAAGCATCCACCCAGTTCAAGCAGCATGAGGCATTTGAGAGACTAGTGTAAAGTAATGATAGTCTTTTCCTTCATCTGATGGATCCGCAAGAACCAATAGTGATCAGCACAACTCAGCCAACCCCACACTAGAGTCAAAGTCATTGGCGAGTTGAAGCAATATGGCAGATCAAAAGTTCGACTACTCAACAATAGCAGTGGAGAGTAGCTGGGAGCCAAGAGGCACATTATAGCTAGAGCAGAAGATTGAAGACTTAACAAAGGTGAGGAGTCGTAGTGTCGGCAAAGGCTTCGACGAGGATGTCGACGGAATAAGTGGGGGAGAATGTCACGGACAAAATTCTAAATAGGATATTCGATGTAATGCTTATGTATGTCTGTCTTTTGGTTTGTTTATGCTTTACACAGCATGTAGAAGGACGATCGAAAGCTTACAGCCCCATTTTGGTTGGATTTGGTGGCCTTCTTAGGCTTGTAAATAAAGGCCTTCTTAGGCTCATTCTATAGTGGACCATTTTGACCCTTTTATCATGGACTTAGCTGGTTTTGCCTAAGTCATACGGCACCCTTGCGTGTCTATCCGCAAAGGTCAGCCTCCCCGAAGCCTACCATGGTCCCTTAGGACCCACAAAAGAGAAAACGGGTTAGAGAGAACACCTCACTCGGGATCCACAAGCAAATATTCCAGGAAACACTTTATAGACAATGCAAATTATAAACAGACTTACCAAAAAAAAAAAAAATTATAAACAAACTTTACAAGCTCTGGACAGTTGCACAACAAAGGGTCAAAATGATCCATTATAGACCGAAAATCTCTCACAAGTATCCACATGACACAACCTTTATTTACAAGCCTAAAGCGGTCACCAAACCCAACTAAAATAGGACTATTAAACTTTCGGCCATCCCTTTACATGTTGTGCAAGGTATGAACATACCAAAAGACACAGACATACATAAGCATTACATCAAACATCTTGTTTTGAAGTTTATCCATGACATTCTCCCCTACTTATTCCTTCGACGTCCTCGTCGAAGCCTTTGTGAACACTACAACTCCTTGCCTTTGCTGAGTCTTCAATCTTCTGCTCCAACTGTAATACTCCTCTTGGCTCCTAGATGCTCTCCGCTGCTGTTTTTGAGTAGTCGAACCTTTGATCTGCCATGCTGCTTCAACTCACCAATAACTCTGACTCTAGTGTGGGATTGGCTGAGTTATGTTGATCCTTGTTGATTCCTGTGGATCCTCCAAATGAAGGAAAAGACCATCCTTACTATGCGCGAGTCTCTCAAATGCCTCATGCTGCTTGAACTGGGTGGATGCTTGTTGGAGCTTTAACGAGCACTTGACATTCGATACATGAGATTTTATTATAAATCAAAATTTCCCATTAATCGATCTTCTATGATTTTACTTGATATTCTCTTGAGAGGAGATTTTCTAAATGAATCATGATTTTTCCTTGTGAGTTCTTGGAGTTATTATTTGATTTTTCTTTTAAAACATCTCTTCTTTGTACTCCTATGATTTTTCTTGATATTTTATTTAAAGAAGATATTTACTATATGAATCATGTCTTTTGGTATTCAACTGATTTTATCCTTCATGACATGATTTCTTTGTATTTATGGCTTCCATGGCTTGAAATGTTTTGATATAATGCATGCAATGATGAAATATTCATAAAGTTAAAATGATGTATGCAATACTTATGATAATGATGTACATGTATTTATTGCATATGATGTGTGTTTGGTATCATGATCAACATGTTGATAAATGCTTAAAAATTTTAATGTTTGAGTATCATGTATGATATGCTTATTAATGATGATTGATTTATTTTTTTTCATCGTGCATGAAAAATAAGGTTATTGAAATTGTGTATATTTTTTATTTGAATATATAATGATGCACAAATAAGAATGATACTTACCTTTGTCATAATATGAAAAGTGATATAAGGGTCTTCCTTCTTTTGACAATGACAAAGGGGGAGCAAGAATTTCTAAGCGTGGACATCATGAAAAGAGGCAAACTAACTAGCTTGCACAATTCAAGATGAAAGCAAAAAATTGCACTTCTCAAAGAGAAGATGCAAATGTAACATTTGCCAAATTGTTTGCTTGCCTCATGTAAAATATTATCTCTTGCTAGTTTGGCATTTTTGCTAGCTTGTATGTTGCAAAACTTATCACTTTTTCAAACATTTTGCTAGCTTACACTTTGCAAAGAAAGCAAAAATGACACTTCTAGAAGAAAGAGCTTGTTATTTTGAACATCACAAGCTTGCCTATCTTAAGAAACAAAAATTGCAAAAGTGCTATCTTGCTTATCTCAAAAAGCAAAACTTGCAATTTGCACATTGCAATAGGAAGCAAGAATCATGAGCTTACATAAGAAAACTATCTTACATTTGCTTTCGAAATTTTTGCTAGCTTTATATTGTGAAACTTACATATCGTAAACATTGCTAGCTTGTAGTCTAAAGAGAAGCAAAAAGTTGCTATCTCAAAAGAAGCAAATGTGCTATCTTGCCTATCTCAAGAAGCAAAACTTGCAATTTGCACATTGCAATAGGAAGCAAGAATCATGAGCTTACACAAGAAAGCTATCTTACATTTGCTTTCGAAATTTTTGCTAGCTTGTATATTGTGAAACTTACATATCGTAAACATTGCTAGCTTGTAGTCTAACGAGAAGCAAAAAGTTGCTATCTCAAAAGAAACAAATGTGCTATCTTGCCTATCTTAAAAGGCAAAAATGGTAACTTGCACACCTAGTAAAACTTGACAAATTTGCATATTTCAAGAAGCAAGAGTTGCTTTCTTGAATATCTTAATATTGCTAGCTTGCATGATGTAGAACTTACTATCTTGAACATTACCAAAAGTGCTATCTTGTATGCTGTAAAACTTGCATATCTAAAACTTGATAGCTTGAATGTCCTAAGCATGATGCATTACTTGCTAAATTTTCTAGCTTCAAAACTGTATGGTGATAAAACTTAATATTATGTTTTTCATGCAATGAGTTGATCTTATATTACCAACACAAAGAATAGTTGTACTTCTCCTTTTTGTTGATGACAAAGGGGGAGAAGTATGTTGATGACATGATATGCATAAGTTTATGCATATGTTCATGATGATGTGTTGCAAGTATTCATGATGAATATTGCAAAGACTTGAATTCTTTTTGAATTCAAGGTTCTATCAATATGGCATATTGATAGGGGGAGTTTGTTTAAACTCCGGGAGTTAAGGTTAACTCCGTCATCAAGTGGTTGTCATCATCAAAAAGGGGGAGATTGTTGAATCTCGTATTTTGATGATGAAATCACCTGATATGTGTTTATAATTTAAACTGCATTTTGAGTGATGCAGGTCTACTCAATCAATCGTTTTAGACAGTTAACGCAGGAGGAATTGACGCTATGCGTGGGAGGAGATCACGTCAGGATATTGGGCGGCGAAAGCTTGGACGTCGGGCATCGGCTAAGGAGAGCGGAATTGCACCAAGGATATCGGGGTTCGGGTGGTCAACCGCCGATTGGGCAACAAGCCGCAAGAGAGGACGACGATCTTGAAGAATTAGACGAAACGCCAACCAATTACGCGTCGGCAACGGAATGTCGATTCGCGTTAAATAACTGCCTAGATCGAGTAGAGTTTTGGCTTGCATGTGCAGGATTAACTACGATAACGATGAAGACATAAAAAGCGAAACAAAGTGCGGAGTCAAGCACGAAGAATTCATTGGGAGTTCAAGAGTTCGACGGAAGTCCAAGGATCGTCGAACGCTTGCCGGAACTAGCCGAGAATGAGTAGGGAGTTTACTGAAGGGTTTTTTGGAAGCTTCGCCGGAAGGTTCGTGGGAAGTTCGCAGAGTTTGCCGAGAAAGATCGGAGCTTGTCGAAGAAGCTCGTTGGAACTCGCCAAGATCAAATCGTGAAGTTTAAGAGCTTGCCGGAGTCCGCAGAATGGTTTCCAGAGTTTATCGGAAGACCGAAAGTTCGCGGAAGCTTCGCCGTAAGAAGTCTTGACTTATTGACTTTGTAATAGCTTATATAATGTCTTTAAAATTCGTAGTTAGCATGTTAATTAGGGTTAGGATTAGGTATTAATCCTATAAACCAAGTAGGGGCCTATAACACTGTAGGCTGAAAACATTGTAGTGGGCTGAAAACACTGTAGGCGGTGGCACCGCCTGGGCTGGGCGGTGGCACCGCCCATCACCCGAGTGCTGGGCGGTGACACCTCCTTGGCTGGGCTGTTGCACCGTCTAGCACCCAACGTTAGGGTACACCGCTTTATTAAAGGCGGGCAATCGCCAAAGATCGGGAACCCAAAGAGGATTTGAATTTTGGAGCCCAAATTTGAATCCTCTTGAGGCCTATAAATACCCTCAAATCTCAGCTGAGATCACAACTTTTGAGCAGCAAGAGTTTGAGAGAAAGGTCTTAGAAAAGTGTTAGCTTGTCTTCTTTTCAATTTGCTAGTGTTCACCTCATCTCTTCTCGAAAAATCTGTAAGAGAGTGAACCGCTTGTAAAGAGTTGTAAGAGGGGTATTTACCCTTCCATTTCAAGAGACTTGCTAGTGGAAGGTGGGAGCCTCATCAAGAGGGGGGCCTCGCAAGTGAAGTAGGTCATTTGACCGAACCACTCTAAAATCGGCGTGATCCTTGGTTTGCATTTCATTATTGCTATTTACATTATTGCAAACCTTCTTATATGCTTTAGTTCCTTATTACTTTTTGCTGCGATATTTTAAGAATACGCTTTCAAGATTAAGCTTGTCAAGTTCGCTCTTATCATAAAGAAGATTTTTTTAAAACCAAGTTTTAATCCCAGCACACTAATTCACCCCCCCTCTTAGTGCTGCTCCATCCTAACAATTGGTATCGAGCCACGGTTTTCTACTTTGGTTTAACACCCAAATAGAAATGGCTCTTTATGGCTTTCAAGAGGGCTTATCGGTTGTTCGATCCAATCGATGTTTAACGGATCGGACTACACTTGTTGGAAAACTTCGAATGAGAGTTTTCTTACTTTCTTTGGATTTGAATTTATGGCACATAGTCGAAAATGGATATGAAATGTCTTCTCTCCCAATGAACCATTGGAATGATTTGGAGAAGAAGATGTTTTCTTTAAACGCGAAAGGCTATGAATGCCTTATTTTATGCTTTAGACAAAAAAAAGAGTTCAATCGATTTCTACGTCTAAACGGGCTTTTGATATTTGGCGAACACTTGAAATCACACACGAGGGAACTAGTAGAGTCAAAGACTCAAAAGTTAACATTTTAATGCATGATTTCGAGCTTTTTCAAATAAAGCCGAAAACCATTGTTGACATGTACACCCGTTTTACGGATGTCGTCAATGGTTTACAAACTCTTGGCAAATGTTTCTCAAATTTTGAACTTGTTAGTAAAGTTTTACAATCACTTTCTAAAATTTGGGAATCAAAAGTTACGGCAATACAAGAAACAAAAGATTTAAATATTTTTCCACTTGAAGAACTTATCGGCTCGTTGATGATATATGAAATGGTGCGCAATGCACATGATGAATACAATAAACACTTGAACCACCTTCCAAAGAATAGGAAGGATTTGGAACTCCGGACAATTGAATACCACTTGAGCGATGACTCAAGTGATGAGGACAATGATGAACTTGAACTTCGAACACTAACTCTTAATAAGTTCATTAAACATAAATATAAAATGAACAATGAACTTGAACGGAGGAAGAGGCCAAAGAAAAGGAAGGCACCCAAGGATGAATCAAGAACTTCTAAAGGTGAAAAGGCGAATTGGGCTTTGACGGGCTTCGACTTCAAGGTAAGTAACTCAACTCTCTTGAATTATTTTGAAATTACTTGATGTTTTCCATGATGTATTTTCTCTTTTCTTTTGAATAAATATTTTTCTTGAAAATTTTTTGTTTTATGTTAATAGAATAAAATGTTAGATTTAAATAATCATATATATGTGCTTGAGAAGCAAGAACGTATATTTTGATGATTTTCATATTAACTTTCAATGATGATGCATGGTTTTTATATAGAAGGCTTAATGATATTTTTTCTAAAACCTTGTCTTTGGTTTTCAAACATGATGTATGTTTTTGACATAAGAACAAAACTTGAGCATACTAATATAAAGTCAATCACATAAATTAAAACTAAAGAAGTTTTAGTTATCTATAAGAATCATTCAAAATTATGTTCAATGAAACCATTGCTTAATGATGTAATGAAAATATTAAACATTTTGAAATCATGTTTTAGTGTCATGCATAATGATCATGCTTAATAAATTTCAAAATTATGCATATGAATCTTGTGATTTATGGATTATTGATTTTTACCATAATGAAAGTGCCTTATTAATCTTTGTTGTAATAAATCTTACACTTTCGGTTTTAAACATTATACATGTTTTTATTTGGTATAAGTGAAATAAAATCATATGAATTGAAACAACTAAAAAGAGGAAAATATTTTTTCCTTGAAAAATTATTTTTCTCGATCCTACTGATCTTGATGTTTATTATGATAAATCTATGTATACCATTTTGAATCTCTTGAAAGTAATGTTGATATTTTGATGATTTTGATGATTTAAATTTGAAATGAGTTTTATCAAAATCATGATATTGATTTCTTGGAATAACATGGGATTACCTTTGATGATCATTTTGATTCATGGAATTTTGGATTCATAACTTGGTCTTACATTTGTTTATGAGATGGTTGAAATCTTTGTACGTTTGAATTCTTCCCTTCTCCTTTCAATTTATGCATGTTATATGTTAAAGATTTAAAACCATGTTTTAGTATTATGCATATCTAAGAAATATTGATGTGACAAATTGAATAAGTTGAAAATGAATGATGATTTTTCTCTTGAATATAACTTGTGATATTTTTTTATATAAATCATCATTTTAATTTCTTGACATTCGATACATGAGATTTTATTATAAATCAAAATTTCTCATTAATCGATCTTCTATGATTTTACTTGATATTCTCTTGAGAGGAGATTTTCTAAATGAATCATGATTTTTCCTTGTGAGTTCTTGGAGTTATTATTTGATTTTTCTTTTAAAACATCTCTTCTTTGTACTCCTATGATTTTTCTTGATATTTTATTTAAAGAAGATATTTACTATATGAATCATGTCTTTTGGTATTCAAATGATTTTATCCTTCATGACATGATTTCTTTATATTTATGGCTTCCATGGTTTGAAATGTTTTGATATAATGCATGCAATGATGAAATATTCATAAAGTTAAAATGATGTATGCAATACTTATGATAATGATGTACATGATGTATTTATTGCATATGATGTGTGTTTGGTATCATGATCAACATGTTGATAAATGCTTAAAAATTTTAATGTTGGAGTATCATGTATGATATGCTTATTAATGATGATTGATTTATTTTTCGGTATCGTGCATGAAAAATAAGGTTACTGAAATTGTGTATATTTTAATTTTAATATATAATGATGCACAAATAAGAATGATACTTACCTTTGTCATAATATGAAAAGTGATATAAGGGTCTTCCCTTCTTTTTGACAATGACAAAGGGAGAGCAAGAATTTCTAGCGTGGACATCATGAAAAGAGGCAAACTAACTAGCTTGCACAATTCAAGATGAAAGCAAAAAATTACACTTCTCAAAAGAGAAGATGCAAATGTAACATTTGCCAAATTGTTTGCTTGCCTCATGTAAAATATTATCTCTTGCTAGTTTGGCATTTTTGCTAGCTTGTATGTTGCAAAACTTATCACTTTTTCAAACATTTTGCTAGCTTACACTTTGCAAAGAAAGCAAAAATGACACTTCTAGAAGAAAGAGCTTGTTATTTTGAACATCACAAGCTTGCCTATCTTAAGAAACAAAAATTACAAAAGTACTATCTTGCTTATCTCAAAAAGCAAAACTTGCAATTTGCACATTGCAATAGGAAGCAAGAATCATGAGCTTACACAAGAAAGCTATCTTACATTTGCTTTCGAAATTTTTGCTAGCTTTATATTGTGAAACTTACATATCGTAAACATTGCTAGCTTGTAGTCTAAAGAGAAGCAAAAAGTTGCTATCTCAAAAGAAGCAAATGTGCTATCTTGCCTATCTCAAGAAGCAAAACTTGCAATTTGCACATTGCAATAGGAAGCAAGAATCATGAGCTTACACAAGAAAGCTATCTTACATTTGCTTTCGAAATTTTTGCTAGCTTGTATATTGTGAAACTTACATATCGTAAACATTGCTAGCTTGTAGTCTAAAGAGAAGCAAAAAGTTGCTATCTCAAAAGAAACAAATGTGCTATCTTGCCTATCTTAAAAGGCAAAAATGGTAACTTGCACACCTAGCAAAACTTGACAAATTTGCATATTTCAAGAAGCAAGAGTTGCTTTCTTGAATATCTCAATATTGCTAGCTTGCATGATGTAGAACTTACTATCTTGAACATTACCAAAAGTGCTATCTTGTATGCTTGTAAAACTTGCATATCTAAAACTTGATAGCTTGAATGTCCTAAGCATGATGCATTACTTGCTAAATTTTCTAGCTTCAAAACTGCATGATGATAAAACTTAATATTATGTTTTTTTCATGCAATGAGTTGAACTTATATTACCAACACAAAAGAATAGTTGTACTTCTCCTTTTGTTGATGACAAAGGGGAGAAGTATGTTGATTTACATGATATGCATAAGTTTATGCATATGTTCATGATGATGTGTTGCAAGTATTCATGATGAATATTGCAATGACTTGAATTCTTTTTGAATTCAAGGTTCTATCAATATAGCATATTGATAGGGGAGTTTGTTTAAACTCCGGAGTTAAGGTTAACTCCGTCATCAAGTGGTTGTTATCATCAAAAAAGGGGAGATTGTTGAATCTCGATTTTGATGATGAAACCACGATATGTGTTTATAATTTAAACTGCATTTTGAGTGATGCAGGTCTACTCGATCAGAATTAGACAGTTAATGCAGGAGGAATTGACGTTATGTAGGAGGAGATCACGTCCGGGATATTGGACAGCGAAGGCTTGGACGTCGGGCATCGGGTTAAGGAGAGCGGAATTGCACCAAGGATATCGGGGTTGCGAGGTCAACCACCGATTGGGCAACAAGCCGCAAGAGAGGACGATGCGCTGAAGAATCGGACGAAACGCCAACCAATGACGTCTTAGCAACGGAATGTCGATTCGCGTTGTAATAACCGTCTAGATCGTAGTAGAGTTTTGGCTTGCATGTGCGGGATTAACTACGATATAACGATGAAGACATAAAAGCCAAACAAAGTCGGAGTCAAACACGAAAGAATTCATTGGGAGTTCAAGAGTTCGACGAAGTCCGAAGGATCGTCGGAACGAACGCCGAACTAGCCGAAATGAGTAGGGAGCTTCTCAAGGGTTTTTGAAGCTTCATGGGAAGGTTCGTGGGAAGTTCGCAGAGTTTGCCGAGAAAGATCGAGCTTGTCAAGAAGCTCGTTGGAACTCGCCAAGATCAAATCGTGAAGTTTAAGAGCTTGCTTTGAGTCCGCAGAATGGTTTCCAGAGTTTTTCTAAGAGACACACCGAAAAGTTCACAAAGCTCACCGGAAGAAGTCTTGACTTATGGACTTTGTAATAGCTTATATAATGTCTTTAAAATTCGTAGTTAGCATGTTAATTAGGGTTAGGATTAGGTATTAATCCTATAGCCCAAATGAGGGCCTATAACAACAGTGGGTCGAAAACACTATAGTGGGTTTGAACATCAGAGCGGTGGGCACCGTTTTGAGACCCGAAAGTGCTAGGCGGTGACACCTCCTTGGCTGGCGGTTGCACCGTCCCAAACCAGACTAACGCTAAGGGTGGCACCGCTAGTATCGGGAACCCAAAGAGGATTTGAATTTTGGAGCTCAAATTTGAATCCTCTTGAGGCCTATAAATACCCCTCAAATCTCACCGAGATCACAACTTTTGAGCAGCAAGAGTTTGAGAAAAGGTCTTAGAAAAGTGTTAGCTTGTCTTCTTTTCAATTTGCTAGTGTTCACCTCATCTCTTCTCTCTAAAATCTGTAAGAGAGAAACCGCTTGTAAAGAGTTGTAAGAGGGTATTTACCCTTCCATTTCAAGAGACTTGCTAGTGGAAGGTGGGAGCCTCATCGAAGAGGGGCCTCGCAAGTGAAGTAGGTCATTTGACCGAACCACTCTAAAATCGGCGTGATCCTTGGTTTGCATTTCATTATTGCTATTTACATTATTGCAAACCTTCTTATATGCTTTAGTTCCTTATTACTTTTGCTGTGCATATTTAAGAATACGCTTTCAAGATTAAGCTTGTCAAGTTCTGCTCTTATCATACAGAAGATTTTTTAAAAACCGAAGTTTTAATCCGCTGCACTAATTCAGCCCCCCCTCTTAGTGCTGCTCCAATCCTAACACTATCTACTTTCATTACTTCTTCTTCTGGTGGTATTTGAATGTCGTAAGCTTTCATTATTCTAGTAATTATACCACCATATGGGAGCATCATATCTTTCTTAGATAATTCTAACATGTTTTGTTGGATAAGATAGCCAAGACAAATGTCATGTCCTTTCATGATTAAGTACATAATTCCTAATTCTAATTGACTCACTTCATCATGATGGTATTGTTTAGGAAGAATTATACTAGTCATGATATGATGAAGTATCTTAGTGTTTAAAGGTAGTAGATGTTCACAACTTTTAGTAACAAATGCTATGTTAGGATTGGCAAAGATTGTTCCTAAGGCTTCAACATAGGATGTTCCAATAGTTTCTTCATCCCATGATCCTCTAAAGTAAAGTCCTATGCTTTTCATGGGAATGCCTATCATATCACAAATGAATCTATCAGTGATTGAGATGTGTTGTCCTAAAAGATAGGTGGACATCCTTTCTTCATCATCTATTTGTATGTTATTGTAAAACAATCTAACTAGCCTAGGATAGATGGGTTCGTTGATCTGCAAGATTGGAAATAGATTTAGGTTTGCAAACCATTGGATAGTCTCTACGTCTCTTAGTTCATTCAGATCTACGTATTTTCCCTTATCGATGCTTCTTAGTTCGAAAGAGAGAAATTTTTCAGCATGGTTTTTGGAATAAAAAAGGGTAAGATCAAACTGTTCTACTAATCTCCTCTTTCCCTTGTCCCTTGAGGATCTTCTAGAACCCATAACTACTTCTGTTTAGAGGGATAAAGGTGAACAAGAGTGAATGAAGAACAAAACAGAATTTAAGAGGTTCTTAGAGAATACCTTAGTGAAATCTTCAAAACAGGGAGCGATTCTTGATGTTTTGCTCCGAAATGGGAGGTATTTGGGAAGCTAAACGGGGTGAAATGAGGATGGAGGAGGCTTGGAGGAGTAGAGAATGAAAGGGAGGTGAGTTGGGGTCGGTTTCACCGCCGGCCCTAGCGTGGGTTAAAAAGGCAGAGTTGCGGGCGGTTGCACCTCTGGCTGGAGCGGTGCAACCGCTGGCAACCCGTGATGGCTGGAGGTGCCACCGCTGGCTGGAGAGGTGCCACCGCTGGCTGGAGAGGTGCCACCGCCTGTTGGCAGTGAACACTTCGTTGTGATTTGATCAGGGAGGTTTTGTCTTGAGGAGAGTTTTCATTCAGAGCAATTAACGTTACTTACATGATTACGTATGCGATTTTATTTCAAGGCAAAAAACGCTTGTTCGATCAAGATAGACCTTTTAACGTGCATACTCCCAATGTCGTACATATGTTTGTGATTTTGAAAAGTCACATTGGGTTGTATCCAAATTGCATTTGTGATTTCATAATTTTCACTCGTTGTTGTATCCAAGTTGCATTTGGGTCATGACTGTCGAGAATCAAGGAGCAGAACATTAATTCTTGCTCCAGCCTAAGGTTTTAATGTTTTTGTAGGAAGGGATGATTTTTAGGTACCCATTTGCTTTTGGGTGCCTCACTAATAGATCTACATTTTCTATCATGTTGCATAGAATTTGTCATGGTTCCTTTAGGAACCCAAATCAATTTGTTTGGACTATATTTCCTGAATGGACAATAATGCATCCTGTGTCCGAACTTGCAACAAAAGTTGCATTTGCTTTGATGTCTAACATGTAAGATGGGGCCTTTTACGAAGGTAGTTGGATTTTGGTGAGGACTCATCACAAATCCAATCCCACTTCTTTTGGGAACATGACCCTTGTTTGTAAGGATAATGTTTAATGACTTGCTACCAACCTCGAATTTCTTCAAGGTGTCCTTAAGTAGCAAGTTTTCTTTTTGAAAAGTTTCTAGATCATGACATTTGATACATGAATTTAAACTATCATGATATTCAATTGTTAACTTATTAAAATCACAAGTAAGACTATCATGCTCCTTTTTTAGCAATTTATATTTTCTATTGATAATCTTGCATTCATCAAATAAGTCATGGAAGGCATTTAATAATTCATCGAAAGATAAATCAACATCTAATAAATTCGTTACCTCCTCTCCGATGGCCATTAAAAATAATGAGCAACTTGTTCGGTGTTTGACTCCTCTTCATCGACATGCTTTGAAGTCATCCCATGTTGCTTGAAGAGCCTTCTTCTTTGATGTTCTTCTTTTTGACTTGGGGACAATCACTCTTGTAGTGTCCCGCTTTTTTTACATTCATAGCAGATCACTTGGTCCTTCTTGGGTTCAAGTTAATTTTTCGATCATTCTTAAATTTGTTTCTTTTGAAGAATTTCTTAAACTTTCTTGTTAAAAGTGCCAAGTCATCATCACAATCCTCATCACTTGAGTTTTCTCTCAAGTGGCATTCAGAAGTTTTAAGTGCCATATCCTTCCTGTTCTTTGGAAGGATGTCTTCTTTGCTCTTCATGAGCTTTACAAGTCATTTCGTAGGTCATTAATGACCCATTAGTTCTTCAAGAGGGAAGTTGCAGATCTTTTTTGCCTCTTGAATAGCAAAGGACTTTAGGATCCCAACTTTTAGGAAGGGATCTTAATATCTTATTTACTGAGTTCAAAATCCCAAAAACTTTTTTCCGAGTCCTTTTAGACCGTTGACGACATCCGGTGAAACGGGTAAACATGTCGCCAATGGTTTCACTCTCGCTTCATTCGAAAAGTTCAAAAGAATGCAACAATAGATTGATTTTTTTGACTCTTTCACTCTACTTGTGCCCTCGTGGGTCACTTCAAGTGTGTGCCAAATATCAAATGCAGTTTACATAAGTTGAAAACACGATTAAACTCGTTTTTATCAAGTGCGCAAAATAAGGCATTCATAGCCTTTGCATTAAGAGTGAAAGCCTTCTTTTCCAATTCATTCCAATCGATCATTGGAAGAGAAGACTTTGAAAATCCGTTTTCAACAAGGTTCCACAGTTCAAAATCCATAGAAATAAGAAAGATCCTCATTCGGGTCTTCTAGTAGGTGTAGTCCATCCCACTGAACATGGGTGGATGTGTAATAGAATGCCCCTCTTGGTTTCCGGCGTATGCCATCTCTCTTGGGTTTTAATCCGTTAGAGAGTTAACCTTGCTCTGATACCGATTGTTAGGATCGAGAGCACTAAGAGGGGGGGGGGGTGAATTAGTGCAGCGGAAATTTTTCAGCGATTTAAAAACGAAAGCTGCGTTGTCCGATAAAAACGATTTCGATGTAAAAGCCAATTCACAGTTTGTATCTAAGTGTAGTTTACGCAGTTTGCATCTAAATGCAGTTTGCGTCTAAATGCAGATTGCGTCTAAGCGCAGTTTGCATTTAAGCGCAGTTTGCGTCTAAGCGCAGTTTGCATCTAAGCGCAGATTGCGTCTAAGCGCAGTTTGCATCTAAACACAGTTTGCGTATAAACACAGTTTACGTTTAAGCGCAGTTTGCGTCTGAGCGCAGTTTGCGTCTAAACGCAGTTTTACGTCTAAGTGCAGATTTACGTCTAAGTGCAGTTTTACGTCTAAACGCAGTTTTGCGTCTAAACACATTTTTACGTCTAAGTGCAGTTTTACATCTAAACGCAGTTTTGCGTCTAAACGCAGTTTTACGTCTAAACGCAGTTTTAGTCTAAACGCAGTTTTGCGTCTAAACGCAGTTTACGTCTAAACGCAGTTTTTACGTCAAAGCGAATTTTACGTCTAGATGCAGTTTTACGTCTAAATGCAGTTTTGAACTTTGAAAAGCATTTTATGAATACGCAGAAAGCAATTTGTAGTTATAAATGGAATCAAAACGTAAGCGTAAACTGCAGTGTAAAGATCGTACGAAAACACCGATTTACGTCTGAATGCAGATTCCGAATGATCAGAACTTAGAGACTTGTTCGTGAAAGCGCAGAGGGCAGTAGCTATGTAGGAGGTTTGCAGTAATGATAAAGTGCTCAAAGTAAAAGCAAACCAGAGATTTAGAGTGGTTCGGTCAGTCTTGACCTACTCCACTTTTGGCTTCCTCCTCCGACGAGGTTACCGACGTCAACTAGCTGCCTTCCTTCAATGGGCGAAGGCCAACTGCCCTTTTACAGTTTAACTCCTTTTGACGGGCTCAGGAGACAACCCTTACAGATCCTTTCTCTCCTCTCTTTACAACTCAAGACTTAAAGAACAGAAAGAGGAGAACTTTCGGACTTTACACAAATTTGAGCTCTTAGAATTACAGAAAAGATCAAGAATTCTGTGTGGATCTATATCTTTTCAGTGCTGAATGGGTGGGGTATTTATAGGACCCAACCCAGTTCAAATTTGGAGCTCAAAACGATCAAATCCCGGAATTCCAGGATCAGGCGGTTGCACCTTCTCGACCGAGAGGTTGCACCGCCGGCGAGCTTCGAGATCGAGCCCAAAGTTTGCACCGCTGAAGTGGGTGCCACCTCCTCGAGGCGGTTGCACCTCTCTGCCCGAGCTCAAGACCGAGCTCAAGCGGTGCTACCTCTCTTCGTCGGGGAGGTTGCACCGCCTAGCCTAGCTCAAGATCGAGCTCAAGGCGGTTGCACCTCTTGGCCGGGTGGTTGCATCGCCCAGCCTCACTGGAGACATAGCCCCGGCGGTTGCACCTCCTGGCCTAGGCGGTTGCACCGCTTTGGTGTAATCGGTCCAATGGTTAGCTCCATTCGCCCGATTCAATCTTTCAGGGGCCCATTGCCCCAAGATTAAGCTAATGGGATCACCTCCCATTTTCCAACTTAATCAACGTGCTAACTATGATTAAATCTAAGACAATTTCTGCAGCTTTGCTCCGTCGTCAATCGCTTCTTCCGGGAGAAGCTTCGCTTAACTTCCGTCGATCATCCGATGAACCCTCGGTGATTCTTCCGGGACTTCCGGCAAACTCCTGGACTTTCATGACGATCCACTTGGCGAAGTTCACGAAGCTTCGCTGGCAAGCTTCGACTTCTCGGATCTGTTCTCATGAGAACCTCCGACGGCCACCGTCCAACTTCCGTCGAACTCTCGAACTCCCAACGTGATCATGATCTTGACTCCGGCGCAACTCCTACTGCTTGTCTAACTTTCATCGTAGTTAATCTTGCACACTTATCTTAACACATAGATTAGACAACAAATGACAATTGACTTCATCATCAAAATTCGAGATTCAACAATATATATATATATATATATATATATATATATATATATATATATATATATATATATATATATTATGATGTCCTTGGATCTGTGCAATGGGAATCGGATCGTGATGATATCACGATAATGAGACTGATTCACCTTTAAATATAAATCCTAAATTATCCCGATCATAGGTTACTAAAAAGGGACATCGATATAACTAGATAGACTGGTGTGCTATATACCCGTCCATATGATGGATGCAATTGGTCTTATAACTGCTCATGTGGGGATACTAGGGATACAGTATAGGTACTCATTGGAGAATGAGTTCACTGATTGATTCACTTACGGATTACTATATGGTGGATGATGCCTTATTGTCAAACAACGATTCCAAAGTCTTTGTAGTGTATTTGCTCCTTAGACTTGAGACACTAAGGATTTCCTGTATGAGTACTCCATTCTTTGATACCGGACTTATAGGTTTGGAGGCTCCAAATCTACTATAGTCGGTCATTGGGAGTGGTAGCCAATCTTTTGAGGAATATTGAGTGTCGATAGAGGATCATTCACTCTCGTTGTTTAGAGAGGAATATCTAATGTGTTCTTGCTCAAACAAATCCCTGGCTATGGTCATTCGGATTAAGAGAGAAAGAGTTCTCCGGGAGAATTCGATTAAAGCAAGACTCGATTAGAAACCATATGAGTTTGATAACACCATGCCCGGTATACGATTTTCGGGATACTAGATGGATGAGGGAATATAGGTATATAATAACTGAGGATAAACATATCTAATGGATTGGATTCCCATGTATCGTTTGGGGACTACGACGTAGTGACCTAGTATGTCCGTAGTCGATGAGTCGAGTGAATTATTATGGAAATAATAATTCACCGAGTCAAAAGAAGTTCTAATAGGTATGACTCACGGCTAGCCCAATATTAGGCCTAGAGGGTCACATACATATGGTAGACATTGCGATGAGTAGAGGTTTAGATATGAGATATTCGTCAGAGCCTCTATCTTATTGGATATCCAATAAGCCCATAAATTATTAGATCCTATGGATGAGATTTAATAAGAGCCCATGAGAGATTATTGGATATAGATCCACTATTCTAAGAGGCTTGGGTAGTTGGATGGAGATCAATACCCAATATGGTAGGATTCATTAGGGTTAAGTTGACAGAGGACCTCTATAAATAGGAGAGAACTAGTGGTTCATAGGCTAGAGCTTTTTTGGTTGCCTCTCCTATTCTCCTTCCCCTCTCTACCTTAGACCAAGCCTGAAGTTTTGAGAAGCGTCATTGCAGCCCTGCTATGTGGATCACCGCTAGAGAGGAGGGTGCTTAACCTTCTTCACCCTCTCCTAGAGATCTATATGAATTCAAGGATATACGATCTCCCTAGGTAACACAATCTATCTTATATGCAGTTTTAAGTTTCGTAGGTTTTTGAGCACTAATCTTCGTATGATGACGAACACATATTTAGAAAATTGAGGATTTTATTTTAATATTTTTCAGCTGCGTATATGATATCGCTCCCAAGATTTTCCAACAGTGATATCAAAGCCAGGTTGTTCGTGCGAAAATTGGTTTTGAACTGCATGTGTTGTGTTTCGAAGAAACTTTTGACATTAAAATCGTTGATGCAAAAGCAAGAAAGGGCAGCAACTGTTGTTGCCCTTGCTGCCCTCACAGATGGCAGTGCTGCCATCTACGTGCAGGCTCTCATCCGTCGACCGGCAGGTTGCATCAGTGGCATCCACCTACGGGCGGGCACTGCGACCGTAGACATGGTTGCCTACAGCAACGCCCATAGGCAGGGCCGCAAGCACGATGACCACCTACGTGCAGGCATTGTGCCAGCGCACAAGGGCAGTACCTGACGTCGCTGAGCCCGCACGTGAGTCGCCAACAGCAAACCCCAACGGGCGGTGCTGGCCCGATGGTGCGGCGCTGTGCTCGCGGGCACAATCGCCCATGAGGCATAGTGCCCGACTGTAAGGGTGGCACTGTCCATAGTCACAACGCCCCCATGCCCCCCCGCTGCATAGGCTACCGCTGGTAGGGTGGCAGCGGTCGTAGTAAGCAGGGAGAAGAGAGGGTTTTCTGGCTAAAAGATAGTTTTTCCCGTTGAAATTTCAAAAATTATAAGTTATATCCTTTATCTAAATTATGAAAACATCCCTCATAAATAAAAAATTCCTTATATGTCCCTGATTTCAAAAAATATTAATTAATTAAAAAGTTTAATTGATTATTATTATTTTTTTATTATCTAGTAGTCCTGCATGATGATGATTTATAATGTGATGTATGCTATGTGGATGAATGATCATGGACCGTGTGATATGTGTACTTATGATTATTATTATTGTGGCTTGCGAGCCTCTATTTTATTTCTTATTTATTGTTAGGCCTGCGTGCCTATGATTAAGTTGTAATCACACGAGGAGGCACAGTGGGAGCGTAGATGCAATAGCAGGATCCACGAGACGGACGATTGCGATGTATAGAGATGCGTCGAGATGCCGACGGAACCAACGAGGATGAAATGGACGATCACAAGGCATGAAGTTGCACCGCTGCATACATAGATCTTGATGTGAGTGATTAGGCCCACTAGCTCGAGCATGATCACATTAGGCTATGGTCCATGATCATCTGGTGTAATTGCTCATGTGATATGTGATTATTTATTCACCTACTAGATATGTATATATATATTTGCATACGATGTAGATATATATTAAATATATATATGTGTGACATGTCATATTAGGAGACCAAATCAAAAAAATCTCCTCTCTCGATAATATTAAGTCGGTAAATGTGAGGCAATTAGATTGGCTCATGTGGCCTTCTATCATTATAGGTAGGGACCAATTCTCAATATAGGTTGAGTTAGTCGAGTCTCTCGAGGCTCACCTATATTGCGATTCGCTATCTTGCTTATGACATAGAGATGTCACCGGTGACCTAAGGATATGGTATGCTTAGTCGAGTCTCTCGAGGGTATATCATCGTATCCGACTCATCTTGTAACGATGGTATTGAATTAACCGAACATCATAGTTGGTCAAGTCCCTCGAGACCATGGTGATTCGGAGATCGAATCATATAAAAATCATAAAGAGTTGTGATTGATAAGAGTTGCCTACCTTTTGGGCTTAGTGTGATAGGTCGAGTCCCTCGAGGTTATACTAAGACACTGATTAGATCCCGATCCCCACTAGAAGTCTATCGGAGACTTTCGTTTTACGTGCTGAGGGTGTCGCGTGACTCACTAGTAAAATAATAGGAGCAGATTAAGATAGAAATCCATATCTTGATTGTTTATTTTTGTAAAAGCTACATGTTATTTATTTTTGCTTCATCTTTATTTTCAGAAAATATCACTTTCAAATCCCTTATATAGCATACTTGATGTCAACTGCATCATTGGTTCGAATTATATGGATTAGCTTCATAACTTAAGAATTGTTATCGCGGCGGAGAAAATTGTATACTTCCTTGATATGGTGCCTAACCCCAAGGAAGGTGCAAGCGAGAATAAGATCGTTCACTACGTGAAGTATATAGATGACAAAACTCTTGCTCAGTGTTACATGTTGGACTCCATGACTCTTGAGTTATAGAGACAGCATGAAAAGATGGATGACATATCCATTCTCCTACATGTCTACAAACTGTTTGAGGAATAGTGAATGACTCAACGATATGAGATATCTAAGAGTCTCTTCCGTGCTAGGATGACTGAGGGGACACCGGTTCAGAACCATATCCTAAAGATGATTGAGTGGATAGTGTTGAATCTCGTATTTTGATGATGAAACCAATTGATAATTGTCTATGTTTTAATCTGCGTTTTGAGTGATGTAGGATGCTTCGATCAAGATGAGATAATTAAAGCAGGAAGAATCATGTTGTGCTGGAGGAAAATATGTCAAAAGATTGGACGTCGAGCCGGTGGATCGGTCGACATATCGACAGAAGGCTTCGGGCCATGGATTCGGGCATCGGGCCAAGAAGAGCGGATATTGCACCAAGGATATCGAAGTTGCGGAGTCAACTGGCCGATTAGGCAATAGGCCGCAAGAGAGGACGATGCGCCGAGGAATCAGACGAAGCATCGAGGGACCAATGACATGCCGGACAACATGATTAATGCTTAGTATTAATTGTCTAGATTGAATTTTATTTTACATGTGCAGGATTAACTACGATAGCAAGGCATGATGCAAAATGAAGTCTTGGAGTCAAGGACACGATTTCGTTGGGAGTTCGAGAGTTTGTTGAAAGTCCGGACGTTCATCAGAAGTTCTGGCGGAACCAGCCGAGAAGTCTTGGAGCTTGCCAGAGAAGCTCATCGAAACTCACCAAGAAGATCGTCGTGAAGTCCAGGAGCTTGCCAAGAGTCCGCCGGAACATTGCCGAGAGATCGTCGGAAGTTCATCGGAAAAACCAAGACTTATGGACTTATTTAGCTCAGAATATGTCTTAGATTTCGTAGTTAGCACGTAATTGGGTTTGGATTTGGGCCAACCCAATTAGGGGCCAGCTAGGCCCATGTAAGAACTATGTTGGGCCCAATGAGAGGCTCAAACAGTGCCCCAAGAAGTCTAACCATCATGGTATAGTCTTCGAGAATATGTCAAGCGGTGGTACCGCCAGTCTGGGCGATTGTACCACCCCTGGCAGGGTACCAGGCAGTGGCACCGCTAGTCTGGGTAGTGGTACAGCCCAACACAGCCTCGCAGGCGGTGGTACCGCCCAGGCTGGGCGGTACCACCGCTAGTATCCCAGAAACCCGGGATGAGATGTTTTTAGGCTCCAAGTTTGAATCAACTTGGAATAAATATCCCTCTCATCCCTGGTTAAATGAAATAAGCACAGAGAGTTTAAAAGTGAAGAAATGTTATTGCAATCACTTGAGAAATCCCTCCTCTAGATCTAACCTTAGAATTCTATTTAGGAGGAGTGTGAGTGCTTGTAAGGGTTGTCTCCTAAACCCGGTAAAATGATAAGAGGGGTGTAAGAAGGAGGTTGATCTTCGCCTATTAAAGGAAGATCGATAGTGGATGCTGCTGGCCTCGACGGAAGAGGAATCGGCGGAGTGGATGTAGGTCATTACGACCGAACCACTATAAATTGGCGTGTTCTCTGGTTTGCATTTTTGTTTAGTAATTTACCTTACTACAAACCTCTTTAATTGCTTACTACCTTCAATTCATTTATGAACGTGTTTCAAGCTAAGTTTCCGAAGAATCAATTTTCAACATACGAAGGTTTTTGAAGATGTGATTTTACCAGCCATACTAATTACCCCCCCCTCTCTTAGTGCCGATCCCACTCTTGACCCTAACAATTGGTATCATAGCCTCTTTTTCTCATTTGGTTTAACACCTAAAGAGAAATGGCTCTTTTTGGCTTTCAAGAGAGTCACTCTCTTATTCATCCTTCCTTTTTCAATCGGACGGACTACACTTATTGGAAAACTCGAATGAGAGTTTTCTTGCTTTCATTGAATCTTATTTTCAAATGTCTTCTCTTCCAATGAACCATTGGAATCATTTTGAGAAGAAGACGTTTTCTCTAAATGCTAGAGCTATGAATGCTCTATTTTGTGCCTTAGACGAAAACAAATTTAATCAGGTTTCTATGTGCGAAACGGCCTTCGATATTTGGCATATTCTTGAAATCACACATGAAGGCACAAATAGAGTTAAAGATTCTAAGATTAACCTTTTAATGCATGATTTTAAACTTTTTCATATGAAACCAAGCGAAACCATTGTTGACATGTGTTAGGATCGGAGCGGTACTACGAGGGGAATTAGTGCAGCGAATTAAAACACGTAAGTTTGAAATCGATTTTGTAAATATGTAGAGATTTCGATTTGACAAAGGATGACTTAGCTACAATAGCTAGAGTAAAGGTAGTTAAGAGTAGAGAAATGATTCAGAAAATTAAATACTCATACATTCAAGGAACACCACGATGTATAGTGGTTCGGTCAAGTAACCTACATCCACTTTCGAAGCCTTCTTCGATGAGGCTCCCAACTTCCACTAGCAAATCACTTTGAAGGGAAAGGACCAAATACCCCTTTTACAACCTTCTTACAAGTGGTTCACACTCTTACATATTTTTTAACGAGAAAGAGGGAGGTGAACACGTAAGCGATTGAAAACAAGACTTTGCTAGAGTGTTTTTTTTCACTTTCTAACTTGTCAAAAAGGTGTCATCTCTGTTGAGAATTGAGGGGTATTTATAGGCCCTAAGATGATTCAAATTTGGGCTCCAAATTTGAATTGCTTTTGGGTTTCCCGGTGTTGGCGGTGCCACCGCCTGTCAGTGGCGATGCCACCACCTATCAGTGTCTGACACTAACAGTGTACAGGCGGTGCCACCGCCGGATCTCTCGGGTTCTGGGCGGTGCCACCACCCAATCCGGCAGTGTACTGGCGGTGCCACCGCCCAGTCCAATGGTGCCACCACTTAGACTATTCCAGCTCACTGGTTGGGTTCCAAACTTGGCCCAAACCAGTCCAAACTCGGGCCCAATTGGCCCCTCACCGGGTTATAGGATTAACCCTTAATCCTAACCCAAATTATATGCAAACTATGAAATTAAGACATAGCTCTAAATAAATTTTAACCGGCAATGTCGAGTTTTCTTCCGATGAGCTTTCCAACGAACTTCCAGTGGACTTCTGATACACCCTCGGATTTCTTCCGACGGACTCTTAGCAGGCTCCCAGTCTTGTGGCGAGTTCAACGAGTCTTTAGCAAGTATTCGAACCTTCTCGGTGATCTCTGTGAACCTCCGACAATCTTTCTAGGGGACTTCCAAAAACTCCGGCAAGTCCCCGATTCTTTTTCGGTTAGTTCCGGCAGCACTTTTGATGATTCTTTGGACTTTCGACGGACTCTTGAACACCCATCGAACTTGACTCCGGTAAACATGCTTTATGTCTTTATGCTATCGTAGTTAATCCTGCACTTGTAAAACACACTTCGATCTAAACAATTAATCCCAAGCATCTAATCAAGTTGTCCGGCATGTCATTGGTCCCTCGACGCTTCGTCCAATTATTTGGCGCATCGTCCTCTCCTGCAGCCTATTGTCCAATCAGCCAGTTGACTTCGTAACTCCGATATCCTTGGCGCAATGTCCACTCTTCTTAGCCCGATGCCCAAATCCATGGCTCGAAGCCTTCTGTCGATACGTCGACTGATCCACTGGCCCGACGTCCAATTTTCTGACATGTTCCTCCGGCCTAACATGATTTTTCTACTTTAATTATCTCACCCTGATCGAAGCATCCTATGAGACTCAAAACACAGATTAAAACATAAACACATATTGATTGGTTTCATCATCAAAATCCGAGATTCAACAAAATGTACACCCGTTTTACGTATGTCGTCAATGGTTTAAAAGCTCTTGGTAAAAGTTTTTCGAATCTTGAACTTGCGAATAAAGTTTTGCGCTCACTTTCTAAAACTTGGGATTCAAAAGTAATCGCTATTCAAGAATAAAAAAATTTAAATACTTTTTTGATCGAAGAACTTATCGGGTCTTTGATGACCTATGAAATGACATGCAATGCATGTAAAGAACTTAAGAATCACTTTCCAAAGGATAGGAAGGATTTCAAACTAAGAACAATCAAAGACCACTCGAGCATAAGCTCAAGTGATGGTAAACTTGAACTCATTATGAAATTTAAAAAGTTTATGAAATAAAAATTAAAGAACAAAAAGAACGCAACTACTTGCTTCGAACGCAAGAAGAAGAACACAAATTGGGATGAATCAAGCTCCTCCGAAGATGAGGAGAAAATTAACAAAGGCGAGGTGGCAAACTACGCCTTAATCGCTTTCAACGATGAGGTAATAGAAACCCCCTTAATTTATTTCAAAATTACATGATGCTTTTTGTGATTTTATTTTAATTTATTTTTCTTGTAAATTACATGTTTAATAATGTAATAAAAATATAAAAAATTAAGAATCATGCTTATCCTTCTGGTAATGATCATGAAAAATTGCATGTGATAAACAAACTAAATGACATTGATTAAAAATGCCTTATGAAATCATGCTTGAAAATTTAATGCATAATGATCATGCTTAATGAGTTTATCTTTCGAAACTATGCATGAGATTTTAATGCATAATGATCATGCTTAATGATTCTTGTCATTTATGGATTATCGAATTTTTATCACGATGAAATGTTACTTTTTCGGTTTTAAATAAGATGGAAGGTTTTTATACAAAAACTTGAGCATATTAATTTGAAATCATGTTTAATGGTTTTATATTTTGAAATTATGAATGATGATTTCTAGGTGATTTATGCCTTATTGAACTTTGTCGTAATAAATTTTGTACTTTCGATTTTAAACATGATACATGTTTTTATTTGGCATATATAAAATTAATCATATGAATTGAAACACTAAAAAGAAGAAAGGTTTCTCCTTGAAGAATTTATTTTTTCCTACTTTATTGATTTTTAAAAAGTGAGATTAATAAATCTATTTGTATCATTTTTATGAATCTCTTAAAATTGACTATGGTGATTTGACAAGTTGAATTATTTGAAGATAAATATTGATTTTTCTCTTGATCATAACTTGTGATATTTTTTATATGAATCACCATCTTGATTTCTCGATATTTGCTATATGAGATTTCTCTATGAATGAAGATCTTGTTTTTGAACTCCTATATTTCTTCTTACCATTCTTCTAAAAAGGAAAGATTAATGAATCTATTTATGTCTTTTTTATGAATCTCTTGAAAATGATTTTGATTTGATGATTTGAATTTGAATGAGCTTTGTCTTGATTTTTCGAGATTTATAACTAGAGATTTCTTATGCATTAATCAAGATATTATATCATTCTTTCTCCTATGTTTCTTTTTGCCAATTGCTAAAGAGAAAATATATGATTAAAATGTTGATTTAATGATGATTGTTTGGTACCAACAATCATGAAGTGATAAATACTTAAAAATGTTGATTTAATCTTTGGTATCATGAATACTTTATTATCATACATGAAATAATATGAATGATGATTTGGAATCATGCATATATTGATGAGTTTATATATTTTGAAAATATATATGATGATTTGATATGATGCATGCAATACTTATGTTTTTTATTATGATAATATGATGAATATCATGAATGCTTTACATGATGAATGTTTGGTATCATGATCAAAATATTGATAAATACGTAAAAAATTTAATATTTTAGTATCATGTATGATATGCTCATAATGATGATTGATTTATATTTTGGTATCATGCATGAAAAATGAAATATAAAGTTTTAAAATTATGCATGTTTTAATTTGAAAATATAATGATGCACAAATAAGATTGATACTTACCTTTGTCATAATTTGAAAATTGATGTAAAGGGTTTTCTATTCTTTTTTACAATGACAAAGGGGGAGATAAAAGATACTAGCTTGCACAATACAAAATGAAAGCAAAAATTATTAAACTTGCACACCTATATTGAACATCACTAAAATTACTATCTTGCCTATCTCAAGAAGCAAAATATGCTAAACTTGCACACCTAGCAAAATTTACAAACTTGCATATTTCAAGAAGCAAGGGTTGCTTTCTTGAACATCTTAAAATTGCTAGCTTGCATGTTGTAAAATTTTTACTATCTTGCATAATGATAAAACTGAAAATTATATTTATTATTCAATTATTTGAACTTGTATTTCTAAACACTTGAGAATTGAACTTCTCCTTTTTTATTGATGACAAAGAGGAGAAGTATGATCATGTTATGCATGATGATGTATTGCAAATATTCAAGATGAAATTTGTAATGACTTGAATTCAGCTTGAATTCAAGGTTCTATCAATATGGGATATTGATAGGGGGAGTTTGTTTAAACTCCAGGAGTTAAGGTTAACTTCGTTATCAATTGATTGTGATCATAAAAAAGGGGGAGATTGTTGAATCTTGTATTTTGATGAAGAAACCAATTGATAATTGTTTATATTTTAATATGTATTTTGAGTGACGTAGGATGCTTCGATCAGGATGAGACAATTAAAGCAGGAAGAATCATATTGTGCCAGAGGAAAACATGTCAAAAGATTGGATGTCGAGCCGGTGGATCGGTCGACGTATCGATAGAAGGCTTCGGGCCGTAGATTCGGGCATCGAGCCAAGAAGAGCAGATATTGCACCAAGGATATTAGAGTTGCGGAGTCAATTGGCCGATTGGGCAATAGGCCACAAGGCAGGACGATGTGCCGAAGAATCAGACGAAGTGTCGAGGGACCAATGACATGCCGGACAACATGATTAATGCTTAGTATTAATTATCAAGATCGAAGTGTGTTTTACATGTGCAAGATTAACTATGATAGCAAGGCATGAAGCAAAATGAAGTCCCAGAGTCATGGACGCGATTTCGTTAGGAGTTCGAGAGTTCGTTGGAAGTCTGAAAGGTCATCGGAAGAAGTTTTGGCGGAACCAGCCGAGAAGTCTCAGAGCTTGCCAGAGAAGCTTATTGAAACTCATCAAGAAGATCGTCGTGAAGTCCAAGAGCTTGCTTGGAGTCCGTTGGAACATTGCCGAGAGATCGTCGGAAGTTCGCTAGAACTGAGGGCTTCAATATTACTGGTTGAGGAGCGACCCTAGTCCTCCGAGCTTCATGGTTCAATTGCTCCTCTTGATGTCGTGCGAAAGAGATGGCTGCCATAAGCGTATACGGTTGTCGTGCTTTAACTTCTCCTCAGATCTCCGGCTTCAAGCCCTCAATGAAGGTCCTCAATAGCTGTTTTTGAGACCAATCATGAGTTTGATTAGATAATCTTTCAAACCTGGTTTGGTAGTCTTGAATGGTGGAGGTTTGTCGGATCTTTGCTAGTTTTCCGTCAATATTCTCGTAATTGGTTGGTTTGAAGCGGATTAGCAGTTCTTCTTTGAATTGTCGCCATGAAAGGACTCCATAAGTATGTTCAAACCAATCAAACCACTGTATAGCATCCCCTTCAAGATATATAGCTGCAATTTTCACCATAGATGCATCTGCATTTTGTGGTACCAAAATATCAGCTCATCGCAGATCCAACCAATCGGGTCTCCTTCTTCCCATCTAGGGAAGTCCACTCTCATGCATGGATAGTTGAGGTTGATCATAGAGCTTCCCCTCTCTTGGAAGTCATATCTTTGGGCTTGGTGCGATTGGGCAAAGCTCTCTCCTGATGTGATTTCTTCTGGCTTAGTGGTCGCCCAACTGAGTTCCTAAAAGAGCATCCGATCTTATCCTCCATTCACTTCTCGAAGGCTTGAATTTAGCATTGAATACTTCCTCAGATGTCATAGTATATGCCATCTAATCTGTGATATCAAGATCTCTCTTTTGTTGTCGGGTTAAAGGCATGTATTGGTTGAGAGAGGTGATGGTCGAAAGGGTTGGTAGATTGGTGGATATAGGCTACGGTTTAGGCTTGTTTTGTGGCTATTTTGGGTGCAGGTTGAGGGGGTGGTTTGGTAGAGTTTTAGGGCTGTAGATAAAAGTTTTGGATCTGTGGTAGATGGTAGCAAAGGTTTGATAGAAATCAATGAAAGTTGCAGCAAGTATGTGCTGTCTTGTAAGAGTAGAATTGTCGTAGAAGAAACAACGGTTTCTCGACATAATTCCCACCAAAAACGTGAGAGAATTGAGGAGGGAATTGATAGAAAAATCACAATTTATATGACAGCAAGGATATCTAATTTAATCAAGAAAATTTCGGCAGTATAACAGCAAGGAAATTGGTGCAAGTTGCGATTGCAGAATTCTCGTCGAGAAATTCCAGCAGGTTACGATGAAAATTTGCAGCAACACAAAATAGTTTTTAGAGATGAATTTCTTTATAGATCAATCTTGGATGGAAGCCAAGATGATCTATGAAGTCTATAAGAAATTTCATTCAAAAAAGATTGCAAATTGATGGGTTAAGGCAACAATATGCGGCTGAAATTTTCTGCAGCACAGATTTTTAAGTATAGCAGATTAGACGTAAAAGATCAGTGGTTTATATTAAGAATTTTTTTTATGAAACCAAAGGGAATCTGCTATTAGGAAATGTCAAAGATGTCATAAAAATTTCATAGAGATTTGGATAGAAAAAACACAGTAGCAAGATCAAACAGACGTTGCTATACGATTGGAATTCTGCAATGTATCTTTCGTCGTAGAGATGAAAACTTTATGATGAAAAGTATATGCAGCAATATAGGAATAATTTTTTTTTTTTGGATTTTCAAATAAGGATAACTAAATTGCAGCAGCAGTAAGGTAGAAAACCAGAACCTGTTGCAATTCACGGGGAGATCAAAGGATGATCCGTGGTGGTGGAGATGACGGTGGAATTTGACAACGATCTCTTAAGCAATTGTGGGAATTGCTTTGGGCGGTTGTGGAGGATTGATGGATGGCTATGGAAAGGTAGCGAGATGCCAAGAACGCTGCTCTAATACCAGGTGTTAGAACCCTTGCAGATTCTAAACTTGGGGTTGATCTCTTTAGGGGATCGGCCTTCTTGGAACTCTATAGGGGTTCCTCCCTCCAAGTTGCTGCTCAAAAGCTGCAGAAAAGATTCATCTATTGCTTGTGAAAAGAGGAGGAATACATGACTATTTATAGGGTTTCTAAACCCTAACTCCTAATAGGACTCCTACTCAAGACTCCTTCTTCTAACCAACTCCTATTAGACTTCTAATCAAGACTCCTATTTCTTTACAACTCCTAATTTATCTCTAAGAAACAATCTCCTAACCCTAGCCGGCCTCTTCACCTCTTTAATAGGGGTCGGCTTAGGTAGGTTTTACATGAATGTCCCTCTCAATTAGGACTCTCCTAGCTAGAGTCCTAACACTTTTACAGCTCTTTTCTCCTTTTGTCGGGTCTAGGAGATAACCCTTACAAGTCTCACTCCTCTTTCTTGGATGGTTACAAGGAGGAGGAGAACTCTTCACTTTTACAACATTTTAAGACTCAAGAACTCAAGATTATGCCAATAGCTTTCATGCCCTTTCATGCAGAAAAGGGTGGGATTTTTATAGGCCCTAATGGCTTTAAAAAATGGAGCCAAAAAGTGTCTAATCCTGGATTTTCGGGGTACTGGCGGTACCACCGCCTGACAACTAATACTGGACGGTACTACCGCCTTATAGAGCTCGGAGACCAAGCTCTAGTAGTATCATCACCTAACAGGGGGGATACCACCGTTGGTAGCATTTACTGCTGCCGGTAGTATTACTGCCTAGTTGCTAGTCATAGGTGCCCAACAAACCAATCAAGTGAGTGATGGCACATATGACTTGACACAGAATATTTTTACTTATTATATTTTGACATTTATCACTTTATATTAACTGTTGCATATATGGATGTATATATTGTGATGTCCTTGGATCTATGCAATGGGAATCAGATCATGATGAGATCATGATAATGAGATCAATTCACCTTTAGAGCGAGATCTGATTAGAGCGAGACTCGAGAAGAAACTGTATGGGTCTGACTGCACCATACCCGATATACAGTCTCTTGGATATTAGATGGATGAGGGACTATAGGTATATGGTAACTAAGAATAGACAGGTCTAATGGATTAGATTCCCCTTTATCGTTTAGGGACTACGGTGTAGTGGCCTAGTACGTTCGTAGTCGATGAGTCGAGTGAATTATTATAGAGATAATAATTCACTAAGTTAGAAGGAGTTCTGACAAGTATGACTCACGGCCAGCTCGATATTGGGACTAGAGGGTTACACACATATGGTAGGCATTGCGATGAGTAGAGGTTCGGATATGAGATATCCGTTAGAGCCCCTATCTTATTAGATATCCAATAAGCCCCTGAATTATTTGATTCCTTGGACGAGATCCAATAAGAGCCCATGAGAGATTATTGGATAGAGATCCACTAATCCAAAAGGCTTGGGTAATTGGATGCAGATCCAATACCTTAGAGCCCCTATCTTATTAGATATCCAATAAGCCCCTGAATTATTTGATTCCTTGGACGACATCCAATAAGAGCCCATGAGAGATTATTAGATAGAGATCCACTAATCCAAAAGGCTTGGGTAATTGGATGCAGATCCAATACCCACTAGGGGAGGATTCATTAGGGTTTGATAAGGGACCTCTATAAATAGGAGGTATTCAGTGGTTCATAGGCTAGAGCCTTTGCTTGCCTCTCCTATTCTCCTCCCCATCTCCACCTCAAAGTAGGCCTGAAGTTTTGAGGAGCGTCGTTGCAACCCTGCTGTGTGGATCACTGCTAGAAAGGTGGACACTTGACCTCCTTCACCCTCTCCTAGAGATATGCAAGGAAATAGGGATATACGTGTTAGGATCGGAGCGGCACTAAGAGGGGAGGGTGAATTAGTGCAGTAGATTAAAACTCATAAGTTTGAAAATGATTTCGTAAATGTGTAGAGATTTCGATTCAACAATGAATGACTTGGTGAAAGTAGCTTGAGTAAAGTGAGAAGATGAAAACCAGAAGCTTGCTGCTATGTAAATAACGGTTTCAGAAAAGTAAATACTCACACATTCAATCAACACACCAATTTAAAGTTGTTCAGTCAAAATGACCTACATCCAGTTGCGAAGCCTTCTTCAATGAGGCTCTCAACTTCCACAAGCAAATCACTTTGAAGGGGAAGGACAAATACCCCTTTTACAACCTTTTATAAGTGGTTCACACTCTTACATATTTTTAAAGAGAAAGAGGGAGGTGAACACTCAAGAAATTGAAAACAAGGCTTGCTAAAGACTTTGCTAATGCTTTATCTAAATCTCTAACTTCTCAAAGGTCGTATTCTCTACCGAGAATTGAGGGGTATTTATAGGCCCCAAGAGGATTTAAATTTGGGCTCCAAATTTTGAATTCTCTTGGGTTCCCGATGCTGGCGGTGCCACCGCCTGTTAGTGGCACCGCCTTAATCGTTGTCGACATCGACATCGACAAGGTCGACGGTGCCACCGCCCATCCTCTCGGTCTTTGGTGGTGCCCCTTGATCCGACAAGCACCACCACCACAGTACCTCGGGTTACAAGGTACACCCACCTTGATCCAAAGAATTCCAACGCCTAACTTTATTTGGTCAATGGTTGGGCTTCAAATTTGGCCCAAACCAAGTCATATTCGGGCCCAATTGGCCTCTAACCAAGATAGAGAATTATTCCTTAATCTAAACCCTAATTACCTGTAAACTACGCAACTGAAACATAGTTCTAAGCAAGTTTTTAATTGGCAAACGTCGAGTCTCCTTCCGGCGAGCTTTCCGGTGATCTTTTGGCGAACTTCTGATATACCCTCAGATTTCTTCTAGTGGAATCCCAGTAGGCTCCCGATCTTGTGACAAGTTCAGTGAGTAGCCGAGCCTTCTCGGAGATCTCCGCGAACCTCCGACGATCTCTTCGGCGGACTTTCGAAAACTTTGACAAGTCCTCGATTTCTTCTCGGTTGGTTCCGGCAACATCTCCGACAAATCTTCGAACTCTCGAACACCCATCGAACTTGACTCCGATAGACTTGCTTTATGTCTTCAAGCTATCGTAGTTAATCCTGCACATGTAAAGCAAAAGTTTGATCTAGATAATTTCTCTAAACAATTAATAAATTTGTCTAGCATGTCATTGGCCCCTTGACGCTTCGTCCGATTCTTCGACGCATCATCCTCTCCTGCGGCCTATTGTCCAATCGGCCAGTTGACTCCGCAACTCCGATATCCTTGGCGCAATACCCGCTCTTCTTGGCCCGATACCCGAATCCATGGCCCAAAGCCTTAAATCGATACGTCGACCGATCCACCGACCCGACATCCAATCTTATGACATGTTCCTCCGGCACAACATGATTTTCCTGCTTTAATTGTCTCATCCTGATCGAAGCATCCTACGTCACTCGAAATGCAGATTAAATCATAAACACATATCAAGTTGTTTCATCATCAAAATACGAGATTCAACAATCTCCCCCTTTTTTATGATGACAACCACTTGATGGCGAAGTTAACCTTAACTCCTAGAGTTTAAACAAACTCCCCCTATCAATATGCCATACTGATAGAACCTTGAATTCAAGTCAAATTCAAGTCATTGGAAATATTCATCATGAATATTTACAACACGTTATCATGCATAACATGATCATACTTCTCCCCTTTGTCATCAACAAAAAGGAGAAGTGTCACTTTCTATGTGTTTGAGATATAAAGTTAATACATTGCATGAAAAAATAGAGTGTTAAATTTTATCATCATGCAATCTAGCAATTAAAGATGTGCAAGTTTAGCATGTTTGCTTTTCTTGAGATAGCAACTGTTTGCTTCTCTTTAGACTACAAGCTAGCAATTTTTATGATATACAAGTTTTGCTACATGCAAGCTAGCAAAAATTTCAAAAGTAAATGCAAGATAGCTTTCTTGTGTAAGCTCATGATTCTTGCTTCCTATTGCAATGTGCAAGTTGCAAGTTTTTGAAATATCCAAGTTCAACACATTGCATAATTAATATAATATCCTAGTTTTATCATCATGCAATTTTGCTATCATCATAGATATGTAAGGTAGTATGATAGCAATTTCTACAACATACAAGCTAGCAAATTTTAAAACATTTTTAGAATATGCAAGCTAGAAGTTTTGAGTTGTTCAAGAAAGCATCCCTTGCTTCTTGAAATATGCAAGTTTGCTAGATGTGTAAGTTAGCATGTTTTGCTTCTTGAGATAGGCAAGATTTCATATTTGGTATGCAAATTTATAGCATGCAAGTTATCAACTTTTACACATAAAAAGTTAGCAAAAAGATGTGCAAGATGGACTATTTTGCCTCTTTTCAAAATATGTAACTTGGCATATATTGCTTCTTTGAGATTTGCAAGATAGCACTTTTGCTTGAGATTACAAGATAGCATTTTTTGCTTTTGAGATGAGCAAACTAATAAGTTTTGCCCCTTTCTGCGATATGTACATTTGTAGTTTTTTTGCTTCTCTTGTCTTGTGCAAGCTAGCTAGCAAGCTAGCTATCTCCCCCTTTGTCATTATCAAAAAGAAGGGAAGACCCTTTACATCAATTTCTAAATCATGACAAAGGTAAGTATCAATCTTATTTGTGCATCATTATGTTTTCAAATTAAAATATGCACAACTTCAAAACTTTACATTTGTATCCTTACTTCATGCATTATACAAATAAATTAATCACTATGGGCATATCATACATAATACATCATTTTAGTAATAAATCATAGCATTTATCAATATTTTTATCATGATACCAAGCATTCATCATTTAGAGCATTCATGATACACATTATATGTATATATCATCACAATAAAAAGTAATTGCATGCATAATTTCAAATCATAAATGTTTCAAATCATGATGGTATTAATTTATCAAATTGCATCCTACCATGCATGATCAAAACTTCTCCCCATTTGTATTTCATGCATAATTTCATTTCATCACATTAGGAGTATCAGGAGGAATTAATTGGGTGATGAGATAAATATTTCATGAATATATGGAATTGTATAAAAAATCATATCATAAATGTTTCAAACATTCATATCATCATATGAACGAATATAAACAAAAATTGGTGATGAGAAATTACTTCATGAATGCAATAAAATTCATATAGTATATCATGGTTTATTAGAACTAGTCTTCTTTTTGGTGAATAGAAAAAATAGTAGGAGAGCAAGATCTCAATTCATGCATATCAAATATTCAATCATCAAAATCATGATTCATATAGAAAATGCTCTTCTTTAAATATTCAAAGAGAGATCTTAGGAGATCAAATAATAAGAGATTTTCAAATAAAAGTTTAAGTCAAGAATTAAAAAAAAAGATATTCTCTTTAGTAAATCACAAAAGGAAATGTAGGAGAAAAAGATTTCAATTCATACATAAGAACTCTTATGATTCATATTGAAAATTTTCTCAAAATGTAAGGGAATAAAGAGGAAGAAATCTTAATTCATAAAGGATTTCATATTATAAATTTCAAGAGATCAGGATTATAATTTTGATAAAAAAATTATTCAAATTTAAATCATCAAAATCATTATCAAAATCCAAGATATTCACAAAGATGATACAAATAGATTCATCAAAATCAATAAGATTGAGCAAAATAATTTTTGAAGAAGAATGTTTTCCTCTTTTTGGTTGTTTCAAAACATATGATTTTGTTTCATTTATGCCAAATAAAAACATGTATCATGTTTAAAACCGAAAGTGTAAGATTTATTACAACAAAGATCAATAAGGCACTTTCATTATGATAAAAATCAATAATCCGTAAATCGCAAGATTCATCATGCATAATTTTAAAATTTATTAAGCATGATGATTATGCATGACACTAAAACATGGTTTCAAAATGTTTAATATTTTCATTACACAATTTCATCATTATGCATTATCATATTTTCAAATTCGAACATGCATAATTTCAAAACTATATCTTTCATTTTTCATACATGAAACAAATAACTCAATCATCATTATGAGCATAATATACATGATATTCAAGCATTATTTCAATCTACACATCATGATAATAATAAATTTGCACTATAGCCAATCTCATGTTTTATCATTCAAGCTAGCGTATATTTTTGCAATTAGCAAGCTATCAAATTCCTTTTTCTTTTATAATAGTGATTCAATCATATCAAGGCATTTGTATCATAGATACAAAGAAATCATATCAATAAGATCATTTGAATACCAAAAGACCTGATTTATTTCAATAGATCTTCTTTATTTTTATAAATGTCAAAAAGAAATGTTGGAGATCAAATGTTATAATACCTTGATTTTTGCATAAGAAGTCTTAAGTTATAAATTTTGAAAAATCAAGATAAGACTTATTCAAATTCAAATTGTCAAATCAAAATTATTTTCAAGAGATTCATAAAAAGAAAAACATAGATAGATTTTTTTAATCTCTCAATTCTTTATAAATCATAAAAATTATAATTCTAAAAAAAAATCATGATTCATTTCGAAAATTTTCCTCTTTAGTAAACAATAAGAAGAAACATGGGAGTTCAAAGAATAAGATCTTGATTCATAATAAAATTTCATGTATTGAGTATCGAGAAATCAAGATGATGATTCAAAAAGAATATCACAAGTTATATTAAAGAGAAAATTCATCATTAATTTTCAAATCATTCAATTTATCAAATCAACATTTCTTGGATATGCATGATATCAAAACATGGTTTCAAATCTTCAACATATAACATGCATGAATTCAAGAATTGAAAGGAGAAGGGAAGAATTCAAAGGTATAAAGATTTCAACCATCTCATAAACAAATGAAGGATCAAGTCATGAATTCAAAATTCCATGAATCATTTTGATAAATCTCCTTTTAAATAATCAAAATGATCATCAAAGGAAATCTCATATTATTCCAAAAAAAAATCAAGATCATGATTTTGATAAAACTCATTTCAAATTCAAATTATCAAATTCATTTTTATGGTTCACAAAATTCATAATATAGGTAGATTCATGATTTCATTGATAATAGATTCCCCCCCCCCCCCTTTTTTTTAAGTGTTTCATTTTAAGTTATTGATTTTATGTTAACATGCTTTTCAAACATGCATCAACGTTTAGGATTAAAAAATAAATTTCGTCATAAAACCATCAAGACCAATAAATTAAATAATCATTATGTATTACTTTAAAATCTCATGCATAAAGTTATCAATCATTGTATCAAAATTTTAATATTTTTATTATAACTTTATGTATTATTAAGTATACAATCATCAAGACTATTTCATATAAGCATGCCTATTTCATTTATGTCAAATCAACACATGTATCATTTCGAAAGAAAACTCATTAAGCATGATATTAAACTTCTTAATATTAAGACATCAAGCATGGTTTCAATCAAAATCGGAAATCATCAAGATACACATTTTTTTTCTTTTTAAGAACAACATACATATGATCATTAGATTTAAATCTACCATTTTATTCTATTAACATAAAACATGTAAATTTCATTATTATTTTTAAAATTACTAGAATGATATGCATGATTCATAATTTTTATATTTTAATTTTTTTAAACATGTAATTTTTAAAAATAATTATTCTAAGAAAAAAATGCATTATAGAAAACATCAAGTAATTTCAAAATAAATTAAGGGGGTTTCGATTACCTCATCGTTGAAAGTCGTTAAAACGTAGTTTGCCATCTTGCCTTTCTTGATTTTCTCCTCGTCTTCGAGGAGCTCAATTCATCCCAATTTTTATTCTTCTTGCGTTCAAAGCAAGTAGTTTTGTTCTTTTTACTTTTTAATTTTTGTTTCATTTGTAGTTTAAGTTCACCATCACTTAAGCTTATGCTCGAGTGGTCTTCATGTGTTGTATGTCCCAAATCCTTCCTGTCCTTTGGAAGGTTATTCTGGGGTTCCCTTTTTGTCACATTATTCATTTTATAGGTCATTAAAGCCCCAAATAGTTCTTTGAGAGAAAATATCTTAAGGTCCTAGGCCTCTTGAATGACTGTAACTTTTGGATCCCAACTTTTTGGAAGGGATCATAAGATTTTAGTTACAAGTTCAAAGTTCGAAAAACTTTTACCAAGAGTTTTGAGTCCATTGATGACATCCGTAAAACGGGTGTACATGTCTCCGAAGGACACACTTGGTTTCATTCGGAAAAGTTCATAAAAGTGCACAAGAATATTGATTTTGGACTCTTTCACTTGGCTAGTGCCTTCATGAGTGTCCTCAAGAGTTATCCAAATATCAAAAGCCGGATCATAATTCGAAACGCGATTAAATTCATTTTTGTCAAGTGCACAATATAAGGCATTCATAGCCTTTGCATTTAGAGAAAACATCTTCTCCAAATCATTCCAATGGTTCATTGGAAGAGAAGACATTTCAAATCCATTTTCGACTATGTGCCATAAATTCAAATAAAAAAAAGTAAAAAAATTCTTATTCGAGTTTTCCAATAAGTACAGTCTATCCCATTGAAAAAGGGAGGACGAATGAGAGAGTAACCCTCTTGAAGGCTAAAAAGAACCATTTCTATTTGGGTGTTAACCAAAGTAGAAAACTGTGACTCTAATAACAATTGTTAGGATCGGAGTGGCACTAAGAGGGGGGGGCGGTGTCACGCCCCCTCAAATATCCATGATATTAAAACTTTCATCACAAATCCATCCAGGATCAAAACACACATTTGAGGATACTAAAAAACATTCAATCAAATTTACATCCATAAAACCAGTGCAGTTTATAATCATATATCACATCACTCGATAATTCACATTTATGGCAACCCAAGCCAACTTGACAAACATGAACAACATTTATAAATCCACAAGATAAATAAATTATACAATCAGAACTCCAACTATTCACCACAAGTTCATATCATCATAAATTAGACTTAATATTCTGAAATTCCAAATAAGAGAGATATTCTAACACTTTTACACAGTATATCCATTTCGATTCATCGACAATATTTCATTTTAATACAAAATATGCTTATACAACAATAACATAATAACCAACAAGACTTGCCTATAATTATGAATATATCTCCACTGCCTCAACCCAATTCAAAACATCTCAAAGAGTAACAACTTAACCTGAATGATTTATATAACAATGGAGTGAGCTAAAAACAGCTCAGCAAGTGACAAAGCATATTCAGAACAAAAGGAATGATTTCAAACAAGTAAGATATCATAATACAAGGCAGAATACAAGTATTTTCAAGATACCATATCATTAGATACAAAATCATAGGTGTCATATCATTCAAAACCTATTTGATTCATAACAGATAGAGCAAAGAGTAATTGGAGCATATCAATAACGTACGAGATGTTCTAGAGCATATCAATGGCAAAGAGGACATTTCAGAACATATCAATTCATAGCAAATGGAGCACAGAGTAATTGGAGCATATCAAAAGAGTATTAATATTCTAGTGCATATCAATGACAAATGGAACATTTCGGAACATATCAATGGTATGTGAAGCATTTTGAAGTATATCAATGGCATAGGAAATATTTTGGAGCATATCAATACAAAATACAAAACAGAAGCTCAAACGTCGTACCCTAGCATTGTGCATGTGAGGTTTAACTCAGTGGTGGCTCCACACCGTGATGAGTTTCGACTCCATCTCTGGGTAACCCTTTCCTACTCGAGCCCTCTCACCCTACCCAAGTGCTAGGTCGGCTCTGAATTTCATATCAAACAGATAGATGGTAAAGTGGGATTCTAAACATAATTTGGTCCATCCATTTCTAAATGACCACCAAACATAATCTAGAGCATCGCGGGCTCTAAGCACATACCCTTTACCATTTCTGGTAAAGGTCCAAAATAATCCCACAAACACCAGAGTACAAAAGGATATTGTGAACAAAAAATTGGGATATATCGGAAGCACATGCGGAACACCGAATGTACATATGTCTTTACGAGTCAATACGATGCAAACATAATCCTTCACAAATGTATTCAGATTTGAAAGAAAATGAAAGCAAGAGTGTATAAGGATTCCAAGCAATCACATATAGCTCGATTCAAATAAGAAGGTTAGATGAAATCAATTTCCAAAGAAATGAAACCAGAATATGCGAAATCGACCAAAGCTTGATTTCTGGTAGAATTCAAGAGGCACATTGAATAAATGATTCAAACTATCAATCGTACTCCAATTTTACTCAGAAAATATATCATTGGAAATATATTTCAATCTAGTTGCTGATGAAACAAGTTTCGTACGAATCAAGGTTTCCAACAAGGAGTTACCATTGATTTAGTAACCAAAGGTCAAAAACAAAATTATTGTTTTACAGAATCTATATGCTTATTTAAAATAGAAGTTTGGGCAAGCAAACTTACTCCGAATTCTTAAAATAAGCTATCAAAAGAAAGGTTTATGAGTCTATATTCTGATTAAATAAGTTTTGTCTAAATCAGAGGTCAATATATTAAGTTATAACCATAACAAGGTAGAAAGGTCAAAATCTTTGAAGTTGCATAGATACGAATCGTTACGTCTAAACAGGAGATATATCAAATGCAAGGTTAGAACAATTCAAAGTTCCTCATATTCAAAGTAAATGTAAAGATAAAATTATAGTAAGGAAAGATCAGGATACTTGCAATATGAAGGATTATAAAGCTTGCAATAGGAAGGATCAGAACACTTGCCTTTCAAATATTTTGATACGAAGATCCAAAGGTGTCAGCCCAAATCCTTCTACTTTTCCTTCGTGTCCTCTCCCTGTTTCATTTTCTACATGTCTTCTTTTTTTCCTCTACAATTGCAGCTCATGCAGAACATAGAGGCATAGTCACTTGCTCTCTCTTACTCTCATTCCTTCGTTTTCTTTTTCAAACGCAGCTATCACAGCCATCGCCGCTATCACTACCACAGTCGTAGCTACGATCGTAGCTGCTGTCACAACCGCAGCCCCTTCCACTGTACTACTTCCTTCCTCGCTTCTCTCGTTCCTATTTTTTTTTCTTTCCCAAACACTGCTGCCGCAGACGCAGCCGCTACCACCGCAGCTGCAACCTCTTCTTCTTTCCCTGCTCTGTTTCCTCTCGTTCTCTTCCAGCTGCAGCTGCCACTGCCGCAGCTGCCTCCCCTTCTCCTCTTCCTCTCTTCTTCCCTTTTCCTTTCTCTTCTATCCCAGCTGCACTTCTGCAGTCGAAGCCTCAGCCACGGCCGCAGTCTCTTCTTCCTCCCCTGCTCATCTTCCTCTCCTTCTTCTCTTCCAACTGCAGCTGCCATCGCCGCAGCCGCAGCCCCTTCTTCCTCTTCTCTTCTTCCTCTCCTTCCCTTCTTCCTTCCTCTCCCTCTTTCCCTGCCACAGCTGCAGCTGCCACAGCCGCTGCTACTTCTTTCCCTTCTCCTCTTCCTTCTCCTTCCTTTCTTCTTTTTCTATTCTTCTCCTTCTTCCCCTTCTTCTCCCCGACGCACAACACCTCCTATCCTCTGTTTCCTCCTGCAGAAAACAGAGGTGCCGCCACTTCACCCGCTTCTACTTCTTCTCTTCCTCTTCTTCTTCTTCTCCTTCTTCTCCTTCTTCTTCTCCTCTTCTTCCCTTCTCCTACCCGACACCCAACACCTTCTCACTGCAGCCCATGCCGCAGCCATCCTTCTTTTCTTTTTCTTTTTCTCGTCTTCTTTGTCCTCTTCTTCTTCTTCTCCTCCCCAACGCCCCAACGCACCTCTTCTTCTTCTCCTCTGTTTTCGCCTGCAGGAAACAGAGGTTCTGCAGCCCTAGCTGCTGCCACCTCTCGCTCCACTCCCACTTCCCTCTCTTTTTCTTCTTCTTCTATTCTTCTCTTCTCCCTCTTCTTCCTCCTCTCTTCTTTTCCCTCTTCTTCTTCTTTTCTTCTTCTCCTCTTCTTCCTTTCTCCTCCCCAACGCCCCACAGCTCCTCGCTGCAGCCCTTGCCGCAGCCATCTCCTCTTTTCGTCTTCTTCTTCTTCTGCTTCTCTTCTTCTCCTCTTCTTCCCTTCTCCTCCCCGACGCCCCATACATGAACTCCTCTGTTTCCTCCTACACGAAACAGAGGTGCTGCAGCCCTAGCTGCTGCAGCCCTAGCTGCTGCAGCTATCTCTCTTTCCTCTCCCTCTTCCTTCTCTTCTTCTTCTTTTCTTCTCTTCTCCCTCTACTTTTCTTCTTCTCCCCACGCCCCACCACTCTTCGCTTTGTTTCTCCAGAAGTAAAGAGCGTGGATGGCGGTGGGATAAAACCGAAATTTTTGGTTTTTTTTTTTTCTTATAACTTAACTGTTTAGTCCTCGAAATTTTTATATTTATATATAGGTCATCTGATTTATAAATAATTTTTTATTAATAATTTTTAAAAATGAGGATATTACACTCTCCCCCCTTAAAAGAAAATTTAGTCCTCTAAATTAGTCATAGTTCAATCGATGAAATGATGAGGATTATGATTTTTTTATTTCCTCCTCCTGCTCTCAAATAGTTTCATTAATACAATACAATTACACAATTATCCAAGAGTGATCGAAATATTCTCCTCCTTGATCCTCAATAGATGGTAACCCGACCTTCGATCAATCTTTGAAAATACTTGTGCACCCTCTAGTTAATCAAACAAGTTGTCACTTTAGAAAATATTCGTTTTTTTTTTATGGTCACCTGATTCAATTGTCTATAATCAATACAAAGCCTCAATTTTCCATCAATCTTTTTAACTATCACCGGAGCACCCCAAAATATTAAGCCAAATAAAATCCTCATTTAATAGTTCTTATAATTGCTTTTCCAATTCCACTTACTTAAATGATATCATTATGTAGAGAGGCTTAGATATTGGGATTGTCCCAAGGACCAAATCAAAAGCAAAGTCACGTTTGGAGGTAATCCAAGCAAGTCATCCTGGGATACATCAGGCAAGGAGATAAATCATGTCCAATACTCTCAAAATAAAAGATCGGCTGATCAAATATACAAAAAGTGATCATTTGTTATATACCAATCTATACTGGTATGATAGGAAGATAGCCAATTTATACCAAGTATAATATCAAAACTCCAAATCTCTAGGAAAACTAAATCAGCAAAAAGTTCAAGTTCTCCAATAAAAATCAGACAAGAGGACCAGATTCAAGTTCGTTATCAAAGAATCTCCAATGATCATATTTACATATAGCACATAATGCAGTGGTCTAAGTTGAATACCCAAATGATAAACAAAATATTACGAATCAAATCGTAGATGGGACCCATGGTCAAACAAATATTTACATTCTTTCATAAACATGCATAATACCTTCGATCACTAATTCAGAAGTTTTAGAATCATATTCAGTGATAGCATACACTCTGACATGGGCTGATGATTTAGGAGGCAGTGACTCTTTCTTCTTGTTCATGGGGCAGTCTTTTATTTTATGATCAAACTTTCCACAAGCAAAATAGACTCCAGTCACCCGAAAACACAAACTTGTTTCATAACTTAACTTGCAATTCACACATGATTGAGTCTTTTGTGATGACTTTCCTTTTCAAATCCAAATGTCTTGACACTCTTGTTATTACTTTCTGATTCATTTCCAATCATATTTTTATTGGTAAACTTGTCCTTATCATTCTTGTCACTGATCTCCAAAAATTCTTTTCATTGTTGTCATTAATGATCAGCCTCTACTTCCAATATAAGGTGGCAAAAGAAATCTTTCGATCATCAGAACAATTTTATACATCAAATATCTTCTTTGTTTGCATCATCCGTTTTTCTACCACCAATGGATTAGGTGTACCATGCTTCTGCTGCGCCACTCTGATTCAATATCCCTGATTACCCCTTTCATTCCACTTAATTAATTAAAACCAGATGAAGTAGAAGGACTAAATGTCCTCGTCATCCTAGACTCCTAAAATACATCAAAAAAAAATTTTACCGATCACTATAGTTCACTAGACCTCAATATATTTTGCACGTCAACATATCAAATATTTCAGTGATCCTCAAACCATGCTCTGATACCACCTCTGTCACGCTCCCTCAAATATCCATGATATTAAAACTTTCATCACAAATCCATCTAGGATCCAAACACATATTTGAGGGTACTGAAAAACATTCAATCAAATTTACATCCATAAAACCTGTGCAGTTTATAATCATATATCACATCACTCGATAATTCACATTTATGGCAACCCAAGCCAACTTGACAAACATGAACAATATTTATAAATCCACAAGCTAAATAAATTATACAATCAGAACTCCAACTATTCACCACAAGTTCATATCATCATAAATTAGACTTAACATTCTGAAATTCCAAATAAGAGAGATATTCTAACACTTTAACACAGTATATACATTTCGATTCATCGACAACATTTCATTTCATACAAAATATGCTTATACAACAATAACATAATAACCAACAAGACTTGCCCATATTTATGAATAGCTCTCTACTACCTCAGCCCAATTCAAAACATCTCAAAGAGTAACAATTTGACATGAAAGATTTATATAACAATGGAGTGAGCTAAAAATAGCTCAGCAAGTGACAGCATATTCAGAACAAAAGGAATGATTTCAAACAAGTAAGATATCATAATACAAGGCAGAATACAAGAATTTTCAAGATATCATATCATTAGATACAAAATCATAGGTGTCATATCATTCAAAACCTATTTGATTCATAAACGATGGATCATAGAGTAATTGGAGCATATCAATAGCGTACGAGATGTTCCAGAGCATATCAATGGCAAATAGGATATTTCAGAACATATCAATTCATAGCAAATGGAGCATAGAGTAATTGGAACATATCAATAGAGTATGAAATGTTACGAAGCATATCTATGACAAATGGAACATTTCGGAACATATCAATGGTATGTAAAGCATTTTGAAGTATATCAATGGAATAAGAAATATTTTGGAGCATATCAATACAAAATACGAAACAAAAGCTCATACGTCGTACCCTAGCATAGTGCATTTGAGGTTTAACTCAATGGTGGCTCCACGCCGTGATGAGTTCTCGACTCAATCTACGGGTAGCCCTTTCCTACTCAAGCCCTCTCATCCTGCCCAAGTGCTAGGTCGGCTCTGAATTTCATATCAAACAGATAGATGGTGAAGTGGGATTCCAAACATAATATGGTACATCCATTTCTGAATGACCACCAAACATAATCTAGAGCATCGCGGGCTCTAAGCACATACCCTTTACCATTTCTGGTAAAGGTCCAAAATAATCCCATAAACACCAGAGTACAAAAGGGTATTGTGTAATAAATTGGGACATATCGGAAGCACATGCGGAACAACGAATGTATATGTGTCTTTATGATTCAATACGATGCAAACATAATCCTTCACAAATGTATTCAGATTTGAAAGGAAATGAAAGCAAGAGTGTACAAGGATTCCAAGCAATCTCATATAGCTCAATTCAAATAAGAAGGTTAGATGAAATTAATTTCCAAATGAATGAAACCAGAATATGCGAAATCGACCAAAGCTCGATTTCTGGTAGAATTCAAGAGGCATATTGAATAAATGATTCAAACTATCAATCGTGCTCCAATTTTACTCAGAAAATATATCATTGGAAAGATATTTCAATTTAGTTTCTGATGAAACAAGTTTCGTATGAATCAAGGTTTCCAACAAGGAGTTACCATTGATTTAGTAACCAAAGGTCAAAAATCAAATTACTATTTTACAGAATCTATAGGCTTATTTGAAACAGAAGTTTGGGCAGACAAACTTACTCCGAATTCTTAAAATAAACTATCAAAAGAAAGGTTTATGAGTCTATATTCTGATTAAATATGTTTTGTCCAAATCAGAGGTCAATACATTAAGTTATAACCATAACAATGTAGAAAGGTCAAAATCTCGGAAGTTGCACAAATTCGAATCGTTACATTTAAACAGGAGATATATCAAATGCAAGGCTAGAACAATTCAAAGTTCCTCATATTTAAAACAAATGTAGAGATAAAATTATAATAAGGAAAGATCAGGATACTTGCAATATGAAAGATTAGAAAGCTTGCAATAGGAAGGATCAGAACACTAGCCTTTCAAAGTTTTTGATCCGAAGATCCAAAGAAGGTGTCAGCCCAAATCCCTCTACTTTTCCTCCGTGTCCTCTCCCTATTTCGTTTTCTACATGTCTTCTCTTTTTCCTCCACAATTACAGCTCATGCAGAATATAGAGGCATAGTCACTTGTTCTCTCTTACTCTTATTCCTTCGTTTTCTTTTTCCAACGCAGCTATCACCGCCATCGCCGCTACCACTACCACAGTCATAGCCACGACCACAGCTGTTGTCACAACCACAACCCCTTCCACTGTACTACTTCCTTCCTTCCTCCCGTCTCTTGTTCCTACTTTTTTGTGTTCCCCAAACACTGCTGCCGCAGACGCAGCCGCTACCACCGCAGCTGCAACCTCTTCTTCTTACCCTGCTCTGTTTCCTCTCCTTCTCTTCCAGCTGCAGCTACCACTGTCGCAGCTGCCTCCCCTTCTCCTCTTCCTCTCTTCTTCTCTTTTCCTTTCTCTTCTATCCTAATTACACGGCTGTAGTCGAAGCCTCAGCCACGGCCGCAGCCTCTTCTTCCTCCCCTGCTCATCTTACTCTCCTTCTTCTCTTCCAACTGCTGCTGCCATCGCCGCAGCCGCAGCCGCAGCCCCTTCTACCCCTTCTCTTCTTCATCTCCTTCCCTTCTTCCTTCCTCTCCCTCTTTCCCTGCCACAGCTGCAGCTGCCACAGTCGCAGCCGCTGCTACTTCTTTCCCTTCTCCTCTTCCTTCTCCTTCCTTTCTTCTTCTTCTATTCTTCTCCTTCTTCCCTTTCTTCTCCCCGACGCACAGCACCTCCTATCCTCTATTTCCTCTTGCAGAAAACAGAGGTGCCGCCACTTCACCAGCTTCTACTTCTTCTCTTCCTCTTCTTCTTCTTCTTCTTCTCCTTCTTCTCCTTCTTCTTCTCCTCTTCTTCCCTTCTCCTACCCGACACCCCACACCTTCTCACTGCAGCCCATGCCACAGCCATACTTCTTTTCTTTTTCTTTTTCTCGTCTTCTTTTTCCTCTTCTTCTTCTTCTCCTCCCCAACGCCCCAACGCACCTCTTCTTCTTCTCCTCTGTTTCCGCCTGTAGGAAACAGAGGTGCTACAGCCCTAGTTGTTGCCACCTCTCGCTCCACTCCCACTTCCCTCTCTTTTTCTTCTTCTTCTATTCTTCTCTTCTCCCTCTTCTTCCTCCTCTCTTCTTTTCCCTCTTCTTCTGCTTCTCTTCTTCTCCTCTTCTTCCCTTCTCCTCCCCGACACCCCATTCATGAACTCCTCTTTTTCCTCCTACACGAAACAGAGGTGCTGCAGCCCTAGCTGCTGCAGCTATCTCTCTTTCCTCTCCCTCTTCCCTCTCTTCTTCTTCTTCTTCTTTTTTTCTTCTCTTCTCCCTCTACTTCTCTTCTTCTCCCCATACCCCACCACTCTTCGCTCTCTTTCTCCATAAGTAAAGAGCATGGGGGCGGTGGGATAAAACCGAAATTTTCTTTTTTTTTTTTTTTTTTTTTAACTTAACAGTTTAGTCCTCGAAATTTCTATATTTACATATAGATCTTCCGATTTATAAATAAATCTTTATTAATAATTTTTAAAAGTGAGGGATATTACGGGGGGGTGAATTAGTGCAGCGAATTAGAATTCATAAGTTTGAAAACGATTTCGTAAATGCATAGAGATTTCGATTCAATAATGAATGACTTAGTGAAAGTAGCTCGAGTAAAGTGAGAAATTGAAAACCGAAAGCTTACTATTATGTAAATAACGGTTTCAAAAAAGTAAATATTCACACATTCAAGGAACACACCAATTTAAAGTGGTTCGGTCAAAATGACCTACATCTACTTGCAAAGCCTTCTTCAAGGAGGCTGCTAACTTCTATTAGCAAATCACTTTGAAGGGGAAGGACAAATACCCCTATTACAACCTTTTACAAGTGATTCAAACTCTTATATATTTTCAAAGAGAAAGAGAGAGGTGAACAATCAAGTGATCGAAAACAAGACTTGCTAAAGACTTTGCTAAGGCTTTATCTCAATCTCTAACTTCTCAAAGGTTGTATTCTCTACTGAGAATTGAGGGGTATTTATAGGCCCCAAGAGGATTGAAATTTGGGCTCCAAATTTTGAATTCTCTTGGGTTCCCGATGTTGGCGGTGCCACCGCCTGTTAGTGGCGATGCCACCGCCTGTCAGTGTCTAACACTAATAGTGTCCGGCAGTGCCACCGCCCAGTCCGACGGTGCCATCACCCATTCCAACGGTGCCACCGCCTAGTCCGACGGTATCATTGCCCAATCCTCGGGTTCTGGGCGGTGCCACCGCCCAGTCCAGTGGTTCCACTGCCCGACTTTATCGGTCATTGGTTGGGCTTCAAATCCAGCCCAAACCAAGTCATATTTGGGCCCAATTGGCCCCTAACCAGGATATAGGATTATCCCTTAATCCTAACTATAATTACATGCAAACAACATAACTGAAAACATAGTCCTAAGCAAGTTTTTAACCGGCAAACTTCGAGTCTCCTTTTGATGAGCTTTCCGACGATCTTCTGGTGGACTTCCGATACACCCTTGGATTTCTTCCGGCGGACTCCAAGCAGGCTCCCGATCTTATGGCGAGTTCAGCGAGTGGTCGAGCCTTCTCGGTGATCTCCGTGAAGCTCCGACAAACTTTCAAAAACTTCGACAAGTCCCCGATTTCTTCTCGGTTGGTTCCGGCAGCATCTCCGACGAATCTTCGGACTCTCAAACACCTATTGAACTTGACTCTGGTAGACTTGCTTTATATCTTCAAGCTATCATAGTTAATCGTGCACATGTAAAACAAAAGTTCAATCTAGACAATTACTCCTAAGCAATTAATCAAGTTATCTAGTATGTTATTGGTCCTTGGACGCTTCGTCCGATTCTTCGGCACATCATCCTCTCCTATGGCCTATTGCCCAATTGGCCAGTTTACTCTGCAACTCTGATATCCTTGGCATAATATCCGCTCTTCTTGGCCCGATGCTCGAATCCATGGCCTGAAGCCTTATGTCGATACGTCGACCGATCCACCGGCCCGACAGCCAATTTTCTGACATGTTCCTCCGGCACAACATGATTTTCTTACTTTAATTGTCTCATCCTGATCGAAGTATCCTACATCACTCAAAATGCAGATTAAATCATAAACATATATCAAGTGGTTTCATTATCAAAATACGAGATTCAACAATACGATCTCCCTAGGTAACACAATCTATTCTATACGCAATTTATTTCACAGATTTTTGTACACCAATCTTCGCATGATGACGAATATCTTTTTGGAAAATTGGGGATTTTGTTTTCTTATTCTTCTGTTGCCATATGATGTCGCCCCAAGATTTCCCTGTAGTGGTATCAGAGCCAGGTTGTTCGTGCGAATGATTGGTTTTGAATTGTGTGTGTTATGTTTAGGAAGAATTTTGACATTAAATTGTTGGCGTAATAGACGAGGAAGGCTGCAAGTAAGAGGGAGAGGGGCTTAGGTTTTTGGGCAAAAAGATAGTTTTACCCTTCGAAATTTGAGAAATTTCAGTTTCTATCTTTTGTTCAAATTATAAAAATACCCCTAGGAATTTAAAAATTCCCTATATATCCGTGATTTCAAAAATTATTAATTAATTAAAAATTTTATTTGATTATTATTTATTATTATTATCTAGTAATCCTACATGATAATGATTTATACAAGTGATGTTTGATGTGTGGATGGATCATCATGTACCGTGTGATGTGTGTACTTATGATTATTATTATTGGGGTCTGCGAGCCTCCATTATACTTCTCGTTTATTTTTAGGCCTGCATGCTTATGATTAAGTTGTAATCATATGAGGAGGCGCAGCGGGAGCATGGATGCGATAGCGGGACCCATGAGACGGACGATCACGATGCATGAAGATGCATCAAGATGTCGACGGAACCGTCGAGGACGAGATGGACGATCATAGGGCATGGAGATGTACCATTGCACATATAAATCTTGATGTGAGTGATTAGGCCTACTGGCTCGGGCCTGATCACATTAGGTTGTGGTCCATGATCATCTGGTGTGATTGCTTATACACATACTAGATATGTATATATATTTGCATGCGATAAAGATATATTAAATATGTATATGTATGACATATCATATTAAGAGACCAAATCATAAAAACATCTCTCTCGATAATATTAAGTCGGTAAACGTGAGGCAATTACATTGACCCATGTGGCCTTCCATCATTATAGGTAGGAACCGATTCCCGATGTAGGTTGAGTTTATTGAGTCTCTCGAAGCTCACCTATATCGCGATTCGCTATCTTGCTTATGACATAGAGATGTCACCGGTGACCTAAGGATATGGTATGCTTAGTCGAGGTCCTCAAGGGTATATCATCGAATCAGACTCATCTTGTAACGATGGTGTTGACTTAACCGAGCATCATGGTCAGTCGAGTCCCTCGAGACCATGGTGATTCGAAGGCTGAACAGGATGGGAATCACAAGGAGTTGTAATCGACAGAAGTTGCCTACCTTTTGGGCTTAGTGTGATTAGTCGAGCCCCTCGAGGTTACACTAAGACACTGATTGGATCCTGATCCCCACTCGAAGTCTGTCGGAGACTTCCGTTTCACGTGCTGAGGGTGTCACATGACTCACTAGTAAAATAGTGGGAGCATATTAAGATAGAAGCTCATATCTTGATTGTTTATTTCTTGTAAAATCTGCATGTCATTCATTTCTACTACATCTTTATTTTCAGAAAATGTTAGTTTCAAATCCCTTACATGGCATACTTGATGTCAACCGCCTCACTGGTCCAAATTATACGGATTGGCTCTGAAACTTGAGAATTATTCTCAGTGCGGAGAAAATTGCATACGTCCTTGATATAATGATGCCTACGCCTGAGGAAGGGGCAAGCGAGGATGAGATCGCTCGCTACGTGAAGTACATTGATGACTCCACTCTTGCTCAGTGCTACATGTTGGGCTCTATGACTCTTGCGTTACAAAGACAACATGAAAAGATGGATGCCAGATCCATTCTCCTACATATCCACAAATTGTTTGAGGAACAGGGAAGGACTCAACGATATGAGATATCCAAGAGCCTCTTCCGTGCTAGGATGACTGAGGGGACATTGGTTTAGAACCATATCTTAAAGATGATTGAGTGGATAGAGAAACTCAAAAGACTAGGAATGGTCTGTTAGGACTCTAGCTAGGAGAGTCCTAATTGAGATGGATATTCATGTAAAACCTACCTAAGCCGAACCCTATTAAAGAGGTGAAGAGGCCGGCTAGGGTTAGGAAGTTGTTTCTTAGAGATGAATTAGGAGTTGTAAAGGAATAGGAGTCTTGAGTAGAAGTCCTATTAGGAGTTGGTTAGAAGTAGGAGTCTTGAGTAGGAGTCCTATTATGAGTTAGGGTTTAGAAACCCTATAAATAGCCATGTATTCCTCCTCTTTTGATAAGCAATAGATGAATCATTTCTGCAGCCTTTGAGCAGCAACTTGGAGGGAGGAACCTCTATAGAGTTCCAAGGAGGCCGATCCCCTTAAGAGATCAACCCCAAGTTCAGAATCTGCAATGGTTCTAACACCTGCAGAATTCCAAGGAGGCCGATCCCCTAAAGAGATCAACCCCTAGTTTAGAATCTGCAAGGGTTCTAACACCTAGTATCAGAGCAGCGTTCTTGGCGTCTCGCTGCCCTTCCACAGCCATCCATCAACCCTCCACAACTGCCCAAAGCAATTCCCACAATTGCTTAAGAGATCGTTGCCAAATTCCGCCATCATCTCCACCACCACGGATCATCCTTTGATCTCCTCGTGAATTGCAATAGGTTCTGGTTTTCTACCTTACTGCTGCTGCAATTTAGTTATCCTTATTTGAAAATCCCAAAAAAAAGTATTCCTATATTGCTGCATATACTTTTCGTCATAAAGTTTTTATCTCTACGACGAAAGATACATTGCAGAATTCCAACCGTATAGCACTAGCTGTTTGATCTTGCTACTGTGTTTTTTCTATCCAAATCTCTATGAAATTTTTATGACATCTTTGACATTTCCTAATAGCAGATTTCCTTTGGTTTCATAAAAAAATTCTCAATATAAACCACTGATCTTTTACGTCCAATCTGCTATACTTAAAAATCTGTGCTGTAGAAAATTTCAGCCGCATATTGTTGCCTTAACCCATCTATTTGCAATCTTTTTTGAATGAAATTTCTTATACACTTCATAGATCATCTTGGCTTCCATCTAAGATCGATCTATAAGGAAATTCATCTCTAAAAATGATTTTGTGTTGCTGCAAATTTTCGTCGTAACCTGTTGAAATTTCTCGACGAGAATTCTGCAATCGCAACTTGCACCAATTTCCTTGCTGTTATACTGCCGAGATTTTCTTGATTAAATTATATATCCTTGCTGTCATATAAATTGTGATTTTGCTATCAATTCTCTCCTCAATTCTCTCACGTTTTTGGTAGAAATTACGTCGAGAAACCGTTGTTTCTTCGACGACAATTCTACTCTTACAAGACAGCACATACTTGCTGCAACTTCCTCTGATTTCTATCAAACCTTTGCTACCATCTACCACAGATCCAAAACTTTTATCTACAGCCCTAAAACTCTACTAAACCACACCCTCAACTTGCACCCAAAATAGCCTAAAAAAAAAAGCCTAAACCGTAGCCTACATCCACCAATCAACCAACCCTTTCGACCATCACCTCTCTCAACCAATACATGCCTTTAACCCGACAACAAAAGAGAGATCTTGATATCACAGACTTAACGACATATACTATGGCATCTGAGGAGGTATTCAATGCTAAATTCAAAGCCTTCGAGGCGCGAATGGAGGATAAGATTCGGATGCTCTTTACCGAACTCAGATTGGGCCGACCACTAAGCCCGAAGAAATCATATCAAGGAGAGAGCTTTACCCAATCGCATCAAGCTCGAAGAGATGACTTCCATGGGAGGGGAGGCTTTATGACCAACCGTAACTATCCATGCATGAGAGTGGACTTCCCTAGATGGGAAGAAGGAGACCCGATTGGTTAGATCTCGCGTGCGGAGCGATATTTTCGGTACCACAAAACCGCAGATGCATCTATGGTGAAAATTACAGCTATACATCTTGAAGGGGATGCTATATAGTGGTTTGATTGGTTTGAACATACTTATGGAGTCCTTTCATGGCGACAATTCAAAGAAGAACTGCCGATACACTTCAAACCAACCAATTACGAGAATATTGACGAACAACTAGCAAAGATCCGACAAACCTCCACAATTCAGGAGTACCAAACCAGGTTTGAAAGGTTATATAATCAAACTCATGATTGGTCTCAAAAACAGCTATTGAGGACCTTCATTGAGGGCTTGAAGCCGGAGATCCGAGGAGAAGTTAAAGCGCGACAACCGTATACGCTTATGGCAGCCATCTCTTTCGCATGACATCAAGAGGAGCAATTGAACCATGAAGCTCGGAGGACTAGGGTCGTTCCTCAACAAGTAATATTGAAGCCCTCTGCCCCCCCTACTATCGACCAAGTCCCTACACCAAAGAGGTTAACAGGAGAAGAGCTTCGGGAGTGATATGCGAAGGGGTTATGTTGGCATTGTGACGAGCCGTGGAGCCGTGAGCATCGCTGTAGTAAAGGGAGACTTCTTATGATTGAACCGATAGAAGAAGAGGTTATTGAACATTCAGAAGAGAGCCTTGAACGTGAAGAAGAAGATGCAGAAGAAGAGCCACAACCGATCAAAGTTACGGTACATGCACTAGCCGACTACTCAAACCCGCAAACGATGAAAGTTGGAGGCCTTCTCAAACAACAATCGATCACTGTTCTCATCGACACAGGCAGTACTAATAACTTTCTAAACAGTAAGGTTGCTGTCCAGATGGCTTTACCTATCAAGAATTGCAGCAGGTATGATGTTAAGATCGTCGATGGATGGATTTTGAAGTATGATCGTAGGCGCCCACAAGAGAAACTATTGCTGCAGAACCAAGAGATAATTGCAGATTTCTTCCTCCTACCACTTGATGACTATGAGGCAGTGCTTGGTATAGAATGGCTGACTACACTAGGTGATGTCTCTTGGAACTTTTCTAAATTAATTATGAAATTCTACTGTAAAGGCAAACAGATCATCCTATGCGGGAAGCGCGGAAGCAACGTTACCACTGTTTCGACCCAACGAATGGAGAAAGTTTTACACGAGATAAATGGTGGCTTTTTGATGCACCTCCATCAGCAACCAGAGGGGAAGAAAATAGAAATTGAAGATCAAAATCTTGCCCAATTACTTATTGAATTTGGCGACATTTTTGCTGAACCATGTGGTCTTCCTCCTTCTCAACAACATGACCATCGAATTCCAATCCTTCCAGGCAAGCCACCAGCGAGCACTCGACCGTACCGATATCCTCACCTCCAAAAAGATGAAATTGAAAAGATCGTAAAAGAGATGCTTGAAACAGGGGTGATTCGGCCAGGTTGCAGCCCCTATTCCTCACCAGTACTACTTGTACGCAAGAAGGACGGAACTTGGCGAATGTGCATCGACTACCGAGCTTTAAATGACATCACCTTCAAGGACAAATATCCAATACCAATGGTGGATGAACTTCTAGATAAATTAAAAGGAGCTCGAGTCTTCACGAAGTTGGACCTCCGATCCGGTTACCACCAAATTCGGGTATGTGAAGATGACAATCCAAAAACTGCATTCCGCACACATGATGGTCATTATGAATTCTTGGTAATGTCTTTTGGACTCACTAATGCTCCTTCAACCTTTCAAAGTCTAATGAACGATATTTTTCGGAGCTTTCTTCGCAAATTTGTGCTGGTATTTTTCGATGATATTCTCATTTACAGCCCTTCTCTTGAGACTCACTTTCAGCATTTACGGATTGTTCTGACGATCCTTCGGGAGAATACTCTTTTTGTTAAGCAACCAAAGTGTAGCTTTCTCCAGCAAAAAGTAGAGTACCTTGAGCACATAATATCAGAAGAAGGAGTGGCGGTGGACCCAACAAAAATTGAGATAATGCAAGGCTGGCCGAAACCTACAAACGTGAAATTACTACGCGGGTTCCTTGGACTAACAGGCTACTATCAAAAATTTGTTAAGGACTATGGGAAGATCAGTGCACCACTCACTTTTCTACTGAAAAAAGATGCTTTCCAATGGTCGGACAAAGCCTCCACTGCCTTCGACAAACTTAAGGTAGCCATGACAACGACGCCGGTTCTAGCATTACCAGATTTCAGCCAACCTTTCATCATTGAGACCGACGCATCTGGAGTCGGAATTGGAGCCGTTCTCATGCAAGATGGTCGACCACTCGCATACACTAGCAAGGCATTATCTCCCTCCCATCAAAATAAGTCAACATATTATAAGGAGATGCTCGCTATTGTGCGTGCAACAACGAGGTGGAGACCCTACTTGATTGGTCGACGATTTCAAATTAAAATCGACCATAAAAGCCTCAAGTACTCTTTGGAGCGAAAGATATAATCCCCTGAGCAACAAAAATGGGTAACAAAACTTCTTGGATTTTATTATGAAATAACTTATAAAAAGGGGAAAGAGAATGTTCTTACAGATGTGCTTTCACAACTACCGGAGCAAGCTGAAGTTTCGGCCATTTCACTTCCGACCAGCGACTTCCTTGAGGATATTAAGATGGAATGGCAGGAAAATTTAGAAACTAGTAAGATTATAAAAAAATTGGAGGAAGCACCAAGCTCCGTGGCTCATTACAATTGGGACTCAAAAGAATTACACTATAAGGGACGTATTATGCTTATGATAAATTCTACTTGCATCTTCACGAGCAGATTTTGGACAAAGATATTCCATATGCAAGGTACTAAATTCAAAAGGAGTATGGCATATCACCCACAAATCAACGGCCAGACAAAAGTTGTCAATAGGTGCTTGGAAACAACCCAAAGCCACCCACCAAATATGACTATCCAAGGAGAACTCCAGACCCAACCAAGTGCCATTATTGATCGACGGATCGTGACTCGACGACGACGACCCACTACTAAAGTGCTAATACAGTGGGTGAACCTACCAATAGAAGATTCCACTTGGGAGAACTATGATGACTTGAAAATCAAATTCCCAAAATTCATGAATCGTCAGCCTCGAGGACAAGGCTGATTTGAAGAGGGCGGGTTTGTTAGGACTCTAGCTAGGAGAGTCCTAATTGAGATGGACATTCATGTAAAACCTACCTAAGCCGAACCCTATTAAAGAGGTGAAGAGGCCGGCTAGGGTTAGGAGGTTGTTTCTTAGAGATGGATTAGGAGTTATCAAGGAATAGGAGTCTTGAGTATAAGTCCTATTAGGAGTTGGTTAGAAGTAGGAGTCTTGAGTAGGAGTCCTATTAGGAGTTAGGGTTTAGAAACCCTATAAATAGCCATGTATTCCTCCTCTTTTGATAAGCAATAGATGAATCATTTCTGCAGCCTTTGAGCAGTAACTTGGAGGGAGGAACCCCTATAGAGTTCCAAGGAGGCCGATCCCCTAAAGAGATCAACCCCAAGTTCAGAATCTGCAAGGGTTTTAACACCTGCAGAATTCCAAGGAGGCCGATCCCCTAAAGAGATCAACCCCCAGTTTAGAATCTGCAAGGGTTGTAACATGGTCCTAGAGGATAACTTATGTGTGGACATTGTGCTTCAGTCCCTACCAGATTTCTTTTTATAGTTCATAATGAATTTTAATATCAACAAGCTTGAAGTGACTCTCCCAAAGCTCCTTAATATGTTGAGGGAGGCAGAGAGTACTATTAAGAAAGAGAAGCCAGTTCTCTACACTAGTGAGACCAGAAAGAAAAGGAAAGCAGAAAAGTCTCTTAAGAAGGGCAAGGGCAAAGGTAGACCAGGTAAAGCAAAGGTTGATAAGAAAGACTGAGCAAAGGACAAAGGCCAGTGCTTCCACTATGGCAAAGATGGGCATTGGAAGAAGAACTACAAAGAGTATCTTTAAGAGAGGGTGAAACAAAAGCTTGGAGAATCTTCAGGTACATTCATGATCAATCTCCATTTGTCAGACTCTTATGATAACACATGGGTATTCGATACCGGTAGTGCTTATCATATATGCAATTAATTGCAGGTTCTGGCAAGGCCTAGGAGACTAGAGAGAGGCGAGATGGACCTCAAGATGGGCAATGGAGCAAAAGTTGCTGTAGTAGATGTTGGTGAGGTCGCCCTACATCTGCCTGTTTGAGCTTTTATTGCATTAGATGCATATTATTTTATTTTTTCTATTATCAAAAATATTATCTCCATTTCATGTTTGATAGTTAGTGGATATAAATTAATTTTTGAGAACAATGGTTGTTCGATATTATTAGATGATAAGATCATCATGAAAGGAACATTACATAATTGTCTATTTATGCTATATACTACTCCATATATCATGAATATAAGTGTGTCTAAGAGGAAACAAGATGAGGTGAACAGTGCATACCTATGTCATTGTAGGCTAGGTCACATCCATGAGGGAAGGATTTAAAAGTTACTAAATGATGGATATTTAGATCCATTTGACTATAAGTCATATGTAATTTGCGAGTCGTGCCTTTGTGGAAAACTAACTAACTCTCAATTTAGTGAAATTGGAGAGAGAGCCACTGAGCTGCTGGAACTCATACATAGTGATGTATATGGACCCATGTCAACTCATGCAATTGATGGTTACTCCTACTTTATTATCTTTACTGATGAGTTCTCAAGGTATGGATATGTGTTCTTAACAAAGTACAAGTTCGAAGCCTTTGAGAAATTCAGAGAGTATAAGAATGAAGTGGAGAACCAGATTAGAAAGAGTATCAAGACTCTTCTATCAGATCGAGGAGGTGAGTACTTAAGTATAGAGTTTACTCAGTTCCTCAAGGACCATAGGATATTATCCCAATGGACACCTCTTTATATATCTCAGCTTAATGGTGTCTCTAAAAGGAGAAATCATACGCTATTAGATATAGTACGGTCCATTATGAGTTTTGCTGACCTACCTATCTAATTCTAGGGATATGCCCTAGAGACCATAGCTTACCTTCTAAACAGAGTTCCAACTAAGTTAGTAGTATCTACACCATATGAGATATAAAAAGGGAAGAAGCTCGATCTTAAGGTTGTTAAGATTTGGGGCTACCCTACCCACGTTAAAAGACACAACCACGATAAGTTAGAATCAAGGATAGAGCGATGAATATTTGTGGGATACCCCAAGGAAACTTGTGGGTATTATTTCTATCATCTTGAGGACAAAAAACTTTTTGTAGCCAAGAGAGCAGTGTTCCTTGAGAAGGGACACATTCTTGGCAGAGATAGTGGGAGCATGATAGAGTTGAGCGAGGTTAGAGAACCAAGCTCAAGCACCACTCTACAACCTGAGTCTGTTTATGTACCTAACACATAAGTTTCAACTTTACGTAGGTCTGGCAGAGTATTCCATCCTCCTGAGAGATATGTGGGACATATTAGAGGAAAAGATGTTATGGACATTGATCCTCAAACCTACGAGGAGGCTATTATGAGTATAGACTCCGTGAAGTGGCAAGAAGCCATGAATTCTGAGATAGATTCTATGTACTCCAAGAAGGTTTGGAACCTAGTTGATACACTCGAAGGTAAGGTACCCATCGGTTGCAAGTGGATCTTTAAGAAAAAGATCAGAGTAAATGGAAAGGTTGAGACCTATAAAGCAAGGCTAGTGGCTAAGGGGTATCATCAAAGGCAAGGTGTTGACTATGACGAAACCTTCTCAATCGTAGCAATGCTAAAATATATCCGAATTCTATTGGCTATTGTAGCACACTATGATTATAAGATCTGGTAGATGGATGTGAAAACTGTATTCCTCAATGGAAACCTCTAGGAGGAGGTATATATGATACAACATGAGGGATTTGTATCCAAGAACTGCCCAGATAAGGTGTGCAGTTTGCTTAAATCCATTTATGGACTAAAGCAAGCTTCCCAAAGTTGAAACATAAGATTTGATAAGGCAATCAGATCTTATGACTTCGTTAAGAATGAAGATGAGCCTTGTTTGTATAGGAAGGTAAGTGGAAACACTATCACATTTTTGGTGTTATATGTGGATGACATCCTGATCATTGGGAATGACGTAGGAATGCTATCCATAATAAAGACTTGGTTATCTAGACACTTCTCCATTACGGACTTAGGGAAAGTATCCTATACATGGGGATTCGGATCTATAGAGATAGATCCAAGAGGATGCTTGGCTTGTCCCAGTCCAGGTACATAGAAACCATTGTCAAAATGTTTGGCATGAAAAATTCCAAGAGAGGTCTTATACCGATGAGACATGAGATATCGCTTTCTAGGAGTATGTCCCCAAAGACCCCAGAAGAAAGGGAGAACATGGATATGATACCTTATGCCTCAGTGATAGGGTCTATCATGTATGACATGCTATGTACTAGGCTTGATATAGCGCACGCTTTGAGTGTCACGAGCAGGTATCAAGCTGACCCTGGCTTGGAACACTAGAAGGTGGTAAAGTGTATCCTTAAGTATTTGAAAAGGATTAAGGATCTTTTACTAGTATATGGAGGTAGTAGCCTCAGGGTTGAAGGCTACATGGACTCAAGTTTTCAATTTGATGTCGATGAAAGCAAATCAAATTCGGGGTATGTATATACCTTGAATGGATAAGCAGTGTGTTGGAAGAGTTCCAAGCAAGATACTATGGCTAACTCGACCATAGAGGTAGAGTACATTGCTGCAGCAGATGTAACAAAAGAGGGAGTCTAGGTGAAGAAGTTCATCATAGATCTGGGAGTCATGTCGGGTAGCGATGGGTCGATTTTCTTATATTGCGACAACAATGGGGCAATTGCTCAAGCGAAGGAACCCAGGTCTCATCAGAAATCTAAGCATGTTCTAAGGAGTTTCCACCTGATCAAAGAGATCGTAACCCGAGAAGGTGTAGTAGTGGAAAGAGTTCCATCCGAAGATAACATTGTAAATCCACTAACAAAGCCGTTGTCTCAGATTGTCTTTGAGCATCACAGGGGTCTGATGGGGATCAGACACATAGGTGATTGGCTTTAAGTCAAGTGGGAGATTGCTAGTCATAGGTGCCCAACAAGCCAATCACGTGAGTGATGGCACGTGTGACTTGACACGAAATCTTTTTGCTTATTATATTTTTAACATTTATTACTTTATATTAATTATTGCATATATGCATGTATATATTGTGGTGTCCTTGGATCTGTGCAATGGGAATCGGATCATGATGAGATCACGATAATGAGATCAATTCACTTTTTAACATAGATCCTAAATAATCTCGGTCATAGGTTACTCGAGAGTGACATCGTAATAACCACACAGACTGGTGTGTTGTATACCCGTCCAAATGATGGATGTAGCTGGTCTCATAGCTGCTCATGTGGGGACACTAGAGATACAGTATAGGTGCTCATTGGAGAATGAGTTCATTGATTGATCCGCTTACGAAATGCTGGATGGTTGATGATGCCTTTTTGTCAGACAGCGATTCCATAATCCTACTAGTGTATCTGGTCCTTAGACTTGAAACACCAAGGATACCCTGTATGAGTGCTCCACTCTTTGACACCAGAGTTATAGGTTTGGATGTCCCAGATCTAGTACAACTGGTCATTGGGCGTGGGAATTGACCTTACGAGGGCTATTGAGTGTCGATAGAGGATGATCCACTCTCGACATAATGAGAGGAATATCCCATGTGTTCTTACTAAAACAAATCCCTGCCCAGGGCCATTCAGATTGAGAGAGAAATAGTTCTCCGGGAGAATCCGATTAGAGCGAGACTCGAGAAGAAATCGTATGGGTCTAACAGCACCATGCCCGATATACGGTCTTTGGGATATTAGATGGATGAAGGACTATAGGTATACGATAACTGAGGACAGATAGGTCCAATGGATTGGATTCCCCTGTATCAGTTGGGGACTATGGCGTAGTGGCCTAGTACGTCCGTAGTCGATGAGTCAAGTGAATTATTATAGAGATAATAATTCACTAAAGTAGAAGGAGTTCTGACAGGTATGACTCACGGCCAGCTCGATATATGGCCTAGAGGGTCACACACATATTGTAGATATTGCGATGAGTAGAGGTTCGGATATAAGATATTCGTTGGAGCCCTTGTCTTATTGGATATCCAATAAGCCTATGAATTATTGGATCCCATGGACGAGATCCAATAAGAGCCCATAAGAGATTATTAGATAGAGATCCACTAATCTAAAAGGCTTTGGTAATTGGATGTAGATCTAATACCCACTAAGGGAGGATCCATTAGTTTTTTATATGGGACCTCTATAAATAGGAGGGATTCATAGCCTCATAAGCTAGAGCCTTTACTTGCCTCTCCTATTCTCCTCCCCCTCTCCACCTCAAAGCAAGCCTGGAGTTTTGAGGAGCATCGTTGCAGCCCTGTTGTGTGGATCACCGCTAGAGAGGAGGATGCTTGACCTCCTTTACCCTCTCCTAGAGATGTGCAAGGAAATAGAGATATACGATCTCCCTAAGTAACACAATCTATTCTATACGCAGTTTGTTTTACAGATTTTTACGCACCAATCTTCGCACGATGACAAACATCTTTTTAAGAAATTGGGGATTTTGTTTTCTTATTCTTCCACTGTGCATGTAATGTCGCCCCAAGATTTCCCTACACCAGTCTGGGCGGTACCACCACCCAAACCACTTGGGAGACTGAGTCTCCCAAGTGGTGCCACCGCCGGCTAGGCTTTTAGGTGTTGAATGAGCTGATCAATCCGGCCCAATTCAGCCCTATTAAGGGCCCAATTGGCCCCTGATTAAGTTAGTGAGATTACCTCCCAATTCTAACTTAATCTACTATCTAACTATAATTACTAAGACATAATCTAAGGCACTCTTGTTCCGGTATATCAATTGTTTTTCAGGCGGGCTTCCGACGATCTTCCCACAAACTCTTGGCAATGTTTCGGTGGACTCCCAGCAAGCTCTTGGACTTTGCGATAATCTTCATGGCGAGTTCTGATGAGCTTCTTTGGCAACCTCTTGGACTTCTTAATTGGTTCTAGTAGAACTTTTGACGAACATTCAGACTTCCGACGAACTCTTGAACTTCTAACGAGATTTCGATCTTAACTCCGGCACAACACCTCCTTTATGTCTTACTACTATCATAGTTAATCCTGCACACTTTTCTCAACATATAGATTAGATCAAACAATTTATAATTGACTTCATCATCAAAATCCGAGATTCAATAATCTCCCCCTTTTTTATGATGATAATCAATTGATGACGGAGTTAACCTTAACTCCCCCTATCTATATGCAATACTTGATAAAAGATATTTTTGAATTCAAGGCCTTTGAATTTAAGAATCAAACTGATAAGTTAAATTCATTAAACTTATCAACATACACATCATGATTCCTATCATGATCTAACATTCTCAAAATACAATGCCAAGTATTTATCAAAATGATGTCAAGGCATGACATTCATTTTCAAATATGATAATTCAAATATGAAAGATGACAAAGACAGCAATTCATCATTTTATGACTAGATATCAATTGTAAAATAGCAAGTTATGCTCTAGATATCTTATCATAATGAAAGAAATTTATCAAGCAAACATTTCAAGTATATATGATGAAATATATTGCATACATTTATCATCAATTTACCATATTTTAGTATTAGATGACAAAGATAGCAATTCATCATTTTATGGTAATATATCAATTGTAAAATAGCAAGTTAAGCTCTAGATATCTTATCATAATGAAAAAAAATTATCAAGCAAATATTTTAAGTATAATGATGAAATACATTGCATACATTTGTCATCAATTTACTATATTTTGGTATGATTTCTCCACCTTTGTCATCAACCGAAAGGAGAACAATTCAACAATGCAAGTGTGGTAAAAAAAATTCAAGCAATTTTCATACTCAAAAGTTCTCATCAATGTTGTCAACATTAAAGTTATAGATTCCATCAACTTCTCCCCCTTTGTCATCACAACTTTACACGAAGAAGAGGAAGGAAGGTAAGGAGGGAATCCATTAAGAATTTAATTTATGAAATGATTTAAATCAAATCAAAAATAATAAATAAGTTTTTGTTAAAACATGCTTTCATTTTGACAAAGAGAAGGGATTCATGAAAAGGATCAAGATATCCATATGAAATCAAATCCCCAATCTTGCAAATAATTATCACACACAAAAATTCATCTTTCAAGGATTAAGATATTCATTGGAATTAATAAAATTCATTTTTCATGAGAAGAATAAGGAAGAATTCATGGGAGAGGAGCATCATATGAATGAGACTTCATAGATCACGAATTCATTTCTCATAAAAAAAATTATTGTGATGGAGCTAGGATATGAAGTAATCTTGATATCAAGGAAGATAAAAATAAAATAAATTCATTAAAGCTCCATTCATAAAATACATTAAGAGAAAGATAGTCTAGAAAAGATATACATTAAATTCATGTATTTGGACAAATTAACATTCCGAATTCTCTTCTAATAAAGTTAAATTGTTTTTCACTTAGGGGCTTTGTAAAAATATCGTCTAATTGATGTTTTGTATCCATAAACTCTAAGATTACATCATCATTATTAACATGATCTCGTATAAAGTGATGTCTAATATCAATATGTTTAGTTCTAGAGTGTTGAATGAGATTTTTTGTTAAACATATTGCACTTATGTTATCACATTTTATGGGAATATTTTTAAGATGAATCTTATAATCCTCTAAAGTATTTTTCATCCACCCAACTTGTGCACAATATGCACTAGCTGCAATGTACTCAGCTTCGGTTGTAGATAGTATAACCAAATTTTGTTTCTTAGAAGATCAAGAAACAAGTGTGTGTCCTAAAAATTGACATGTTCCGGATGTCCTTTTTCTATCTAATCTACATCCAGCAAAATCTGCATCAACATAAATAATTAGTTTAAAGTTCTCGGATTTTGGATACCATAATCCTAGATTAGTGATACCTTTAAGATATCTAAGAATTCTTTTAACTGCTTTAAGGTGAGATATCTTAGGATTAGATTGAAACATAGCACAAAGTCTTACACTAAACATAATATCCGGTCTAGTTGCAGTGAGGTATAGTAAACTTCCTATCATACCACTATAAGCTTTTTGATCAAAGCTTTCTCCACTTTCAACAATGTCTAACTTAGTGGAGGTGCTCAAAAGAGTGTTGATAGCCTTTGAGCTATTCATATTAAAACTTTTTAGCAAATCTAAAGCATATTTTGTTTGACTAAGAAAAATACCATTACTTAGTTGTTGGATTTGTAAGCCTAAAAAAAAGTTAAGTCTCTCATCAAACTCATTTCAAATTTAAGACTCATACTTTTAGCAAATGACTTACATAGAGATTCATACGTGGAACCAAAAATAATATCATCAACATAAATTTGAACAATAAGAAAATTAATTTCAAAATTTTTGATAAACAACGTAGTATGGACCTTGCCTTTAGAGAAATTATTTTTGATAAGAAATGAGCTAAGTCTCTCATACCAAGCCTTGGGGCTTGTTTTAATCCATAGAGAGCTTTAGTCAATTTAAAATCATGATTAGGGATGTTATCATTCTCAAATCTGGGAGGTTGTTCAACATAAACTTCTTCGAAAATAAAGCAATTATGAAAAATACTTTTAACATCCATTTAAAATAACTTAAAATTATTACTACTAGCATAGGCAAGGAACATCCTTATGACTTCTAATCGTGCCACAGGAGTGAAGGTCTTTTTATAATCGATACCTTCTTCTTGGTTGAAAACTTTGGCCACTAATCTAGCCTTGTTTCTAACCATGATACCAAGTTCATCTTGCTTGTTTCAAAGACCCATTTAGTATAATAACCAAATGGTCATTTGACCTTAGAACAAGTATCCACACCTTATTTCTCGCAAATTGATTTAACTCATCTTGTATTGCGATGACCCATGAATCATCTTTCAAGGCCTTGTCAATGCATTTAGGTTCAATTTGGGAGAGAAAAGTGGCGTTTGCACAAAAATTATCAAGAGAGGAATGAGTTTGAACCCCTTTTGATGTGTCTCCTATAATTAGCTCCTTAGGATAAGCATCTATATAATTTCATTCCTTGGGTAAGGATGTTTCGAAAGAAGATGCATCCAAGTTGCTAGATGGAAAAGGAGTTTCATTTAAATTCAAAGCATCAAAATTAACATCATCATCGAAATCATTTTTCTTAACTTCGAAAACTTCATTAAAAATCACATGAATTGATTCTTCTATAATCAAAGTTCTTTTGTTAAAGATACAAAAAGCTTTAAAAATGGAAGAATAAGCAAGAAAAATTCCTTCATCGGATTTTACATCAAACTTTCTAAGATATCTTTTTCATTTAATATAAAGAATTTACATCCGAAAATTTTAAAATATGAAGCATTGGGTTTATTGTTGTTCCACAACTAATAAGGAGTTTTGGAAAGTAATAGTCTTACTAGAACCCTATTCATGATAGCATGCCGTATTTATGGCTTGGCCCAAAAATATTTGGGTAAGCTATATTCATTTAATATAATTCTAGCCATTTCTTGTAAGTTTTTATTCTTTCTTTCTACTACATTTTGTTGAGGATTTCTTGGAATAGAAAAGTTATTGTTATATCCATTAGATTCATAAAATTCTTGGAAATCATGATTTTTAAATTCACCATCATCATCACTTCGTATTGACGAAATCATAAAACACTTTTCGTTTTGAACTAGTTTACAAAACATAGAGAAATAGCTAAAGCAATCACTTTTGTATGCTAAAAAGTAAGTCCATGTGTATCTACTAAAATCATCCACAATGACAAATGTGTATTTGCTACCTCCTAGGCTTAATGTAACAATTGGTTCGAACAAGTCCATATGGATCAATTAAAAAGGTCTAGAGGTGCTAATTTGGTTCTTAGGTTTGAAGCTACCTTTCATTTGTTTTCCTAGTTGACATGCTTCACACACATTATCTTTGATAAACTTGATACGAGGAATTCCTCTTACAAGTTCTTTAGATGAAATTGGAGAGATTAGTTTCATGCTAGCATGACCTAATCTCCTATGCCAAAGCCAAGCTATTGAATCTCATATTTTGATGATGAAACAACTTGATATATGTTTATGATTTAATTTGTATCTTGAGTGATGCAGGATGCTTCGATAAGGATGAGACAATTAAAGCAGGGAAAATCATGTTGTGCCGGAGGAATATGTCAGAAGATTGGACGTCGGGTCGGTGGATCGGTCGACATATCGACAGAAGGCTTCGGGCTGTGGACTTGGGCATCGGGCCAAGAAGAGCGGGTATTGTGCTAAGGATATCGGAGTTGTGGAGTCAACTGGCCGATTAGGCAATAGGGCGTAGGAGAGGACGATGCACCGAATAATCAGACGAAGCGTCGAGGGACCAATGACATGCCGGACAACTTGGTTAATTGCTTAGGATTAATTGTCTCGATCGAAGTTTTATTTTACATATGCAGGATTAACTATGATGGAAGTAAGAAATGCAGCAGGAATTTCACCAGAGTCAAGACTATGATCACGTTGGGAGTTCGAGAGTTCGATGGAAGTCCGGACGGTCGTCGGAGGTTCTACGGGAATAAATCCGAGAAGTCCAGGAGGTTAACAAAGAAGCTCATCGGAACTCGCCAAATGAATCGTCACAAGTCTAGGAGTTTGCCAGAAGTCCACCGGAGCATCGTCGGAAGCTCGCCGGAAGAAGCGATTGATGCACCAGAGCAAGTTGCAGTAAATGTCTTAAGAAATATCGTAGTTAGCATGTAAATTAAGTTAGGAATGGGAGGTGATCCCATTAACTTAATCTGGGGGCAATTGGGCTCTTGATAGACCCAAATTGGGCCGAATGGATCAACCCATTCGGACAATAATTCCTGCTAGATGGTGGCACCGCTCAGGAGATGGTCTCCCAGGAAAGCTGGGCAGTGCAACCGCCCAGGTCAGGCGGTGGCACCGCCTGGGCTTAGTCTCCGAGCAAGACTGGGTGGTGCAACCACCCCTGTCAAGCAGTGGCACTGCCTAGAGGCTCAGTCTCTAAGCTGTTAGGCGATTGTACCGCCCCAGTCAGGAGGTAGTACCGCCAAGACCTTGGAAATATGAGAGGTGACATTTTTTAGCTCCAAATTCAAACCAGTTTGAGGCCTATATAAACCCCACCCTTTCCTGCATAAAAGGGAAACCAAAGACACCGAAAATCCATTCTTACTCTGTGATTTTTAGAGCTCAAAAGTGTTGTAAAGGCTAGAAGTTCTCCTCCCTCTTTTCTTCCAAGTTTTGAGCTTTCAAGAGAAGAGAGAAATTCTGTACGGGTTGTCTCCTAAGCCCGTCAAAAGGAGTGAAACTATAAAAGGGTGGTTGGCCTTTGCCTATTGAAGGAAGGCCTATAGTGGATGTCGGTGACCTCGTCGGTGGAGGAAGCCAAAAGTGGATGTAGGTCAAGATTGACCGAACCACTCTAAATCTCAGTTTGCATTTACTTTGAGCATCTTATCTTTACTGCAAACCTCCTCAGTAGCTTACTGCCTTCTGCTAATTTACGAACGTGTTTTATAGTTAAGTATTTTTTGAATCGCCGTTAAGACGGAAATCAGTTTTATCGTACTAACATCATATTTCAGTTTGCGCTTGCATTCTGATTTCTATCATAACTGTAAACTGCCTTTATATCTTTGCTTTAACTGCATCTCGCTTGATCACAAGTTAAAGTGATTTACGAATCGGCTTTCATACTGAAATCGCTTTTATCATACGAATGTCGTATTCCAATTTTCTATTACATTTTGTTGTCTATCTTAAATTGCAAACTACCTCTATATATTTGCTTTAACTGCATCTTGCTTGATCATAAGTTAAAGTAATTTAAGAATCGACTTTCTTACCAAAATCGCTTTTATCGTACGAATGCAGTTTTAATCATCGAAAGTTTTCTGCTGCACTAATTCCCCCCCCCCCCCCCTCTTAGCGCTCTTGATCCTTACATAAGCATCATCATTCAAAACCAAAAAGCACATATCATTACATAGATCATTAATGTCGATAGTATATATATTATTTTGTTTTAAGGCAATCATATATGTGTTTTTGTGTGGTTTTTCAATAATGCAAGCATTAGATTCAAATTTAGTGATGTATCTTTTATCGCACAATTGACTAATGCTTAAGAGATTATGCTTTAAGCCATCAACTAATAACACATCTTCAATAAAGAAGTTGGATTTATTACATATGGTTCCTTTGCCAATGATTTTACCCTTGTTGTTGTCTCTGAAGGTGATATATCCTTCGTCTATGCTAGTGAGCTTAGAGAATTGAGATGGATCTCCAGTCATATGCCTTGAGCATCCACTATCAATATACCATCTCTTTCTCCTAGCTTATGATGGTATATTTTTTACAAAAAAATGATGATTTTTACGTACCTATTTGACCTTGGGTGCCTCAAAAATCAATCTACATAGCTTATAATGTTGCATTGAGTCATTTGAGGTTCTTTTAGGAATCCAAATCAATTTATGTGGACTATATTTTTTGAATGGATAATGATAAGCTACATGCCCAAATTTGCAACAAAAGTTACATTTGTTTTAGGATGAAAAATACAAAGTAGGGCCTCTAACAAAGGTGGTTGGATTTTGGTGTGAGCTACTCACAAATCCGATTTCGCATTTTCTATGAATGTGAACCTTGTTGGCAAGGATCATGTTCAAGGACTTTCTACCAACCTCAAATTTTTCTAAGCTTTCCTTAAGTAGCAAGTTTTCCTTTCTAAGTATTTTTAGTTCATCAAATTTCATACATGGAGCTAAACTATCATTGTGCTTAACTTTTAATCTATTGTAATCACTAACAAGAGAATCTTGCTCCTTTTTTAACAATTTATATTTTTTATTAATTGATTTGCATTCATCAAATAAATCATGAAAAGCTTTTAATAGTTCATCAAAGGATAAATTTTCATCAAATGAACATTTTACCTCATTTCTAATGGCCATTAATGCATAGTGAGCAACTTGCTCGGTGATGGTAGGCTCCTCTTCTTCGGATGCACTTGAGTCGTCCCATGTTACTTTAAGAGCCTTCTTCTTTGATTGCCTCTTCTTGGCTAGAGGACATTCGCTCTTGTAATGTCCCGGCTTCTTGCATTCATAGTATATTACTTAATCTTTCTTGGGTTCAAATTTATTTTTAGTGTCATTTTTAAATTAATTTTTTTTATGAATTTTATGAATTTCCTTGTTAAGAGTGCTAAGTCTTCATCAAGGTTTTCATTACTTGAGTTTTCTTTCAAGTGATCTTCTTGGGTTTTTAGCGCCATATCCTTGCGGTTCTTTTGAATGGTGTCCTTAAGCTCTTCATGAGTATTACAAGTCATCTCATAGATCATTAATGACCCAATTAGTTATTCAAGAAGAAAATTATTTAGGTCTTTAACCTCTTAAATGGTCATGACTTTAGGGTCCCAACTCTTTGGAAGGGATCTTAAAATTTTATTAACAAGTTGAAATTCCGAGAAACCTTTACCAAGTCCTTTTAGACAATTGAAGACATCGGTAAATTGGGTGTACATGTCTCCAATGGTCTCACTCGGTTTCATTCGAAACAACTCATAAGTGTGCACTAAAAGATTAATTTTTAACTCCTTCACTCTACTAGTGCCTTCATGAGTCACTTCGAGTGTATGCCAAATATCAAAAGTAATTTCACAAATAGACACATGATTAAACTTGTTTTTATCTTAGGCACAAAGCAAGGCATTCAAAGCCTTTATGTTTAAAGTGAAAGTCTTCTTCTCCAACTCATTTCATTCGTTCATTAGAAGAGAAGACTTTTGAAAGTCATTTTCTACAATATTTCATAATTCGAAATCCATTGAAATTAGGAAGATCCTTATTCTAGTCTTCCAATATGTGTAATCCGTCCTATTTATAACATGGGCAGACATGTAATTGAATGGCCCTCTAGGCTGCTAGCAAATATCTCTCTTGGGTTTCAAAACCAAATGGGAGTGAATCTTGCTCTGATACCAATTGTTAAGATCAAGAGCGGCACTAAGAGGGAGGGTAAATTAGTACAGCAGAAAATTTTTCCAATTTCAGAAAAATATTTGTTACCATTAAAACTGATTTCGACAAAAATGGTTTCAATTTTATCTGTTTCGGAGAGAATATGAACTTGAAACCTTACGTAAAAGTGCAAGAGAGGATTAAGGAGATTTATAGTAATGTAAATTGCACAAATGAAATACAAACCAGAATTTAGAGTGGTTTGGTCAATATGACCTACATCTACTTTCAAATTCCTCCTCCGACGAGGTCTCTAGCATCCACTATAAGCCTTCCTTCAATAGGCGAAGGCTAACTACCTTTTACAGCTCTTTTCTCCTTTTGCCGAGTTTAGGAGACGACCTTTACAAGTCTCAATCCTCTTTCTTGGATGGTTACAAGGCTAAGAGATGAAGGAGGAGAACTCTTCACTTTTACAACACTTTAAAACTCAAGAACTCAAGATTATACCAATAGCTTTCATGGTTTTTCATGCAGAAAAGGGTGGGGTTTTTATAGGCCTTAATAACTTTAAAAAATGAAGCCAAAAAGTGTCTCATCCCGGATTTTTGGGATACTGGCGGTACCATCGCTTGACACCTGACATTGGGTGGTATCACTACTAGTCTCTAGGTGATACCACTGCTTGATAGAGCTCGGAGACCGAGCTCTGGTGGTACGATCGCCTGATAGGGGTGGTACCACCGTTGGCAGCATTTACTACTGGTAGTACCACCGCCCAGACCACATGGGAGACAAAGTCTCCTAAGTGATGCCACCGCTGGCTAGGCTTTTAGGTGCTAAATGGGCTAATCAATCTAGCCCAATTCAGCCTTGTTAAGGGCCTATTGATAGTGTGTCAGGCAATGGTACCACCTAGTGTCAAGCTGTAGGTGGTGGTACCCCCGCATCCCGAAATCTTAGGGATTTGAATTTTGGCTCTAAGTTTCGAAACCATTTGGGGTCTATAAATTCTCCAGCAATACCTACATGGAGTAGTAAGAAAAGGGAACAAAACCTCTATGTTTCTAATGTTAAAAACTTTTGTAAAGTTTAGAGTCCCTCCTTCTAAAGTTTAGAGACCATTCTAAGGGAGAGTGTGAGGGAAGCTTTGTAAAAAGGGGTTGTAAAGGTTCTCTCCTGAACCTATCAAAAGGAGAATTGAGTTATAAGGGTAGTTCATCTTTACCCATTGAAGTAAGATCATTAGTGGATGCTAGTGGCTTCGACGGAAGAGGAATAAGTGGAGTGGATGTTGTTAGGAACGAGTCGGTACTAAGAGGGGAGGGGGGGGATGAATTAGTGCAGCAATAAAAATGTCGGTTCTGAAAATTTCATTTTATACTATAAAATTGATTTCAGAAATGCTTAACTTAAAAGCATACAGAAGAGTGTAGTGGATGTAAAGTAAGTAAAGAAGGCAGTTTGCAGTTTAAAGTAAATTGCTCAAAGTAAATGCAAACCAGATTTTTATAGTGGTTCGATCGTCGTGACCTACATCCACTCTGCCGATTCCTCTTTCGTCGAGGCCACTGGCATCCACTCTCAGTCTTCCTTCAATAGACGAAGACCAACTACCTTTTACAACTCGATTCTCCTTTTACCGGGTTTAGGAGATAACCCTTACACCCCCACTTACTCCTCTCTCAAACTATTATAACACTTAGAAGAAGGAGAGGAGTTCACACAAGATTGCAGCAGCATTTCTTTCCTTTTTTACTCTCAATTCTTGCGTATCTTAGCCAGGGATAAGAGAGGTATTTATAGGCCTCAAGTTGATTCAAACTTGGAGCCTAAAAATATCTCATCCCGGGTTTTCTAGGTATAGGCTGTACCATTGCTTGTGCTGGGTGGTACCACCACCATTGTCAGTCTAACACCGACACTACACTAGGCGGTACCATCGCCTGACAAGGCCGGTGCCATTGCTTGGCACCCTGCCATTGGATGGTACCACCACCGAGAATTCTTGGGGTGTTGTTCCCTAGGCGGTGCCACCGTCGGCCAGGCTTTCAGCATCCTGGTTGGGCCTTGAATCCAGCCAAACTAGCCCAACTTCGGGCCTAGTTGGCCCCTAACAGAGTTGATGGAATTACCTCCCAATCCCTACTCCAATTATGTGCTTACTACGATTCCTAAGACATGTTCTAAGTAAAATAAGTCTAGTTTCTTCCAGCGAGCTTCCGGTGATCTTCCAGCGAACTTCCGATGATCTCTCAGCAATGTTCCGGCGAACTCCCGGCAAGCTCCTGGACTTCACGATGATCTTCTTGGTAAGTTCCGATGAGCTTCTTTGGCAAGCTCCAGGATTTCTCGGTCAATTTCGGTAGAACTTCCGACGAACGTTTGTACTTTCGACGAACTCTCAAGGCTATTTGACTCCGGGACTTCATTTTGCTCTATGCCTTGCTATCGGAGTTAATCCTGCACACATAAAAACATACTTTGATCTAGACAATTATTACTAATCATGAATCATATCGTCCGACATGTCATTGGTCCATCGATGCTTCGTCCGATTCTTCGGTGCATCATCTTCTCTTGCGGCCTATTGCCCAATCGGCCAATTGACCTCCGTAACTCCGATATCCTTGGCGCAATATCTGCTCTTATTAGCTTGATGCCCGAAACCATGGCCCAAAGCCTTCTGTCGATACATCGACCGATCCTTCGGTGCGACGTCCAATCTTCTAACATGTTTCTCCTGCCCAATATGATTCTTCCTGCTTTAAATGTCTCTCCTTGATCGTAGGATCCCACGTCACTTAAAATACAGATCAAATCACAAATACTATCAGTTGATTTCATCATCAAAATCTTAGATTCAACAAAATCTCCCATTTTGATGATAACAACTAATTGATAACGGAGTTAACCTTAACTCCCGGAGTTTAAATAAACTCCTCCTATCAATATGCCATATTGATAGAACTCTTGGATTCAAAAATCCAAGCAACATGTTGTCATAAACTTATGCATAACATCATCATATTTCTCCCCCTTTGTCATCAACAAAAAGGAGAAGTGCAATTATCAAGTGTTTAAGATATAATGTCAAATCATTGCATAAAATATAATCTTCAGTTTTATCATCATGCAAGCTAGCAAAAATTTGAGTTTTGCAAGTTTGTGAATTTTGCTATATGTGCAAGTTTAGCATGTTTTGCTTCTTGAGATAGGCAACGTAGCACTATTGCTTCTCTTGAGATTGCAAGCTAACAAGTCTTGGAGATGTTCAAGATAGTAAGTTCCACATCATGCAAGCTAACAAATTTTTACATCATTTTAAAAAATATAAGCTAGCAATATTTGAGATGTTCAAGAAAGTATCTTTTGCTTCTTGAAATATGCAAGTTAGCAATCTTTGCTTCTCCTTTGAAGTATACAAGCTAGCAAACTTTATCTCCCCCTTTGTCGTTGTAAAAAACAAGGGAAGAATACAATGTTGTAGTTCTTTTCCCTTTATAACAATTTTCAAAGCATGACAAAGATAAAGTATAATCTTATTTCAATATGTTTGTGCATCATTATGGTTTCAATTTACACCATGCACAATTTCAAAACTTTGTATATCATCCTTACTCTATGCATGATACTAAAAATAAATCAATCATCATATCATACATGATACTAATATTGGTGTTCAAAGCCTTCATCATTACTCCCATGCATGATAATAAAGCATTCATGAAACCAAACATTAAATCAATATTTTTAAGCATTTATCACTTCATGATTGTTGGTACCAAACATTCATCATTAAATCAACATTTTGATTATTTATTTTCTCTTTGGCAATTGTCAAAAAGAAACTTAGGAGAAAAAAATGTTATAATATCTTGATTGATGCATAAGAAATATCTAGTTATAAATCTCAGCAAATCAAGATAAAGTTCATTAAAATTCAAATTATCAAATCAAAATTATTTTCAAGGGATTCATAAAATGGACATAGATAGATTCATTAATCTATACTTTTTAGAAAAATGGTAAGAAGAAACATAAGAGTTCAAAAACAAGATCTTGATTCATATAAATCTCCTATATCAAATATAGAGAAATCTCGATTCATATAAAAAGGACATAGATAGAGAAATCTCATGTATCAAATATAGAGATATCAAGATAATGATTCATATAAAAAATTATCACAAGTTATAATCAAGAGAAAAATCATCATTTATCTTCAAATCATTCAACTTATTAAATCAACAAAGTCACTTTTAAGAGATTCATAAAAATAATACAAATAGATTCATCAAAATCAATAAGATAGAGAAAAAGAAATTAAAAATTTTTTTTTTCCAGGTTTTAGTTATTTCAATTTAAGTGATTTATTTTGTATAAGCATGCTCAAGTTTTTCGTATGAAAACCATACATCGTGGTTTAAAATCGAAAGAGTAAATCTCATTATTGAAATCATCAAGATCACTAAACCATAATTTACCTAAAAATCATCATTACTTTAAATCATTATGTATAATTTAAATATAAAATCGTGATACTTACATTATTTTATATAAGCATACCTTTTTCTTTTATGCCATATCAAAAAATGTATCATTTTTAAAATTGAAAAAAACTTTCATTACGGAACAAACCGATAAGCCATAAATTACAAAAATCATCATGCATAATTTTGAAATATAAACTTATTAAGCATGATCATTATGCATCATTACTTTGGGCATGATATCACTAATCATAAAGCATCTTTAATCAAAATTGAGAAATAATATAAAAATCAACATGATACACATTAATGCTTCTTAAAAACATATATAGGATTATCATTAGATTTAAATCTAATATTTTATTTCTTTATCATAAAACGTGTAATTTTCATCATCATTTTCAAAATTACTAGCTTGATCCCAATTTTTTAGCATTTTCATTTCATTATTAAACATATAATTTTTAAGAAAAATAATTAAACTAAATTAAAAGTAACTCATAACAAATATTATGTAATTTTAAAATAAACTAAGGGGATTTTGATTACCTCATCGTCAAAAGTTGTTAAGGCGTAGTTTGCCATCTCGCCTTTGTTAATTTTCTCCTCGTCTTCAGATGAGCTCGATTCGTCCCATAGTGGTTCCCTTTTCTTGCGTTCATAGCAATTAGTTGCATTTTTTTTATTCTTTAATTTTTGTTTCATGAACTTTTTAAATTTCATAGTGAGGAGTTCAAATTCACCATCACTTGAGCTTATGCTCGAGTGATCTTCGATTATTCTTAGTCAGAATTCCTTTCTGTTCTTTGGAAGGTTGTTCTCAAGTTCGTTTTATGCCCTATATGTCATAAAACTCATTTAATAGGTCATTAAAGACCCAATTAGTTCTTCGATTAGAAAATAGTTCAAATCTTTTGATTCTTATATTGTCGTTACTTTCGAATCCTAATTTTTAGAAAGTGATCGTAAAACTTTATTAATAATTTTAAAATTCGAAAAACATTTGCCAAGTGCTTTTAAACCATGTACGACATCTGTCAAATGGGTGTACATGTCAACAATGGTTTCGCTCAACTTCATTAGAAATAGTTCAAAATCATACATTAAAAGATTGACTTTAGAATTTTTAACTCTAGTAGTGCCTTTGTGTGTGATTTCAAGAGTGCACCAAATATCGAAAGTTGTTTCGCACATAGAACATAATTAAATTCATTTTTGTTTAAGGTGCAAAATAAAACATTCATAGCCTTTGCATTTAAAGAGAAAATTTTCTTCTCCAACTCATTCTAATTATTCATTGGAAGAGAAGACTTTTGAAAACCAAATTTGGCTATATGCTATAAATTCAAATATAAAGAAACAAGAAAACTCTCATTCGAATTTTTTAATATGTGTAATCAGTCCCATTGAACAAGAGACGATGAATGAGAGAGTGACCCTCTTTAAAGCCAAAAAGAGCCATTTCTTTTGAGTGTTAAATCAAATGAGAAATGAATGTGGCTTTGATACCAACTGTTAGGAATGAGTCAGCACTAAGAGAAGGGGGGGCAGGGGGGGAATTAGTGTAGTGGTAAAAACGTCGGTTCTGAAAATTTTATTTTGTATGATAAAAAAAAATTTGAAAATACTTAACTTGAAAGCATACGAAAGAGTATAGTGGATGTAAAGCAAGTGAAGAAGGTAATTTGTAGTTTAAAGTAAATTTCTTAAAGTAAAGGCAAACTAGATTTTTATAGTCGCTCGGTCATCGTGACCTATATCCACTCCATCGATTCCTCTTCCATCGAGACCATTGGCATCCACTATCGGTCTTCCTTCAATAGGCGAAGACCAACCACCTTTTACAACTCGATTCTCTTTTTACTGGGTTTAGGAGATAACCCTTACACCCCCACTTACTCCTCTCTCAAACTATTCTAACACTTAGAAGAAGGAGAGGAGTTCACATAAGATTGCAATAGCGTTTCTTTCCTTTTTTACTCTCAAGTCTTATGTATCTTAACCATGGATGAGAGGGATATTTACAAGTCTCAAGTTGATTAAAACTTAGAGCCTAAAAATATCTCATCCTGAGTTTCTTAGGTACGGACGGTACCACCGCCCAACCGCTAGTGTTAGTCTGACATTAACACTGCATTGGGTGGTACCACCACCTGACAGGGGCGGTGCCACCGCTTGACACATTGCCACTTGGTGGTACCACCACCCAGAATTCCTAGGGTGTTGTTCCCCAAGCGATGCCACCACCGGCTAGGCTTTCAGCATCCTGGTTGGGCATTGAATCTAGCCCAAAACAGCCTAACTTTGGGCCTAGTTGGCCTCTAATAGAGTTGATGGGATTATCTCCCAATCTCAACTCCAATTATGTGCTAACTATGAATCTAAGACATATTTTAAGCAAAATAAGTCCGATTTCTTCAAGCGAGCTTCCGGTGATCTTTCAGCGAACTTTTGACGATCTCTCGGCAATGTTCCAGTGAACTCTCGGCAAGCTCCTGGACTTCATGATGATCTTCTTGGCAAGTTTTGATGAGCTTCTTTGGCAAGCTCCAAGACTTCTCGGTCAATTACGGTATAACTTCCGACAAACGTCTGAACTTCCGACAAACTCTCAAACTCCCAATAAAATCGCGTTCTTGACTCCGAGACTTCATTTTGCTTTATGCCTTCCTATCGTAGTTAATCCTGCAGATATAAAAATACACTTCGATCTAAACAATTATTACTAAGTATAAATCATGTCGTCTGGCATGTCATTGGTCCATCAACGCTTTGTCCGATTCTTCGGCGCATTGTCCTCTCTTGCGACCTATTGCTCAATCGGCCAGTTGACCTCCATAACTCCGATATCCTTGGTGCAATATCCTCTCTTATTGGCCTGATGCCCAAAACTATGGCCCAAAGCCTTCTATCGATACGTCAACTAATCTTTCTACGCGGCGTCTAATCTTCTGACATGTTTCTCTGGCCCAACATGATTCTTCCTGCTTTAAATGTCTCTCCCTGATCAAAGCATCCTGCATCACTTAAAATGCAAATCAAATCATAAATACTATCAATTAGTTTCATTATCAAAATATGAGATTCAACAGATGTAGGTCACACAGACTGAACCACTATAAAATAGTTTGCATTTCTATTTGTACAATTACCTTTACTGCAAACTGAATCTTTACCTTGCCTATTGCTTTCACTACATATATGAATGAGATTTCAAATTATCATTCCGATCAAGTTTTCAATGAATGAAGAGATTTTTCGAAACCAACGATTTTATCTGTTGCACTAATTCACCCCCCCCCCCCCTCTTTGTGCTGACTCATTCCTAACAATTGGTATCAAAGCTATGTTATTTTCTCATTTGGTTTAACACCCAAGATAAAATGACTCTTTTCAGTTTTCATGAGGTTCATTCTCTCATTCGTCCTCATATGTTCAATGGGACGGACTACATATATTGGAAAACTCGAATGAGAGTTTTCTTACTTTCTTATATTTAAATTTATGAAATATCATTGAAAACAAATTTCAAAGATCTTCTCTTCCAATGAACGATTCGAATGATTTGGAGAAGAAGATTTTTTCTTTAAATGCTAGAGCTATGAATGCTCTATTTTGCACCTTAGATAAAAATGAATTCAATCGAGTTTCTACTGGCGAAATAGATTTTGATATTTGACACACACTTGAAATCACACACGAAGGTACTAGTAGAGTAAAAGATTCGAAAATTAATCTTTTAATGTTTGATATCTAGTTATTTCGAATGAAGTCGAGCGAAACTATTGTTGACATGTACAACCGCTTTACAGATGTCGTCAATAGTTTAAAAGCTCTTGGCAAATGTTTTTTAAATATTGAACTTGTTAACAAGATATTAAGATCCCTTCCAAAGAGTTGGGATCTGTAAGTAACTACAATACAAAAGGTAAAAGATCTCAATAATTTTTCACTTGAAGAACTTTTTGGTTCATTGATGACATATGAAATGGCACTCAATGCACATGATGAACATGATAAACAAAATGAACATAAGAACAACCTTCCACAGAACATGAAGGATTTGGTACTTCGAACAATAGAAGACCACTCGAGCGAAAACTTAAGTGATGATGACCTTGAACTCCTCACAATAAAGCTTAAAAAAATATTAAAACAAGAATCTAAGAATAAATATGAACTTAAAAAGAAGAAGTTGCCAAAGAAGAAGAAGGTGACTTGGGGTAAATCGAGTACCTCCGAAGACGAGGAGCAAACCGATGAAGATGAAGTAGCAAACATTGCCTTGGTGACTCTCGACAATGAGGTAAACAACTCAAACGAAACTCCTTTACTTTATTTCGAAATTAATGATGCATTTCATGAGTTATTTTTAAATTAGTTAGTAAAAAATAAAATAAAAATTAAAAAATATTTCATGCTTCTTTTTCTAGTTATTTTGAAAATTTTGAGCATGACAATTGCATGATAACTCCTAGCACTAAGATTCTTATAAAAAGAAAAATACATTAATACAACAAACAAAATGTTTTTGATTGAAAATGTCTTATGTTCAATGAAATCATGATTGATGTTTTAAAGACACAATAATGTAAGACGTAATGAAAATGTTAAAAGATTTTGTATCATCATTCTTGATGATTTTATATTACCCATGAGGATTTGAAATAATGATGATTTTTGGGTAATTTATGGTTTATTGATCTTGATGATTTCTATGATGAGATTTGCTCTTTTGATTTTAAAATTTGATATAACGTTTTCATACAAAAAACTTGAGAATACTTATATGAAATCAATCACTTAAAATGAAACATATAAAAAGGAAAATGTATTATCATTGGAATCAGAATGATAAATCAAATCGCTTGTTTAAAGAAGCCTTATGTTTAATGTGTTATATTTTTGGTCATTTTGATAATGAAATTTGTTTTTCGATTTTAATCAATGATGCATAATGATCATGCTTAATAAGTTTATCTTTCGAAATTATATATGATGATTCTTATGATTAATGGATCTTTGCCGTAATGAAAGTTCTTTTCGTTTTAAATGTTGATGCTTGTTTTTATTTAGCATAAAAATTTGGGCATGTTTATTTGAAATTAATCATATGAATTGAAACACTAAAAAGATGAAAGCTTTCTCCTTAAAAAAATTCTCTACTTTACCAATTTTTCAAAAAGAGATTAATGAATCTATTTATGTTACTTTTAATGAATATCTTGAAAGTGATTTTGATAATTTAACGATTTGAAATTAAATGAGAAATAATTTGATTTCATTAAAAGAGAATTAGGCATGCTAAATCTTCCAAATGTATGAATTACTTTTTCGGATTTCTCGGTTCTTCATAATTTGAATTTTCCTTTTAAATCGAGACCATCTTTCTATTTATAAGAAAATGTATTTGATATATGAATTTTTATTCATGGATTTTTTATCCTTCATTTAATGATCATTTACCATGAATTTTTTCTCACTCTTCTCATGAAAGAAGAATTTTTATTTATGAACTTTTAGTATATGATGATCATTTGCAAGAATAGGGATTTGATTTTGTATGGACATCTTGATCTTTTTTTAATGAATCCTTTCTCTTTGCTAAAATAGAAGCTTGATTCTTAGTTCAAATCTTTTCATGAATTTGATTCTTGATTTTTAAAATATTTTTTTTTATGACAAAGGAAGAAAGAAACTTGCTAAGAAGAACCATAAAGCTCTTCAGCAAAAATGCTAGCCTCTCATTTTTCATGCAAAGTTCTTGCTTAACTTCTCATTTTTGCTAGCTTGGATAAATTGGTGTAAAACTTACTTGACATGCTTTCAAACACTTGCATTGTTGAATGATTCTCCTTTTTGTTGATGACAAAGGGAGAGAAAATAGATGATAAGTGTTTGGTACCAACAATCTTGAAGTGATAAATGCTTCACAGTGTTGATTTAATATTTGGTATCATTAATGCTTTAGTATCATATATGATATGCCCATAGTGATGATTGATTTATTTTTGGTATCATGCATGAAGTATAAATGAAATGAAAGGTTTTAAAATTGTGCACGTTTTAATTTGAAACTATAATGATGAACAACCATATAAAAAAAAGAATGATACTTTAACTTTGTCATGATTTGAAAATTGATGTAAAGGGAAAATAATTGTAACATTATATTCTTCATTTCTTTTTGACAATGATAAAGGGGGAGAAAAATTGCTAGCTCAAGATGCAAAATTTAGAAACTTGCACATTGCAAAAGAAGCAAACTTGCTAGCTTGCTAATATCAAAAGAGAAGCAAGAAGTGCTATCTTGCCTATCTCAAGAATCGAAAAATGCTAATCTAGCTAAATTTACAAACTTGTTGCTAAGGAAGCAAAAAAATTGCACTTCTCAAAAGGGAAGAAAGAAAATTACTAGCTTGCATGATGATAAAACTTGAAATTATATTTATTATGCAATAATTTAAAATTATAACTAAACACTTGCTAGTTGCACTTCTCCTTTTTGTTGATGACAAAGAGGGAGAAGTTATGATGACAATCATGCATGGAATGATGTATTGCTTGGATTAATGATTAAAATTGTCTTGACTTGAATTCATTTTGAATTCATGGTTCATCTCACATATGCCATATTGATAAGGGGTGTTAAGGTTAACTCCGTCATTAATTAGTTATCGTTATAAAAAAGGGGGAGATTGTTGAATCTCATATTTTGATGTTGAAATCAATTGATACTATTTAGGATTTGATCTACGTTTTGAGTGACACAAGAAACTTCGATCAAGGAGAGATAATTAAAGCAGGAAGAATCACATTGAGCCGAAGTGAACATGTTAGAAGATTGGACGTTAGGCCGGAGGATCGATCGATGTGTCAGCAGAAGGCTTCGTGCCATGAATTCAAGCATCGGGCTAAAGGATCAGACATTACGATAAGAAGATCAGAAGTTGCTGGAGTCAAAATGCCGAGTGGGTAATACGTCGAAGGAGAGGACGATGCGCTGAAGCATCGAACAAGCGCCGGATGAACCAATGACATGCCGAATAAAGGATTCATGCTTTATCTAAGATCAAAGTAGTTTAGGGGGTAATTGAGTTAGCTTTTGGTATAATAATGCTAACTCAATTAGGGGCCAATTGGGCCTTAATTGGGACTTATTTGGGCTCATTGGGAGGCCCATTTAGTGACCCAAAAGTTGGGTCAAGCGGTGGCACTGCCAAAACAGGTGGTAGAACTGCCTATGAGTTGGAAAACTAAAAAAACTTGGCCTCCGAGGCTATTAAGCAGTGGTACCACCTAATGTTAGGCTGCTAGCGGTGGTACCGCCCAATGCAGGCAATGGTACCACTCGTATCCCGAAATCTTATTTGAATTTTGGCTCCAAGCTTTGAAGCCATTTGGGGTCTATAAATACCTCAGTTATTCGTGTATGGAGTAGCAAGAAAGGTGAACAAAAACTCTATGTTTCTAAAGTTGAAAGCCCTTATAAAGTGTAGAGTCCCTCTTTCTAAAATTTAGAGACCATTCTAAGGGAGAGTGTGAGGGAAGCTTTGTAAAAATGAGTTGTAAAGGTTCTCTCCTGATACTTTATAGGATAGAGGTGGCTAGGTATGGTTTATTACAATCTCATAGGGTTTTTATTAGCTGCTTCTTAGTTGAGTAGGACCCAACCTTACTAGGGTCCTATCAAGCCCGCCCTCTCCAAATCAGCCTTGTCCTCAAAGCTTAGGTTCCACGAACTTAGGGAACCATGTCTTCAACTCCTCATATGATTTCCATGTGATATCTTCGAGTGGTAAATTATTCCAATGCACTAATACTTTAGTAGAGAGACGTCGGTGATGCATCATGATTCTGCGATCGAGGATGGCTTATGGTTGGGCTTGAATATCTCCACCATCAGTGATGTTGAGCAGTTGGATCTAGGGTGATTTGTGTTCTCCCAACTTAGGTTTCGAGCTTGACATATGGAAGACAGGGTGAATTTTGGCATCCTCAAGTAATTTAAGTCTATACACCATGGCTCCAATATGCTCTGTGATCTGATAGGTTCTATAAAAACATAGGGATAGCTTCATAGAGGCTCGTGTGTTGATGGAGAGTTGCTTGTATGGCTATAGGCAAAGATAAACCAAATCTCGTACTGAAAATTTTTTTTTGCTTCGTTGTGTGTTAGCTTGCTACTTCATTCTAGCTTGAGCAGTACAGAGATTATCCTTTAGCAGCTGTAGGAGTTTGTCCCTGTTAATTAAATCTTGGTCGACCTGATCTACCTTGGCCGAGCCAATTACATACTTTGGAATCACAAGGGTTGGCCGACCATATAGTGCTTCATATGGGGTATATTTTATAGATGAATGATATGTAGTATTATACCATCATTTGGCCCAAGGAAGCCATTTTGCCCACTCCTTTAGTTGGTCACTAGCGAAACACCGAAGGTACATCTCTAAACACCTATTCGACACCTCTATTTGGCTATTAATTTATGGATGATATGCTGTGCTCATCTTGAGTTTGGTGCCTTGTAACTGAAATAACGCGATCCAAAATTTATTGGTGAAGATCCTAGCATCCCATGCAGGTTAACAATATTTTCTATAAAAATCTGAGCAATACTAGCAGTAGTGTAGGGATTTCACATAGCACAAAAATGAGTATATTTTGTAAGTCGATCAACCACCATGAGGATTGTGCTTTTACCTTTAGAAGGTGGCAGCCCTTCGATGAAGTTCATGGAGATGTCAGTCCACACCGAGTCTAGTATGGGTAGTGGTTGTAGCTTCCCTGGACTCGCCACTGTTTCACCCTTTTATTGTTGACTTACATCATATTATGCCACATATTCAGAAATAATTTTTTTCATCCCTCTCCAATAAAAATTTTGCTTCGCTCTTTTGTAGGTTCTCAGAAATTCAGAGTGCCCTGCTAAAGGTGTGGAGTGCATTTCGTGCAGGATGATTTTGATGCAAGGGGAGTCGGGTATAGCACAATACGACCTTTGTAACGTAGACCTCTCGAATCCCAACTGTAGTCGGCTATTGCACTTAGATCCTGCTCTAATTTTTTTATGATGTTATTGATCTCTAGATCCTCTTTCCATTCCCCCTAATATCCTCGAAGAAGATGGTGGTAGGAAGGGAGATGACTAAAAATTTAGCTTGCTCAAGTAGCCGTGAGAGTGCATCTACAATAATGTTTTCTTTCTATTTTTTGTAAATAATTTTATAATCAAATCCTAAAAGTTTGGTTACCTATTTTTGCTACTCAGGGGATGATATCTTCTGCTCTAAAAAGTACTTAAAGCTTATATGGTCAGTTTTAATTTGATATCATCGGCCGATTAGGTAGGGTCTCCACCTCTTTACTGTATGCATAATGGCGAGCATCTCCTTATCATATATTGATATATTTTATGGGAGAGAGATAATGCCTTGCTAGTGTATACGAGTGGTCGACTATTTTGCATGAGAATGGCTCCAATTCCGACTCCAGATACATCGGCCTCAATGATGAAGGGTTGGCTAAAATATGGCAGCGCTAGCACTGACGTCATCGTCATGGCTACCTTAAGTCTGTTGAAGGCAGCGGAGGCTTTGTCCGACCATTAGAAGATGTCTTTTTTTAGTAGAGAAGTGAGGGGTGCACCGATCTTCCCATAGTCCTTCATAAAATTTCAATAGTAGCCTGTTAGTCCAACGAACCCACGTAGTAATTTCACGTTTGTAGGTTTTGGCCAGCCCTGCATTGCCTCAATTATTGTTGGGTCTACCACCACTCCATCTGATATTATGTGCCCAAGGTACTCTACTTTTTGCTAGAATAAGCTGCATTTTGATTGCTTAACAAAAATAGTATTCTCCTGAAGGATCATCAAAACAACTTGTAAATGCTGAAAGTGAGTCTCAAGAGAAGGGATGTAAATGAAAATATCATCAAAAAATACCAGCACAAATTTATGAAGAAAGCTCCAAAAAATATCGTTTATTAGACTTTGGAAGGTTGAAGAAGCATTAGTGAGTCCAAAAGGCATTACTAAGAATTCATAATAGTTGTTATGTGTGCAGAATGCAGTTTTTGGAATGTCGTCTTCACATACCCAAATTTGGTGGTACTCGGATCGGAGGTCCAACTTCGTGAAGACTCAAGCTCCTTGTAACTCATCAAGAAGTCCATCCACCACTGGTATTAGGTACTTGTCCTTGACGGTGATACCATTAAAGCTCATTAGTCGATGTACATCCGCCAAGTTCTGTCCTTCTTGCGTACAAGTAGCGTCGGTGAGGAATAGGGGTTGTAACTTGGCCGAATCACCTATGTTTCAAGTATCTCCTTTAAAATCTTTTCAATTTCATCCTTCTAGAGGTGAGGATAATGGTATAGTCGAGTGTTCACTAGTGGTTTGTCCGGAATAATTGGAATCTAATAGTCATGTTGTCGAGTAAGAGGAAGACTACGTGGTTCAACAAAAATGTCACTAAATTGAACAAGCAATTGGGCAAGATTTTGACCTTCGATTTCTATTTTCTTCCCCTCTTGTTGCTGTTGGAGATGCATCAAAAATCCATCATTTACCTTGTGTAAAATTTTCTCCATTCGTTGGGTCGAAACGGTGGTTATGTTGCTTCCGCACTTTCCACGTAAGATGATATGTTTTCCTTTGTAGTAGAATTTTATAACTAATTTAGAAAAGTTCCAAGAGATGTCACCTAGCATCATCAGCCATTCTATGCCAAGCATGGCCTCATAATTATCAATTGGTAGGAGGAAGAAATCAACGATAATTTCTTGGTCTTGTAGTAAAAGTTTCACCTGCGGGCATCTTTGGTCGTACTTTAGGATTCTGCCGTCGGTGACCTTTACGTCGAACTTGCTGCAACTTTCGATGTGGAGTGCCATCCAAGCAGCTACCTAACTATTTAGGAAGTAAGTTATTAGTGCTGCCCATGTCGATGAGAACAGTGATCAGTTATTGTTTAAGAAGACCTCCAACTTTCATCGTTTGCGGGTTTGAGTAGTCGGCTAGCGAATGTACCATAAAGTCTGTCAGTTGTGGTTCTTCTTCCACATCTTCATCTTCATATTCAAGGCTTTCTTTTGGATATTCAATGACATCTTCTTCTACTAGTTCAATCACAAGAAGTCTCCCTTTTTTACAACGATGCTCACAGCTTCACGGCTCGTCGCAATGCCAACATAACCCCTTCGCAGATCGCTCCGGAAGCTCTTCTCTTGTCAACTTTTTTGGTGCAGGGGCTCAGTTGATAGTAGGGGGGCTGAGGGGTTGGTATTGCTGGTTGGGGAGTGACCCTATGTCATGCCCCCTCAAATAATATAGCGATAATATTAAAAATTTCATTACAAACCAATCCAGGATCCAAACTAACATTTGAGGACACTGAAAAATATTTTATCAAATTCACATATATGAAACCTGTACATTTTATAACCATATATCACGTCACTCAATAATTTACATTTATGGTAATCCAAGCCAACTTAACAAACATGAACAACATTTATATATCCACAAGCTATGTAATTTATACAATCATAAATCCACCCATTTACCACAAGTTCATATCAACGTAACCTAGACTTAACATTCCGAAATTCCAAATAAGAGAGATCTTCTAACACTTTTACACAGTATATCCATTTCGATTCATTGACAACATTTCATTACATACAAAATATGCTTATACAACAATAACATAATAACCAACAAGACTTGCCCATAATTCTGAATAGCTCTCCACTATCTCAACCCAATTCAAAATATCTCAAAGAGTGACAACTTGACCTAAAAGATTTATATAACAACGGAGTGAGCTAAAAACAATTCAGCAAGTGACAAAGCATATTCAGAACAAAAGGAATAGTTTCCAACAAGTAAGATATCATATGTGTCATGTCATTCAAAACCTATTTGGTTCATAACAAATGGAGCATAGAGTAATTGGAGCATATCAATAGCATACGAGATGTTCTAGAGCATATCAATTGCAAATAGTACATTTCAAAACATATCAATGGCATAAGGACCATTTCGAAGCATATCAAAGAACGAATACGAAATAGAAGCTCAGACGTCGTACCCTAGCATAGTGCATGTGAGGTTTAACTCAGTGGTGGCTCCACGCTGTGATGAGTTCTCGACTCCAATCACAGGTAGCCTTTTCCTACTCGAGCCCTCTCACCCTACCTAGTGCTGGTTCGGCTCTAAATTTCATATCAAACAGATAGATGGTGAAGTGGGATTCCAAACATAATATGGTCCATCCATTTCTGAATGACCACCAAACATAATCTAGAGCATCGCGGGCTCTAAGCACATACCCTTTACCATTTCTAGCAAAGGTTCAAATAATCCCACAAACACCAGAGTACAAAAGGGTATTGTGAATAATAAATTGGGACATATCGGAAGCACATGCGGAACAACGAAATGTACATGTGCTTTTACGAGTCAATACGATGCAAACATGAAGTTTACATAACAGATTTAGGTATCCAAATACATGTAGGACAAGAGCAAACAAGAATTCAAAGCAGTAATATAAAGCTCAAATGAATAAGAAAGCTAAAGGATATCAATTTCCAAAGGAATGAAACCAGAATATGCGAAATCGACCAAAACTCGATTTCTGGCATAATTCAAGAGGCACATTAAACAAATGATTCAAACTATCAATCGTGCTCCAATTTACTCAGAAATATATCATTGGAAAGATATTTCAATCTACATTCAGATAAAACAAGTTTCATATGAATTGAACTGTCTAACAGAGAGAGTTACAAATAATTTGGTAAACAAGGGTCGCAGAACAAAATCTCTATTTGACAGAATTCATAAGGTCAGATTCAATAGATAATTGGGCAGGTGCTTGGACTTCAAATCTTTCAATCCATATATCAAAAGAAAGATCTATGAGTCTAATTTCTACTAAAATCAGTTTTGAACAAATCGGAGTTTCCAACAAAGACTTATAGGCAGCTCGGTATCAAAAGATCAGAATCTCAGAAGTTGCATAGATTCGAATCATTACGTCTAAACAGGAGATATATCAAATGCAAGGTTAGAACAATTCAAAGTTCCTCATATTCAAAGCAAATGTAGAGATAAAATTACAGTAAGGAAAGATCAGGACACTTGCAATATGAAAGATTAGAAAGTTTGCAAGAGGAAAGATCAGAACACTTGCAATAGAAAGGATAAGAAGGTGAAACACTTGCAATAATACTTGCACGAGGAAGATCATAATACTTACAATAAGAAAAATTAGAACAATTACAGGAGAAACGATCGGGAAACTTGTAATAGAAAGGATAGAAACACTTGCAATAGAAAGGATCGAAACACTTGCAAAAAGGAAATGCAATAGGAAAGATAAGAACACTTGCACGAGGAAGATCATAATACTTGTAATAAGAAAAATTAGAACAATTACCGGAGAAACGATCGGGAAACTTGCCTTTCAAATATTTTGATCTGAAGATCCAAAAAAGGTGTCAGCCCAAATCCATCTACTTTTCTTCCGTATCCTCTCTTTATTTTGTTTTCTACATATGACTTCTCTTTTTCCTCCACAACTGCAGCTCATGTAGAACATAGAGACATAGTCACCTGCTTTCTCTTACTCTCATTCCTTCGTTTCTTTTTCAAACGCATTTGTCGCAGCCATCGCCGCTGCCACTACCACAGTCGTAGCCATTACCGTAGCTGCTGTCACAACCACAGTCCCTTCTACTGCACTACTTCCTTCCTCCTTTCTCTCGTTTCTACTTTTTCTTTCCCAAACACTGTTGCCGCACCGCAGCCGCAACCTCTTCCTCTTTCACTGCTCTGTTTTCTCTCCTTCTCTTCCGGCTGCAGCTGCCTCCCCTTATCCTCTTTCTCTCTTCTTCCCGTTTCCTTTCTCTTCTTCTTCCTTTCCTTCTCTTCTTTCCCAGCTGCACTGCTGCAGTCGCAGCCTCAGCCACGGCCGCAGCCTCTTCTTCCTCCCCTGCTCATCTTCCTCTCCTTCTTTCCCTGCCACAGCTGCAGCTACCACAGCCGCAGCCGCTGCTACATCTTTCCCTTCTCCTCTTCCTTCTCCTTCCTTTCTTCTTCTTCTTCTCTTCTTCTCCTTCCTCCCCTTCTTCTTCCCGACGCACAGCACCTCCTCTCCTCTGTTTCCTCCTGTAGAAAACAGAGGTGCCGCCACTTCACCCGCTTCTACTTCTTCTCTTCCTCTTCTTCTTCTTCTCCTTCTTCTTCTTCTCTTCTTCCCTTCTCCTACCCGACACCCCACACCTTCTCACTGCAGCCCATGCCGCAGTCATCCTTCTTTTCTTTTTCTTTTTCTTTTTCTCTTCTTCTTTTTCCTCTTCTTTTTCTTCTCCTCCCCAATGCCCCAACGCACCTCTTCTTCTTCTCCTCTGTTTCCGCCTGCAGGAAACAGAGGTGCTGCAGCCCTAGCTGCTGCCACCTCTCGCTCCTCTCCCACTTCCCTCTCTTTTTCTTCTTCTTCTATTCTTCTCTTCTCCCTCTTCTTCCTCCTCTCTTCTTTTCCCTCTTCTTCTTCTTTTCTTCTTTTCCTGCTTCTCTTCTTCTCCTCTTATTTCATATTCCTCCCCGACGCACCACACATGAACTCCTCTGTTTCCTCCTACACGAAACAGAGGTGCTGCCGCCCTAGCTGCTGCAGCTATCTCTCTTACCTCTCCCTCTTCCCTCTCTTCTCCTTCTTTTCTTCTCTTCTCCCTCTTCTTCCTCTCTTCTTTTCCCTCTTCTTCTTCTTTTCTTCTCTTCTCCCTCTACTTCTCTTCTTCTTCTCCCCACGCCCCACCGCTCCTCTCTCTCTGTTTCGGAAACAGAGAGCGTGGGAGGCGGTTGGATAAAACTGAAATTTTCAGTTTTCTTTATTTATTTCCTTTTTGCAACTTAACAGTTTAGTCCTTGAAATTTCTATATTTACATATAGGTCCTCCAATTTACATATAAATCCTTATTAATAAATTTTCAAAAGTGAGGGATATTACACCCTAGTTCTCCGGAGTTCATGGTTCAATCGATCCTCTTGAAGTCGTGCGAAAGAGATGGCTGCCATAAGCATGTATGGTTGTCACGTTTTAACTTATCCCTGGATCTCTAGCTTCAAGCCCTCAATAAAGGTCCCTAATAGCTATTTTTCATACCAATCATGAGTTTAATTAGATAACCTTCCAAACCTGATTTGGTACTCCTGAATGGTGGAGGTTTATTGAATCTTTGCTAGTTGTCTGTCAATGTTCTTGTAATCGGTTGGTCTGAAGTGGATCAACAGTCTTCTTTGAATTGTCACCATGAGATGACTCTATGAGTATGTTCAAACTAGTTAAACCACTGTATGGCATCTCCGTAAAGATGTATAGCCATAATTTTCACCATAGATGCATCCGCGGTTTTGTGGTATCGAAAATATCGCTCCGCACGTGAGATTCAACCAATCGGGTCTCCTTCTTCCCATCTAGGGAAGTCCACCCTCATGCATGGATAGTAGGCATCAGTCATAGAGCCTACCCTCTCCTAGAAGTCATCTCTTTAGTTAGAGCTCTCTCCTTAATGTGATTTCTTCAGGCTCCGTGGTCGGCCCAAATTGAGTTCGTTAAAAAGAGTCTGAATCTTATCCATCATTCGCGTCTCGAAGGCTTCGAATTTAGCATTGATTGCCTCCTCAGATGTCATAGTATATGCCTCCAAATCTATAATGTTAAGTTCTCTCTTTTGCTATCGAGGTAAAAGTATATATTAGTTGAGAGAAGTGATGGCTGAAGGGTTGGTGGATTAGTATATGTAGGCTATGGTTTAGGCTTGTTTTGTGGTTGTTTTGTAAGAGCAGAATTGTCGCCGAAGAAATAGTAGTTTCACGATGAAATTTTCAGTAAAAACTAAGATATATGAGGGAATTTGATAGTAAAATCTTGGTTTAAATAATAGTAATAATGACAAATTTGATCAAGAAGATTACAACAGTATAACACCAAGGAAATTAGTATAAGTTTCGATAGCAAAATTCTCGTCGAAAAATTTCAACGGTTTGGGGCGAAAATTTGCAGCAACACAAGAACGTTTTAGAGATGAATACTTTAATAGACTTTAATAGATCAATCTCAGATGGAAGTCAAGATGATATATGAAGCGTATAAGAAATTTCATTCAAAAAGGATAGCAAATAGAATGATTAAAGGAAACAATATGCGATTGAAATTTTCTTTAGCAATCCTTCGATCTCAAAGATGATAACTTTTATGGTGAAAAAAATTTGTAGCATGAGATAGATAAAAAGACTTCTTCTTGGTATTTTGAATGAAAAATTATAGCAGCAAAAAGTACTAGTGATAAGATAATACCATATCTCTTGATGCAATTGGAGGTAACGGTAGTAGATTGATTTAATCTATGGTAGAAGACGATGGTGGAAATGGTGACGTCACGAGCAATTGTGGGAATTGCTTGGCTAGTGTTGGGCGGTAGGAGTGGTAGCAAAAGCAATAGGATCGCTACTTTGATACCAGATGATAGGACCCCAGAGGAATTCTATGTAGATTGATCTTTTAGAGGGATCAATCCTTGGAACGCTATAGGGGTTCCACCCTCCTAGATGTCAACTGTATGGCTGCAATTGTAGATAGATCTTGATCTCAAAGAGATGGAAACTACAAACTTATATAGGGCTCCAAAGTGAGTTACCCCTTTTGCCCTCAACCCTAACCGATCGGCCTAGTAAAAAAAAAAGGGGGGGTGTGGCAGCTAGGAAACCCAAAGGCCCAAATATAAACTCTAGTCATTCTTCTTTATAGGATAGAGGCAACTAGGTGGGGTTTATTATAATCTCACAAGGTTTTTATTAGCTGCTTCTTGGTTGAGTAAGACCCAACCCTGCTTGGGTCCTGTCATGATGTCCATTGATATATACAATGGAAATCGAATCATTATGAGATCTCGATAATGAGACTGATTCACCTTTAAACACAGATCCTAAATAATCCCGGTAATAGGTTACTCGAGAGGGACATCGAGATAATCAAACAGATAGTTGTGTTGTATACCCATCCATATGATGGATACAGTTGGTCTCATAGCTGCTTGTGTGGGGACAATAGGGATATAGTACAGGTGCTCAGTGGGGAATAAGTTCACTGATTGATCCACTTATGGAATACTGGATAGTTGATGATGCCTTATTCTCAAATAGTAATTCTATAGTCCCAGTGGTGTATCTGGTCTTTAGACTTGATACACTGTATGAGTACTCCACTCTTTGATACTAGACTTCTATGTTTTGAGGTTCCAGATCTAGCACAATTAGTCATCGGGAGTGTAAGCCAACCTTATGAGGATTATTGAGTATTGATAGAGGATCATCCACTCTCAGTGTCATGAGGGAATATCTCATGTGTTCTTGCTCAAACAAATCTCTAGCTAGGGTCATTCGAATCAAGAGAGAAAGAGTTCTCTTGGAGAATCGATTAGAGCGAGACTCAAGTAGAAACCATATGAGTCTAACGGCTCCATACCCAGTATCCGGTCTCTGGGATATTAGATGGATGAGTGACTATAGGTATATGGTAACTAAGGACAGATAAATCCAATAGATTAAATTCCCTTGTATCGTTTGGGGACTGCGGCATAGTGGCCTAGTACGTTTACAATCGATGAGTCGAGTGAATTTTTATATAGATAATAATTCACTGATCTAGAAGGAGTTCTAACAGGTATGACTCATGTCCAGCTCGATATTGGGCCTAGAGGGTCACACACACATATGGTAGGCATTGTGATGAGTAGATGTTTGGATATGAGATATTTGCTAGAGCCCCTATCTTATTGGATATCCAATATGCCCCTAAATTATTGGATCCTATGGATGAGATCCAATAAGAGCTAATGAGAGATTATTGGATAGAGATCCACTAATCAAAGAGACTCGGGTTATTGGATGGAGATCCAATACCCATTAGGGTTGGATCCATTAGGGTTATGTTGACAGGGGACCTCTATAAATACGAGGGAACCAATGGTTCATAGGCTAGAGCTTCTTGGTTGCCTCTCCTATTCTCCTCCCCTTCTCCACCTCAGAGCAAACCTAGAGTTTTGGTGAGCATCATTGCAGCCCTATTGTGTGGATCACCGCTAGAGAGGAGGGCGCTTGACCTCCTTCACTATCTCCTAGAGATCTATAAGGATTCAAGGATATATGATCTCCCTAAGTAACACAATCTTTCATATACACAGTTTTAAGATTCGTGGATTTTATGCACCAATCTTTGCACGATGACGAACATATCTTTGGGAATTAGAAATTTTGTTTTCTGGTCTTCCACTATGCATGTGATAACACTCCCTAGATTTCCCAACAATGTTATCAGAGCTAGGTTGTTTGTGCGAACGATTGATTTTGAATTTCGTGTATTGTGTTTTAGGAAGACTTTTATCATCAAAATCATTGACGCAAAAGGTGCAAGAGGGCAGCAATTATTACTGCCCTCACAGGTCAGCCAATGGCTGCTTGCAGTCTTTGGCCGAGGCCTAGCCACTTGCGTGCAGGTGGCCGACAGGCAGCAGTCGACCGCTTGCAGTCGGTAGCCCGCAGGCAGGCAAACACACGTGTGGGCAGCACCCATAGCGGTGCCTATGGGCACTACGCTAGCGTGCAACAGCGGCGCCTATGACCGCTACGCCCGTAGGGAGAGGCATCGAGGGGCGGCGGCGCCTATGGCCGCTACATGGGGGCGCCCACATTCGGGGGCAGTGCCCCCGCCCCCCTATCGTAGAGGGCCGCCACCAATAGGGTGGCGGCCGTCGCAGCAAGCAATAGGAGATGGGAGGGTTAGGGTTTTTGGCAACATACAATTTTGACCCTTAGAATTTGAGATATTTTAAATTTTGTCCTTTTGTTCAAATTACCAAAATACTCCTTATAATTTAAAAAATTCCCTATATGTCCTTGATTTCAAAAAATAATAATTAATTAAAATATTTAATTGATTATTATTATTATTATTATATAGTAGTCCTATATGATGATATATACATGTAATGTATGATGTGTGGATAAATGATTATAGACCGTGTGATATGTGTACTTGTGATTATTATTATTGGGGCCTGCAAGTCTCCATTTTATTTTTCGTATATTATCAGGCCTACATGCCTATGATTAAGTTATAATTACAAAAGGAAACACAACAGGAGCATAGAAGCAATAGCGGAACCCATGAGATGCGTCGAGATGTCGACGGAATCGTCGTGGACGAGACAGGCAATCATAGGGCATGGAGATGCACCACTGCATACATAGATCTTGATGTGAGTGATTAGGCCCATTGGTTCGGGCCTGATCATATTAGGCTTTGGTCCGTGATCATCTAGTGTGATTACTTATACACCTACTAGATATGTATATATATTTGCATGCGATATAGATATATATTAAATATGTATGTATGTACATGTCATATTAGGAGCCAAAATCAAAATCCCCTCTCTCAATAATATTAAGTCGGTAAAAGTGAGGCAATTAGATTGACCCACGTGGCCTTCCATCATTATAGGTAGGGACCAATTCTCGATGTAGGCTGAGTTGGTCTAGTCCCTTAAGGCTCACCTATATCGTGATTTGCTATGTTGCCTATAACATAAAGATGTCACCTGTGACCTGAGGCTGCCTGATCGAGTCCCTTAAGGTATGTCATCAAATCAGACTCATCTTGTAATGATGGTGTTGACTTAACTAGACATCATGGTTGGTCGAGTCCCTTGAGACCATGGTGGTTTGAAGGCCGAACAGGACAGGAATCATAATGAGTTATGATCGGCAAGAGTTGCCTACCTTTTGGGCTTAGTATGATTAGTCGAGTCCCTTGAGGTTACACTAAGACACTGATTGGATCTTAATCCCCACTAGAAGTCGGCCAGAGACTTTCGTTTCACATGTTGAGGGTGTCACATGACTCGCTAGCAAAAGAGTACGAGTAAATTAAGATAGAAGTCCATATCTTATTTCTTTATTTTTTAAAAAATCTGCATGTTATTTATTTCTGCTGCATCTTTATTTTCAGAAAATGTCGCTTTCAAATCCCTTATGTGGCATACTTGATATTAACCGCCTCATTGGTCCAAATTATACGGATTGGTTTCACAACTTGAGAATTATTCTCATGGCGGAGAAAATCACGTACGTCCTTGATATAATGATGCCTACGCCCGAGGAAGGGGCAAGCAATGATGAGATTACTTGCTACGTGAAGTACATAGATGACTCCACTTTTGCTCAATGTTACATGTTGGGTTCCATGACTCTTGATTTATAAAGACAACATGAAAAGATAGATGCCAGATCCATTGTCCTACATGTCCACAAACTGTCTGAGAAACAAGGAAGGACTTAACGATATGAGATATCCAAGAGCCTCTTCCATGCTAGGATGACTAAGGGGACACTGGTTTAGAACCATGTCCTAAAGATGATTGAGTGGATAGAGAAACTCACAGGTCTATGAATGGTCCTAGAGAATAACCTATGTGTGGATCTTATACTTCAGTCCCTACTAGATTCCTTTTCATAATTCATAATGAATTTTAATATGAACAAGCTTGACGTAACTCTCCCTGAGCTTCTCAATATATTGAGTGAGGTAGAGAGAACTATCAAGAAAGAGAAGCCAGTTCTCTATACTATTGAGACCAGAAAGAAAAGGAAAGCAAAAAAGTCCCTGAAGAAGGGCAAGGGCAAGGGAAGACCAGGTAAAGCAAAGGTTGCTAAGAAAGACCTAGCAAAGGACAAAGACTAGTACTTCCACTACGGCAAATATAGACATTGCAAGAGGAACTATAAAGAGTTCCTTGTAGCGAGGGTGAAACAGAAGCTTGGAGAAGCTACAAGTACATTCATGATTAGTCTCCATTTGTTAGGCTCTTATGATAACACTTGGGTATTGGATACCGATAGGGCTTATCATATTTGTAATTTGTTGCTGGTTCTAGCAAGACTTAGGAGATTGGTGAGAGGCGAGATGGACCTCAAATGGGCAATGGAGTAAAAGTTGCTACAGTAGCTATTGACAAGGTCCTCTACATCTGCTTGGTGGAGCTATTATTGCATTGGATGCATGCTATTTTGTTCTTTCTTTTATCAAAAATATTATTTCCATTTCATGTTTGATAGTTAGTGGATATAAATTAGTTTTTAAGAATAATGATTATTTAATATTATTTGATGATGAGATCATCACGAGAGGAACATTGCATAATGGTTTGTTTATGTTAGATACTACTCCACATATCATGAATGTAAGTGTGTCTACGAGGAGACTAGATAAGGTGAACAATGCATACCTATGGCATTGTAGGCTAGGTCACATCCATGAGAGAAGGATTGAAAATGTGCTAAATGATGGATATCTAGATCTATTTGACTACGAGTCATATGCAACTTGTGAGCCTTGTCTTCGTGGAAAACTGATCAACTCTTCATTTAGTGGAACTAGAGAGAGAGCCACTGAGCTATTGGAACTCATACATAGTGATGTATGTGGACCCATGTTAACTCATACCATTGGTAGTTACTTCTACTTCATTACCTTTAGTAATGATTTCTCAATGTATGGATATGTGTACTTAATAAAATACAAGTCTGAGGCCTTTGAGAAATTCAAAGAGTATAAGAATGAAGTGGAGAACCAGACTGGAAAGAGTATCAAGACTCTTTGATCAGATCGTGTTGGGAAATCATGGGGCCGACATCATATGCGCAGCGGAAGAACAAGAAAACAAAAATCCCCGATTCCCAAAAAGATGTTCGTCGTCGTGCGAAGATTGGTGCGCAAAAATCCGCAAAACACAAAACTGCGTATAGAGATTGTGTTACCTAGGGAGATCGTATATCCCTGTTTCCTTACAGATCCTTAGGAGAGGGTGAAGGAGGTCAAGCGTCCTCCTCTCTAGCGGTGATCCACACAACAGGGGTTGGCACGACCCTCCTCAAAACTCCGTGCCTCTCGAGGTGGAGAGGGAGAGGAGAATAGGAAAGGCAAGCAAAGACTCTAGCCTATGAGGGTCGAGAATCCCTCCTATTTATTGAGATCCCGTGTCAAACCCTAATGGGTCCTTCCCTAGTGGGTATTGGATCTGCATCCAATAAGACAAGGGCTCCGTGGATATCTCATATCCCAACCTCTACTCATCGCAATGCCTACCATATGTGTGTGACCCTCTAGGCCCAATATCGAAATGGGCCGTGAGTCATACCGCCGAACTCCTTCTAACTCAATGAATTATTATTTCTATAATAATTCACTCGACTCATCGACTCACTTTTCTCGCATTTGTGCCACTACATATTAGTCCCCCCAGTGCATGGGGAATCCAATCCATTGGACCTGTCTGTCCTCAATTACCATGTACCTATAGTCCCTCATCCATCTAATATCCCAGAGACCGTATATCGAGCATGGTGTTGTCAGACCCATACGGTTTCTACTCGAGTCTCGCTCTAATCGGATTCTCCCGAAGAACTCTTTCTCTCTCAACCCGAATGACCCTGGCTAGGGATTTGTCTGAGCAAGAACACATGGGATATTCCTCTCATGATGTCGAGAGTGGATGATCCTTAGTCCTTAGTCCTTAGTCCGTATATGGGCACCTATTATCTCCATATACTAGTAAAAGATCCTTAGTCCTTCTCAAGTACTTAAGGATACACTTTACTGCTTTCCAGTGCTCCAAGCCTGGATCCGCCTGATACCTGCTCGTGACACTCAGAGCATGCGCTATATCAGGCCCAGTACATAGCATGGCATACATGATAGACCCTATTGCTGAGGCATAAGGTATCATATCCATGTTCGCCCTTTCTTCTGGAGTCTTTGGGGACATACTCGTAGAAAGCGATATCCCATGTCTTATCGGTATGAGACCTCTCTTGAAATTTTCCATGCCAAACCTTTTGATAATAGTTTCTATGTACCTGGACTGGGACAAGCCAAGCATCCTCTTGGATCTATCTCTATAGATTCTAATCCCCAAGATATAAGATGCTTCCCCTAAGTCCTTCATGGAGAAGTGTCTAGATAACCAAGCCTTTATTGTGGATAGCATTCCTATGTCATTCCTGTTGAATCTCGGATTTTGATGATGAAACTAATTGATTGTGTTTAGATGTTTAACTGCATTTTGAGTGATGCAGGTCTACTCGATCAGAATTAGACAGTTAACGCAGGAGGAATTGACGCTATTGTTCGAGGAGATCACGCCGAGATATTGGACGGCAAAAAAGGCTTCAACGTCGGGCATCGGGCCAAGGAGAGCGGAATTGCGCCAAGGATATCGTGGTTATGAGGTCAACCCGATTGGGCAACAAGCCGCAAGAGAGGACGATGTGCTAAAGAATCGACGCCCAACCAATGACGTCTTAGGGCAAATGTAATGTCAATTCGCGTTGTAATAACTGCCTAGATCGGAGTAGAGTTTTGGTTTTACATGTGCGGGATTAACTACGATAACGATGAAGGCATAAAGTGAAACAAAGTGTGGAGTCAAGCACGAAGGATTCATTGGGAGTTCAAGAGTTCGACGAAGTCCGGGATCATCGGGAACGCCGCCCGAACTAGCCGACAATGAGTAGGGAGCTTGTCAAGGGTTTTTTTTGGAAGCTCACCGGAAGGTTCGTGGGAAGTTCGCAGAGTTTGCCGAAAAGATCGAGCTTGTCGGGTTAAGAAGCTCGTTGGAACTCGCCAAGATCAAATCGTGAAGTTTAAGAGCTTGCCGAGTCCGCAGAATGGTTTCCAGAGTTTATCTAAGATCGCCGAAAGTTCACCGGAAGCTCACCGGGAAGAAGTCTTGACTTATGGACTTTGTAATAGCTTATATAATGTTTTTAAAATTCGTAGTTAGCATGTTAATTAGGGTTAGGATTAGGTATTAATCCTATAACCCAAGTAGGGGCCTATAACACTGTAGGCTGAAAACACTGTAGGCGGTGAGCTGAAAACACTGTAGCGGGCTGAAAACACTGTAGGCGGTGGCACCGCCTGGGCTGAGCGGTGGCACCGCTTGGCTGGGCGGTGGCACCGCTTGGCTGGGCGGTGGCACCGCTAGCATCGGGAACCCAAAGAGAATTTGAATTTTGGAGCCCAAATATTGGAGCCCAAATTTGAATCCTCTTGAGGCCTATAAATACCCCTCAAATCTCAGCTGAGATAACAACTTTTTGAGCAGTAAGAGTTTGAGAGAAAGGTCTTAGAAAAGTGTTAGCTTGTCTTCTTTTCAATTTGCTAGTGTTCACCTCATCTCTTCTCGAAAATCAGTAAGAGAGTGAACCACTTGTAAAGAGTTGTAAGAGGGGTATTTACCCTTCCATTTCAAGAGACTTGCTAGTGGAAGGTGGGAGCCTCATCAAGAGGGGCCTCAAGTCGAGTAGGTCATTTGACCTAACCACTCTAAAATCGGGATCCTTGGTTTACATTTCATTATTGCTATTTACATTATTGCAAACCTTCTTATATACTTTAGTTCCTTATTACTTTTGCTCATGATATTTAAGAATACACTTTCAAGATTAAGCTTGTCAAGTTCCGCTCTTATCATACGAAGATTTTTTTAAAAACCGGTTTTAATCCACTGCACTAATTCACCCTTAGTGCTGCTCCGATCCTAACAATTCCCAATGATGAGGATGTCATCCACATATAACACCAAAAAAGGTGATAGCGCCCCCTTACCTTTCTCAGATACACAAGGCTCATCTTCGTCTTAATCTAAGTCATAAGATCCGATTGCCTCATCAAATCTTATGTTCCAACTTGGAAGCTTGCTTTTTAGTCCATAAATGGATCTAAGCAACCTACACACCTTATCCGGGCAGTTCTTGGACACGAATCCCTCATGTTGCATCATATACACCTCCTCCTCGAGGTTCCCGTTGAGGAATGCGGTTTTCACATCCATCTGCCAGATCTCATAATCATAGTGTGCTGCAATAGCCAATAGAATTCTGATGGATTTTAGCATTGCTACGAGTGAGAAAGTTTCGTCAGAGTCAACACCTTGCCTTTGACGATACCCCTTAGCCACTAGCCTTGCTTTATAGGTCTCTACCTTTCCATCTACTCCCATCTTTTCTTAAAAGATCCACTTGCAACCGATGGGTACAATACCTTTGGGCATCATCAACTAGGTTCCAAACCTTATTGGAGTACATAGAATCCATCTTAGAATTCATGGCTTTTTTCCACTTCCTAGTCTATACTCATAATAGCCTCCTCGTGGGTCCGAGGATCAATATCCTCTACATCCTCCTCTGCTCTAATATGTCCCACAAAAGCTCTCGGGAGGATGGGATACTCTATCGGACCCACGTAAAGTTGATACTTGTGTATTAGGTACCCCAACGCACTCGGGTCAGAGTGGTGCTTGAGCTTGGTTCTCCAACCTCGCTCAATTCTATCATTCTCCCACTTGTCTCCGTCAAGAATGTGTTCCTTCTCAAGGAACACTGCTCTCTTAGCTACAAAGACCTTTTGGTCCTCGAGATGATAGAAATAATACCCACAAGTTTCCTTGGGGTATCCCACAAATTTGCATCGCCTCGTCCTTGATTCTAACTTATCGGGGTTGTGTCTTCTAACATGGGGAGGGCAGCCCCCAGATCTTAACAACCTTAAGATCAGGCTTCTTCCCTTTCCATATCTCATATGGTGTAGACACTACCGACTTAGTTGGAACTCTGCTCGTAAGGTAAGCTCATGGTTTCTAGGGCATATCCCCTAATGAGATAGGTAGGTCAAAATAAACTCATCATGGACCGTACCATATCTAATAATGTACGATTTCTCCTTTCGAGACACCATTGAGTGAGGTGTATAAGGAGGTGTCCATTGGGATAATATCCCATGGTCCTTGAGGAACCGAGTAAACTCTCAGACTTAAGTATTCACCTCCTCGATCTCATCAAGAGTTTTGATACTCTTTTCCAAATGGTTCTCCACCTCATTCTTATACTCTCAAATTTCTCAAAGGCCTCGGACTTGTACTTCATTAAGTACACATATCCATACCTTGAGAAATCATCAAGAAATGTAATGAAGTAGGAGTAACCTCCAATGGCATGAGTTGACATGGGTCCACATACATCACTATGTATGAGTTCCAACAACTCATTGGCTCTCTCTCCGCCTCTACTAAATGGAGATTTGGTCAGATTTTCCACGAATGCAAGGCTCACAAGTTGTATATGACACATAGTCGAATGGATCTAGATATCCATCATTTAGCAACTTTTGAATCCTTCTTTCATGGATGTGACCTAGCCTACAATGCCACAGGTATGCACTGTTCAACTCATCTTGTTTCCTTTTGGACATATTTACATTCATGATATGTGGAGTGGTGTCTAATATAAATAAACCATTATGCAATGTTCCTTTCGTGATGATCTTATCATCTAATAATATCGAACAACCATTGTTCTCAAAAATAAATTTATATCCACTAACTGTTAAATATGAAATGGAGATAATGTTTTTGATAATAGAAGGAACAAAATAACATGCATCTAATGTAATAAAAGCTCCACTAGGCAGATGTAGGGCGACCTCGCCAACAGCTAATACAGCAACTTTTGCTCCATTACCCATCTTGAGGTCCATCTCGCCTCTCTGTAGTCTCCTAGGCCTTGCTAGAACCTGCAACGAATCGAATATATGATAAGCACTACCGGTATCCAATACCCATGTGTTATCATAAGAGTCTGATAAATGGAGACTGATCATAAATGTACCTGAAGCTTCATCAAGCTTTTGTTTCGCCCTTTCTGCAAGGTACTCTTTGCAGTTTCTCTTCCAATGCCTATCTTTACCACAGTGGAAGCACTGGCCTTTGTCCTTTGCTGGGTCTTTCTTAGCAACCTTTGCTTTACCTTGTTTGCCCTTGCCCTTTCCCTTCTTAAGGGACCTTTCTGCTTTCCTTTTCTTTCTGGTCTCACCAGTGTAGAGAAATGGCTTCTCTTTCTTAATAGTACTCTCTGCCTCCCTCAACATATTGAGGAGCTCTGGGAGAGTCACCTCAAGCTTGTTCATATTAAAATTCATTATAAATTGTGAAAAGGAATCTGGTAGGGACTAAAGCACAATGTCCACACACAAGTTATCCTCTAGGACCATTCCTAGACCTGTGAGTTTCTCTATCCACTCAATCATCTTTAGGACATGGTTCTGAATCGGTGTCCCCTCAGTCATCCTAGCGCGGAAAAGGCTCTTGGATATCTCATATCGTTGAGTCCGTCCTTGTTCCTCAACCAATTTGCGGACATGTAGGAGAATGGATCTGGCATCCATCTTTTCATGTTGTCTCTGTAACTCTGGAATCATAGAGCCCAATATATAGCACTGAGCAAGAGTGGAGTCATCAATGTACTTCACGTAGCGAGCGATCTCATCCTCGCTTGCCCCTTCTTCTAAGCGTAGGCATCATCAGATCAAGGACGCATTACCACGATTTTCTCCGCTGTGAGAACAATTCTCAAGTTACGGAGCCAATCCGTATAATTTGGACAAGTTAGGCGGTTGACATCAAGTATTCCACGTAAGGGATTTTAAAGCGACATTTTTTGAAAATAAAGATGTAGTAGAAATGAATAACATGCATATTTTGCAAGAAATAAACTATCAAGATATGGACTTCTATCTTAATATGCTCCCACTATTTTACTAACGAGTCACGCGACACCCTCAGCACGTGAAACGGAAGTCTCCAGAAGACTTCTAGTGGGGATCAGGATCCAATCAGAGTCTTAGTGTAACCTCGAGGGACTCGACCAATCACACTAAGCCTAAAAAGGTAGGCAACTCTTGCCGATCACAACTCCTTGTGATTCCCGGCCCCCGTTCGGCCTCCCGAATCACCATGGCCTCGAGGGACTCGACCAACCATGATGCTTGGTTAAGTCAACACCTTCGTTACAAGATGAGTCTGGATTTGATGATATACCCTCGAGGGACTCGACCAAGCATACCATGTCCTCGGTCAATCGTGACATCTCTATGTCGTAAGCAAGATAGCGAATCGCGATATAGGTGAGTCTCGAGGGACTCGACCAACTCAACCTACACCGAATCGGTTACTACTCATAACGATGGAAGGCCACGGGTCAATCTAATTGCCTCATGTCTACCGACTTAATATTATCGAGAGATGTTTCTATAATTTGGTCTCCTAATATGACATGTCACACATATACATATTTAATATATATCTACATCGCATGCAAATATATATACATATCTAGTATGTGTATAAGCAATCACATCGATGATCATGGACCACAACCTAATATGATTGGGCCCGAGCCAAGAGGGCCTAATCACTCACATCAAGATCTATGTGTGCACGGTGCATCTCCATGCCCCGTGATCGCCCATCTCGCCCGTCGGTTTGCCTGCCGACATCTTGATGCATCTCCATGCATCACGATCGTCCGCCTCATGGGTCCCGCTTATCGCATCCACGCTCCCGGCTGTGCCTCCTCATGTGATTACAACTTAATCATAGGCACGCAGGGCCCGACAATAAACGAAAATATAATGGAGGTTCGCAGACCTCAATAATAATAATCACAAGTACACACATCACACGGTCCCATGATCATCCGTCCCACACATTATACATCACATGTATAAATAATCATCATCATGTAGGACTACTAGATAATAATAAAAAATAATAATCAACTAAACCTTTTAATTAATTAATATTTTTCTGAAATCGGGGACATGTAGGGAATTTCTCAATTCCTAAGGGTATTTTCGTAATTTGGACAAAAGACAGAAACCGGAATTTCTTAAATTCACGAGGGGCAAAACTATCCTTTTGCCCAAAACCCTAATTCCCTCTGCTAGCCGCCGCCGCCACCTCCGCCGGCGGCGGCTCAGGCGGGCGAGGGCGATGGTAGTGCCCTCTTTTGCAAGCGCGACGCCACCGGCGCCGCCGCCGTGGGTGGCCCCCCCCGGGCCGCCGCCCTCATGCAGGCGGTTCTGCCAGCTAGGCAGCGCCAGCAGGCGGTGCTACCTCGTTGGCGGCCGCCCTTGTGGGTTTTTGCCGGGTGGGAGCAGCCGGGCCACGCCGCCGCCATGCCCGATGATGCGTACCGCTTTGCCCTTCATGGCGCCTCTGCCTACGGGGTCAGCGCCGTCCAGGCGCCCTCTACCCCATGGTTGCCAGCCCGCCCGCCGTCAAGCCTGCGCTGCAAGCAGATCGCCGGGTCAACTTGCTGGCAGTAGCGCTCTTGCGCCGCACCGTGGTGCTTGGTCATGGCCGTATCGCCGCCGCACCGGGTCAGCAGCATGCAGATCGAGGGCAGCAACCGTTGCTGCCCTTCCCTCGCTTTTTAAGTCAATGATTTTGACGCCAATATTCTTCCTAAACACAACACACGCAGCTTCAAAACCAATCATTCGCACGAACAACCCGCTCGATACCCCGTTGGGAAATCATGGGGGCTTACATCATATGCGCAAATGGAAGAACAAGAAAACAAAAAAATCCCATTCCCAAAAAAAAGATGTTCGTCATCGTCATAAGATTGGTGCAAAAAAATCCAGAAAACACAAAACTGCATGATAGAGATTGTGTTACCTAGGGAGATCGATATCCCCTGTTTCCTTCCCAGATCCCTAGGAGAGGGTGAAGGAGGTCAAGCGTCCTCCTCACTAGCGATGATCCACACAAAGCAGGGGTTGCGGCGACCCTCCTCAAAACTCCAGTGCCTCGTGGTAGAGAGGGAGAGGAGAATAGGAAAGGCGCGCAAAGACTCTAGCCTCTAAGGCTTTGAAACCCTCCTATTTATAGAGATCCCGTGTCAAACCCTAATGGGTCCTTCCCTAGTGGGTATTGGATCCGCATCCAATAAGACAAGGGCTCCGTGGATATCTCATATCCCAACCTCTACTCATCGCAATGCCTACCATATGTGTGTGACCCTCTAGGCCCAATATCGAAATGGGCGTGAGTCATACCTGTCGAGAACTCCTTCTAACTCGGTGAATTATTATTTCGTAATAATTCACTTTCGACTCATCGACTATGGACGTGCTAGCCCACTACGCCATAGTCCCCGGACGATACAAGGGAATCCAATCCATTGGACCTGTCGTCATCTCAATTACCATGTACCTATAGTCCCTCATCCATCTAATATCCCGGAGACCGATATATCGAGCATGGTGTTGTCGGACCCATACACGGTTTCTACTCGAGTATCGCCTCTAATCGGATTCTCCAAGAACTCTTTCTCTCTCAACCCGAATGACCCTGTCCAGGATTTGTCCGAGCAAGAACACATGGGATATTCCTCTCATGACGTCAAGAGTGGATGATCGTCTATCGACACTCAATAGCCCTCGTAAGGTCGACTACCACTCCCAATGACCACCGTATACTAGATCCGGGACAACCAAACCTATAAGTCCGGTATCAAAGAGTGGAGCACTCATACAGACATCCTTGGTGTCTCAAGTCTAAGGACCGGATACACCACTAGGGACTACGGAATCGGCTGGCCCGACAATAAGGCATCATCAACCATCCAACATTTAAATAAGCGGATCAATTAGTGAACTCATTCTCCAATGAGCACTGCATCAGATCCCTAGTGTCCCTACACGAGCAGCTATGAGACCAGCTGCATCCATCATATGGACGGTATACAGACACCGGCCTATCCTATATCCACGATGCCCCTCTCGAAAACCCTATGACTGGGATTATTTAGGATATGTGTTTAAAGGTGAATCGATCTCATTATCGTGATCTCATCACGATCCGATTCCCATTGCACAAATCCAAGGACATCATAATATATATATGCATTTATGCAATAGTTATAAAGTGATATACGCCAAAATATAATAAGCAAAAAGATTCTGTATCAAGTCACATGTGCCATCACTCACATGATTGGCTTGCTGGGCACCTATGACTAGCAGATCGAGGAGATGAGTACTTGAGTATAGAGTTTACCTAGTTCCTCAAGGACTATGAGATTCTATCCTAATGGACACCTCCTTATACACCTTAGTTCAATAGTGTATCTGAAAGGAGGAATCATACACTGTTAGATATGGTGCGGTCTATGATGAGTTTCGTTGACTTACCCATCTCATTCTGGTTATACGCCCCAAAGACCGCAACTTTCCTTATGAACATAGTTCCAACTAAGTCAGTAATGTCTAGACCATATGAGATATAGAAAGGGAAGAAGCATGATCTTAAAGTTGTTAAGATTTGGGGCTGCCCTCCCCATGTTAAAAGACATAACCTCGATAATTTGGAATCAAGGACGGAGCGGTGTAAGTTCTTGGGATACCCCAAGGAAACTTATGGGTATTATTTCTATCATCCCAAAGATCAAAAGATCTTTGTAGTCAAGAGAGCGGTATTCCTTGAGAAGAAACACATTCTTGGCGGAGATAGTGGGAGCATGTTAGAGTTAAGTAAGGTTGGAGAACCTAGCTCAAGCACCACTCCACAATTCGAGTCTGTTTAGTTACCTAACACACAACTTCCAACTTTACGTAGGTCCGACATATTATCTTATCCTCCTAAGAGATATGTGAAATATATTAGAGGAGAGGATGTTGAGGATATTGATCCTTAGACCTACGAGGAGACTATTATGAGTATAGTCTCCGGGAAGTAGCAAGAAGCTATGAATTATAAGATGGATTCCATATGTACTCCAACAAGGTTTGGAACCTAGTTAATGCACCCAAGGGTATTATACCCATTGGTTGTAGATCGGAGTCGATGGAAAGGTAGAAACCTATAAAGCAAGGTTAGTGGCTAAAGGGTATCGTCAAAGATAATGTATTGACTATGACGAAATCTTCTCAGCCATATTCTTGTTAAAATCCATTTGAATTCTATTGTCTATTGCAGCACACTATGATTATGAGATCTGGCAAATGGATGTAAAAATCACATTCGTCAATAGCAACCTCGAGGAGGAAGTCTATATGATACAACCTGAGGAATTCGTGTCCAAGGACTACCCAAATAAGGTGTGCATATTGCTTAGGTCCATTCTTAGACTAAAGCAAGCTTCCCGAAGTTGGAATATAAGATTTGATGAGGCAACCAGATCTTATGACTTTATTAAGAATGAAGATGAGCCTTGTGTGTATAGGAAGGTAAGTAGGAGCACTATCACCTTCTTGGTGTTATATGTGGATGACATCCTGATCATTGAGAATGATGTAGGAATACTATCCATGTTGAATCTCAAATTTTGATGATGAAACCAATTGATAATGTTTATCTAATGTGCATTTGAGTGATGCATAACTAGCTTCAAGAAGAAGAGGCAAATCGATTTAAGCAGGAGGAATCAGACGTTGGGCTAGAGCAAACATGTTAGAAGATTGGATGTCGAGCTAGAGGATCGGTTGATGTGTCGATAGAAGGCTTCGGTCCGTGAATTTGGGCCTCGGGACATGAAGATTGGACATTGCGCCAAGGAGATCAGATGTTGTGAAAAGATAACATGCTGATTGGGCAATGCTGTTGAATCTCGTATTTTGATGATGAAACCACTTGATATATGTTTATGATTTAATCTGCGTTTTAAGTGACGTAGGATGCTTAAATCAGGATGAGACAAACAGATTCACAAAGAGATTCATTCGTAGAACCAAAGATAATATCATCAACATAAATCTGAACAATGAGAAAATTATTTTTAAAATTTTTGATAAATAATATAGTATCGTCTTGCCTTTTGTGAAATTATTTTTGATAAAAAAAGTACTTAATCTATCATACCAAGCCCTTGGGGCTTGTTTTAAACCATAGAGAGCTTTGGTTAATTTAAATACATGATTAGGGAGGCTTTTATTTTCAAATCCGGGAGGTTGTTCAACATAAACTTCTTTAGAAAAGAAGCCATTAAGAAAAGTGCTTTTAACATCCATTTAAAATAACTTAAAATTGTTATTACTAGCATAGGCAAGGAGCATCCTTATGGCTTCTAATCTAGCCACAAGTGCGAAGGTTTCTTCATAATCGATACCTTCTTCTTGGTTGAAACGTTTGGCCACTAATCTAGCCTTGTTTCTAACCACGATACCAGATTCATCTTGCTTGTTTCTAAAGACCCATTTAGTACCAATAACTAAATAGTTATTTGGCCTAGGAACAAGCTTCCACACCTCATTTCTCTCAAATTGATTTAACTCATCTTGCATTACGATAATCCATAAATCATCTTTCATGGCTTCGTCAATACATTTAGGTTCAATTTGGGAGAGAAAAGTGGCGTTGGCACAGAAATTTTTAAGAGAAGAACGTGTTTGAACCCCCTTTGATGTGTCTCTTAAGATTAGCTCCTTAGGATGAGCATCTACATACTTCCAATCCTTAGGTAAGGATGTTTCAGAAGTGGATGCATCCAATTTGCTAGTTGGAGAAGGGTTTCATTTAAATTTAAAGAATCGAATTTAACATCATCATCAAAATTGTTTTTCTTGATTTCGGAAATCTCATTGAAAACAACATGAATGGATTCTTCAATAATTAAAGTTTTTTTATTGAAGATACAAAAAGCTTTAGAAACTGAAGAATAACCAAGAAAAATTCCTTCATTGGATTTAGCATCAAATGTTTCTAAGGCATCTTTTTCATTCAAGATGAAACACTTACACCCAAAAACTTTAAAATATGAAACATTAGGTTTTTTGTTGTTCCACAACTCATAGGGAGTTTTGGTGAGTAGGGGTCTTACTAGAACTCTATTTAAAATATAGCATGCAGTGTTTACGGCTTCGGTCCAAAAGTATTTGGGTAGGCTATGTTTATTTAACATGGTTCTTACCATTTCTTGTAAATTTCTATTCTTTCTTTTTACTACTCCATTTTGTTGAGGATTTCTTGGAGTAGAGAAGTTATGGTTGTATCCATTAGATTCACAAAATTCTTGGAAATCACGGTTTTGAAATTCTCCACCGTGATCACTTCGAATTGATGAAATCATAAAACCCTTTTCATTTTCAAAAAGTTTACAAAATTTGGTGAAATATTTAAAGCATTCATTTTTGTGTTTCAAGAAGTAAGTCCATGTGTATCTGCTATAGTCATCTACAATGACAAAGGCGTATTTGCTACCTCCTAGGCTTGATATAGAGATTGGTCCGAACAAGTCCATATGGATCAATTGTAAGGGCCTAGAGGTGTTTATTTGATTCCTAGATTTGAAACTACTCTTAGTTTGTTTTCCTAATTAACAAGCATCACACACATTATCTTTGATGAACTTGATACGAGGAATTCCTCATACAAGTTCTTTGGATGATATTTGAGTGATTAGTTTCATGCTAGCATGACCTAATCCCTTATGCCAAAGCCAATCATCCTCGTTCAAAACCGAGAAACACATTTAATTGCAAAGATCATTGATGTCAATAGTGTATACATTATTCTGTTTTAATGCAATCATAGATGTATTTTTGTGTGGTTTTTCAATGATGCAAGCATTAGATTCGAATTTGACTATATATCCTTTATCATATAATTGACTAATACTTAAGAGGTTATGTTTTAAACCGTCAACTAACAAAACATCTTCAATAAAGAAGTTGGATTTGTTACCTATGGTTCCTTTCCCAATGATTTTACCCTTGTTGTTGTCTCCAAAGGTGACATGGCCTTCGTCTATGCTAGTGAGCTTAGAGAATTGTGATGGATCTCCGGTCATATGCCTTGAGCATCCACCATCAAGGTACCATCTCATGCTCCTAGCTTGTGATGGTTATGTCTCTACAAGAAAGGATAATTTTTAGGTACCCATTTACATTTGGGTGCCCCAAAAACTGATCAACATTGTTTATCATGTTGCATAGAGTTTATCATGGTTCCTTTTGGAACCCAAATTAATTTTTTCGGATTAATTTTCTTGAATGGACAATAATGTGTTTTGTGTTCATGTTTGCAACAAAAGTTGCATCTACTTTAGTATTGAACATATAGGATGGGGCCTTTTATGAAGGTGGTTGGATTTTGGTGAGGATTTCTCACAAATCCGGTTCCACTTCTTTTAGGAACGTGACCCTTGTTTGTAAGGATTATATTCAAAGACTTGCTACCAACCTCGAATTTCTTCAAGATGTCCTTAAGTAGCAAGTTCGCCTTTTAGATAGTTTCTAGATCATGGCAATTTATACAAGAACCTAAACTATCATGATATTCAGTTTTTAACTTATCGAAGTTACAAATAAGATTATCATGCTCCTTTTTTAGTAATTTATATTTTCTACTAATAATCTTGCATTCATCAAATAAGTCATTGAAGGCATTTAATAACTCATCAAATGATATATCTGCATCAATTAAATTTGTTACCTCTTCTTCGATGGCCATTAAGGCGTAATGAGCAACTTGCTCGGTGTTGGACTCCTCTTCTTCGGACGCGCTCGAGTCATCCCATGTTGCTTTGAGCGCCTTCTTCTTCGATGTTCTCTTCTTGGCTTGGGGACAATCACTTTTGTAGTGTCCCGGCTTTTTGCACTCGTAGCAAATAACTTGGTCCTTTTTGGGTTCAAATTTATTTTTTATGTTATTTTTTAACTTGTTTCTCTTAATGAATTTTTTGAATTTCCTTGTTAGAAGTGCCAAGTCATCGTCATAGTCCTCATCACTTGAGTTTTCTCTCAAGTGGTTATCTAAAGTTCTAAGTGCCATATCCTTCCTGTTCTTTGGAAGGATGTGTTCTTGCTCTTCATGAGCCTTGCATGTCATTTCATAGGTCATTAATAACCCGATTAGTTCTTCAAGAGGGAAGTTGTTTAAATCTTTAGCCTCTTGAATAGCAGTGACTTTAGGGTCCCAACTCTTAGGAAGTGATCTTAGAATCTTATTTACGAGCTCAAAATCCGAAAAACTTTTGCCGAGTCCTTTTAGACCATTGACGACATCCGTGAAACGGGTGTACAAGTCGCCAATAGTCTCACTCAGTTTCATTCGGAAAAGTTCGAAAGAGTGTATCAAAAGATTAATTTTTGACTCTTTCACTCTACTTATGCCTTCGTGAGTCACTTCGAGTATATGCCAAATATCAAATGCGGTTTCATAAATCGAAACATGATTAAACTCATTTTTATCGAGCGCACAAAATAAGGCATTCATAGCCTTTGCATTAAGAGCGAAAGTCTTCTTCTCCAATTCATTCCAATCGATCATTGGAAGAGAAGACTTCGAAAATCCATTTTTGACAAGATTCCAAAGTTCAAAATCCATTGAAATAAGGAAGATCCTCATTCGGGTCTTCCAATAGGTGTAGTCCGTCCCATTGAACATGGGTGGACGTGTAATAGAATGACCCTCTTGGTTTCCGACGTATGCCATCTCTCTTGGGTTTTAATCCATTCGAGAGTTAACCTCACTTTGATACCAATTGTTAGGATCAAGAGCACTAAGAGGGGTGTGAAATAGTGTAGCGAAAAACTTTCGATGATTAAAACTGCGTTCGTACGTTGAAATCCGATTCCGACATAAAAGTCGTTTCGTGCAGATAATAACTTTGAAAGCTTACGGAAATGTATTTGAAGTAAAGTGAGGCAGGAAGTTTGTAGTTAAGATAGAAATTGGAATGCAAACTGAAATATGATGTTCGTACGATAAAATCGATTTTCGACGTAAAAGCATTTTCGGAAACTTAACTTGAAAGTGAGTTCGTAAAAGAGTGCAGCAAATGTAAAGATGAAGCAAAGCACATATGGAGGTTTGCAGTAAGGTAAGCAGCAAGAATAAATGCAAACCAGGGAGCACCGCAGTTCTAAAGTGGTTCGGTCAATCTTGACCTACATCCACTTTTGGCTTCCTCCTTCGACGAGGTCACCGACGTCCACTAGAGGCCTTCCTTCAATAGGCGAAGGCCAACCACCCTTTTATAGATTCACTCCTTTTGACAAGCTTAGGAGACAACCCTTACAAGATTTCTCTCCTCTCTTGAAAGATGAAAACTTGGAAGAAGAGAGGGAGGAGAACTTCTAGCCTTTACAACACTTTTGAACTCTAAAAATCATAGAGTAAGATTGGATTTTCGGTGCACTTTCATGCAGGAAAGGGTGGGGTATATATAGGCCCCAAACCAGTTTGAATTTAGAGCTCAAAACTGTCATCTCTCGGAATTCCGGGGTCTGGCGGTTGCACCGCTTGACTGGGGTGGTTGCACAACCTGGCAGAGCTTGGAGACTAAGCCTATGGGCAGTGCCGCCGCTTGACAGGGGTGGTTGCACCTTCTACCAGAGCTCGAAGATCGAGCTTAGGCGGTTCCACCGCCTGTCTGGGGCGGTTGCACTGCCCAGCTAGAGCTCGAAGATCGAGCTCAGGCGGTTGTACCTCTGTTAGAGGCAGTTGCACCGCCCAGACAGAGCTCGGAGACTGAGCCCTGGGCGGTGCCACCGTCGACCCAGGCGGTGACACCTTTGGCCAAGTAATCTGGGTCCAAATGGGCTGATCCATTCGACCTAATTTGGGTCTTTCAAGGGCCCAATTACCCCAAGATTAAGTTAATGGGATCACCTCCCATTCATAACTTAATCTACATGCTAACTACGACAATTCTTGAGACATTTACTACATCTTGCTTTGGTGCGTCAATCGCTTCTTCCGACGAGCTTCCGGCGAACATCCGACGAACATCCGATGAACCTTCGGCGATGCTCCGACGGACTTCTGGCAAACTCCTAGACTTGCGATGATCCACTTGGTGAGTTCCGACGAGCTTCTTTTGGCAAGCTCCTGGACTTCTCGGATTTGTTCCTGCAGAACCTCCGACGACCGTTCGGACTTCCATCGAGCTCTCGAACTCCCAATATGATCATAGTCTTTGACTCCGGCTTAACTTCTGCTGCATGTCTTACTTTCATCGTAGTTAACCCTACACACTTATCTCAGTATATGGATTAGATAACAAATTACAATTGACGTCATCATCAAAATCTGAGATTCAATAGAATCTCGTATTTTGATAATGAAACCAATTGATAAGTGTTAATGATTTGATATGCGTTTTGCATGACATAGGATGCTTCGATCAGGAAGAGACATTTAAAGCAAGAAAAATCATATTGGGCAGGAGAAACTTGTTAGAAGATTGGACATCACTCCGAAAGATCGGTCGACGTATCGAAAGAAAGCTTCAGGCTACGGTTTCAAGCATCGGGCCAAGAAGAGCGGATATTTTGCCAAGGATATTAGAGTTACGAAGGTCAACTGGTTGATTAGGCAATAGGTCACAAGAGAGGATGATGCGTCGAAGAATCAGACGAAACGTCGATGGACCAATGACATGCCGGACAACATGATTCATGCTTAGTAATAATTGTCTAGATCGAAAGTGTGTTTTACATGTGCAGGATTAACTACTATAGCAAGGCATAAAGCAAAATAAAGTCTCAGAGTTAAGAATGTGATTTTGTTGGGAGTTCGTTGAAAGTCCGGACATTCGTCAGAAGTTCTATTGGAACTAATCGAGAAGTCCAGGAGATTGACAAAGAAGCTTGTCGAAACTCACCGAGCAGATCATTGTGAAGTCCAGGAGCTTGCCGAGATATTGTCGGAAGTTCACTGGAAGATCGTCGAAAGTTCGCCAGAAGATCATCGGAAGCTCGTTGGAAGAAACTAGACTTACAAACTTGTTTAGCTTAGTAATTGTCTTAGAATTCGTAGTTAGAACATAATTGGGATTGGAATTGGGCCAACTCAATTAGGGGCCAATTGGGCCCATGTATGAATTGTGTTGGGCCGAATGAAAAGGCCCAAATAGTGACCCAAGAGGTGACATCGTCATGGCACAGTCTTCGAGATAGTATCAGGCTGTGGTACCATCGGTCTGGGTAGTGGTACCACCCAGACACAATCTCCGAGAGGCTGTATGTGGTGGTACCGCCTAGTGGCAGGGTGCCAGGTGGTGGCACTACCCCTGTCAAGCGATGGTACCGCCTAGTGGTAGGGTGCCAAGCGATGGTACCACCCTTGTCAAGCGGTGGTACCTGCCAGTGTCAGACTGACACTGGTGATGGTACCGCCCATACCTAGGAAACCCAAGTTGAGATGTTTTTAGGCTCCATGTTTGAATCAACTTGAGGCCTATAAATACCCCTCTCATCCCTGGTTAAAATACACACAATTGAGAGCAAAAAAGAAAGAAAACTTTGTCGCAATTGTGTTTGAAACTTCTCTCAAAGTTCTAAGTGTTAGAATAGTTTGAGAGAGGAGTAAGTGAGGGTGTAAGGGTTATCTCCTAAACCCGATAAAACGAGAATCGAGTTGTAAAATGTGGCTGGTTTTCACCTATTGAAGGAAGACCGATAGTGGATGCCGGTGGCCTCGACGGAAGAGGAATTGTCGAGTTAATATAGGTCACGTCGACTGAACCACTATAAAAATCTAGTTTGTCTTTCTTTTGTGAAATTTATCTTACTGCAAACCTCCTTACTATGCTTTTACTATGCCTACACTCGCATTCGCTTTCAAGTTTCCGAAATCGGTTTTATCGTACGAAACGAAAGAGATTTTCTTAAACCGATGTTTTTACCGGTGCACTAATTCACCCCCCCTCTTAGTGCCGACTCGTTCCTAATAGTTGGTATCAGAGCCTCGTGATTTCTCATTTGGTTTAACACCCAAGAGAAATGGCTCATTTTGGCTTTCAAGAGGGTCACTCTCTCATTCGTCCTCCCTTGTTCAATGGGACGGACTACAATATTGGAAAACTCGAATGAGAGTTTTTTTGCTTTCGTTGGATTTGAATTTATGAAATATCATTGAAAATGGATTTCAAAACTTTTATACTCCAATGAAAGAATGGAATGATTTGGAGAAAAAAACTTTTTCTTTAAATGTGAAAGCTATGAATGCTTTGTTTTGCGCCTTAGATAAAAATGAATTTAATCACGTTTCTATTTGCGAAACTACGCACGATATTTGGCATACTCTTGAAATCACACATGAAGGCACTAGCAAAGTTAAAGATTCAAAAATCAACTTTTTGATGTACAATTTTAAACTATTTCGAATGAAGCCGAGCGAAACCATTGTTGACATGTACACTCATTTTACGGGTGTCGTCAATGGTTTAAAAGTTCTTGGTAAAACTTTTTTGAATTTTGAACTTGTTAGTAAAGTTTTACAGTCACTTTCTATAAATTGGAATTCAAAAGTAACGACTATTCAAGAATCAAAAAAATTAAATATATTTTTGATCGAGAAATTTATCGGATCTTTAATGACCTACGAAATGACCAATGTAGCACAAAATAAACCTGAGGATGACCTTCTAAAGAACACAAAGGATTTTGGATTTAGAACAATTCAAGACCACTCGAGCATAAGCTCAAATGATAGTGAACTTAAACTTCTCACTATGAAATTTAAAAAGTTTCTAAAACAAAAATTAAAGAACAAAAAGAACGCAACTACTTGCTATGAACGCAAGAAGAGGGAAGCACTTTGGAATGAATTGAGCTCATCCGATGACGAGAAGGAAACCGATGAAGAACAAACCAACAAAGTCGAGGTGGTAAACTAGGCCTTAATGACTTTCAACGACAAGGTAATCAAAATTTCTTTAATTTATTTTGAAATCACATAATGCTTTTCATGAGTTATTGTTAATTTAGTTTAGAAAAATTATTTTTCTTGAAAATTACATGTTTAATAATGTAATGAAAATGTAAAAAATTAGAATTATGCTTATCCTTCTAGTAATGATCATGAAAATTACATGTTTTATGATAAAGGAATAAAATGTTAGATTTAAATGTAATGATAATCCTATATATGTTTTTAAGAAGAAATAATAAGTATCTTGATGTCTTAATGAAAATGTTAAGAGGTCTGATATCTTGATGTGCATGTTATACCTTGAAAACTTGAAATCATGTTTTGATGTCATGCCCAAAGTAATGATGATTTGAGATCATGCTTAATTAGTTTATCTTTTAAAATTATGTATGATGATTCTTATGATTTATGGATTATCAATTTTTACCATAATGAAAGTGGCTTTTTCGGTTTCGGTTTTAAAAATGATGCATATTTTTGTTTGGTATAAATGACATGCTTAATTTCTTCTTATACATTTTTCAGATCATGATCTTGATTTCTTGAATTTTAGACTTGATTTTTTATTTTTGATAACTGAAATAATGATTGGAATATTGATGTAATTATACATGATGATTTGGTATTATGCATGCAATACTTCAACTTATGATAATGATGCATGCAATGATGAAGTATTCATAATGAAAAATTGTTTTGACATTCATGACTTAATTTTACATCTTTATTATTTATCCTTGTCATGCTTTGAAAAGTGTTGTAAAAAAAAAAAAAAGGAGATACAAAATTGTATTCATCCCATCTTTTTAACAATGACAAAGGGGGAGATAGCTAGCTTGCACAAATCAAGAAGATGCAAAGACATGCTAGCTTGCTTATAACAAAAGAGAAGCAAATATCACTAACTTTCATATTTCAAGAAGTAAAAGTTGCTTTCTTGAACATCTCAAATATTTCTAGCTTATATTTTTTAAAAAAATGATGCAAAAATTCACTAGCTTGCATGATGTAGAACTTGCTATCTTGAACATCACCAAGAATTGCTAGCTTGCAATCTCAAGAGAAGAAAAAGTGCTATCTTGCCTATCTCAAGAAGCAAAACATGCTAAACTTGCATATCTAGCAAAATTTACAAACTTACTAAACTCAAAATTTTTGCTAGCTTGCATGATGATAAAAATAGAGATTATGTTTATTATGCAATGATTTGAACTTATATGTCCAAACACTTGAAAGTTACACTTCTCCTTTTTATTGGTAACAAAGGGGGAGAAGTATGATCATGTCATGCACGATGACATGTTGCAAATTTCATCATGATGAAATTTGCAATGGCTTTAATTCAGCTTGAATTCAAGATTCTATCAATATGACATATTGATAGGGGGAGATAAGGTTAACTCCATCATCAATTGGTTGTCATCATCAAAAAGGGAAAGATTATTGAATCTCATATTTTGATGATGAAACCAATCGATAAGTGTTTATGATTTGATATGTGTTTTAGGTGATGCATGATGCTTCGATCAGGGAGAGACATTTAAAGCAGGAAAAATCATGTTGGGATGGATAAACATGTCAGAAGATTGGACGTCGCATCGAAGGATCGGTCGATGTATCGATAGAAGGCTTCGGGCCATAGTTTCGGGCATCGGGCTAAGAAGAGCCGATATTGTGTCAAGGATATCAGAGTTGTAGAGGTCAACTAGCCAATTGGGCAATAGGCCGCAAGAAAGGATGATGCGCCGAAGAATCGGATGAAGTGTCGATAGACCAAAGACATGCTGAACAACATGATTCATGCTTGGTAATAATTGTCTAGATCGAAGTGTGTTTTATATGTGCAGGATTAAATATGATAGCAAGGCATAAAGCAAAATTAAGTCCCAGAGTCAAGAACGCGATTTCATTGGAAATTTGAGAGTTCATCGAAAGTCCAAACATTCGTCAGAAGTTCTACCGAAACTAATCGAGAAGTCCAGGAGCTTGCCAAAGAAGCTCTTCAGAATTGGCCAAGAAGATCGTCGTGAAGTCTAAGAGCTTGTCGGGAGTCTACTAGAACATTGCCGAGAGATCATCGGAAGTTTGCCGGAAGATCGTCGGATGCTCACCGGAAGAAACTAGACTAACAGACTTGTTTAGCTTAGTAAATGTCTTAGAATTCGTAGTTAGCACATAATTGGGATTGAAATTTAATGTATCTCAGATTTTGATAATGAAATCAATTATCATTTGTTATCTAATATATATGTTGAGATAAGTGTGTAGGATTAACTACGATGAAAGTAAGACATGCAGCAGGAGTTGAGCCGGAGTCAAGACTATGATCACGTTGGGAGTTCGAGAGCTCGACGGAAGTCCGAATGGTCGTCGAAGGTTCTGCGGGAACAAATCCGAGAAGTCCATGAGCTTGCCAAAAGAAGCTCGTTGGAACTCGCTAAGTGGATCATCGCAAGTCCAGGAGTTTGCCGAAAGTCTGTTGGAGCATCGTCGGAGTTTCATTGGATGTTCGCCGAAAGTTCACCGGAAGCTCGCCGAAAGAAGCGATTGACGCAATGGAGCAAGCTATAGTAAATGTCTTAAGAATTGTTGTAGTTAGCATGTAGATTAAGTTAGAAATGGGAGGTGATCCCATTAACTTAATCTGGGGGCAATTGGGCCCTTGACAGACCCAAATTAGGCCGAATGGATCAACCCATTCGGACCAGAATTCCTACTAGGCGGTGGCACCGCTAGGCTCGGTAGTGGCACCACCCAGGAGAGGGTCTCCTAGGAAAGCTAGGCGGTGCAATTGCCCCAGGCAGGCGGTGGCACCGCCAGGGCTCAGTCTTCGAGCGAGACTAGGCGGTGCAACCGCCCTTGACAAGCGGTGGAATCGCCTGAGCTCGGTCTCCGAGCTCTGCAAGGCTATGCAACTGCCCCTGTCAGGTGGTGGCACCGTCCAGGGGCTCAGTCTCTGAGCTCTGCTAAGCGGTGCAACCGCCCCTATCAGGCGGTGGCACCGCCTAAAGGCTCAATCTCCGAGCTTTGCCAGGCGGTGCAACCACCAGACCCCAGAATTCCGGGAGATGACAATTTTAAGCTCCAAATTCAAACTAGTTTGGGGCCTATATATACCCCACCCTTTCCTACATGAAAGGACACCGAAAATACAATCTTACTCTATGATTTTTAGAGCTCAAAAGTGTTATAAAGGCTAGAAGTCCGCCACCCTCTTTTCATCCAAGTTTTCATCTTTCAAGAGAGGAGAGAAATTTTGTAAGGGTTGTCTCCTAAGCCCGTTAAAAGGAGTGAATCTGTAAAAGGGTGGTTGGCCTTCACCTATTGAGGGAAGGCCTCTAGTAGATGTCAGTGACCTCGTCGGAGGAGGAAGCCAAAAGTGGATGTAGGTCAAGATTGACCAAACCACTTTAAAATTGCAGTGCTCTCTGGTTTGTATTTATTCTTGTTGCTTACCTTACTGCAAACCTCCATATGTGCTTTACTTCCACTTTACTTTTGCTGCACTCTTTCACGAACTCACTTTCAAGTTATGTTTTCAAAAATGGTTTTACGTCGGAAATCAGTTTTATCGTACGAACATCATATTTCAGTTTGCGCTTATATTTCGATTTCTATCTTAACTGCAAACTTCCTACCTTACTTTACTTCAAATACATTTTTGTAAGCTTTCAAAGTTATTATCTGCATGAAACGACTTTTACGTCGGAATCGGATTTCAACGTACGAATGCAGTTTTAATCGTCGAAAGTTTTCCGTTGCACTAATTCACCCCCCCCCCTCTTAGTGCTCTTAATCCTAACAATTGGTATCAGAGCGGGGTTAACTCTCAAACGGATTAAAACCCAAGAGAGATGGCATACATCGGAAACCAAGAGGGCCACTCTATTATACATCAACCCATGTTCAATGGGACGGACTACACCTATTGGAAGACCCAAATGAGGATCTTCCTTATTTTAATGGATTTTAAACTTTGGAATCTTGTCGAAAATGGATTTTCGAAGTCTTCTCTTCCAATGATCGATTGGAATGAATTGGAGAAGAAGACTTTCGCTCTTAATGCCAAGGCTATGAATGCCTTATTTTGTGCGCTTGATAAAAATGAGTTCAATCACGTTTTGGTTTGTGAAACCGTGTTTGATATTTGACATACACTCGAAGTGACTCATGAAGGCACAAGTAGAGTGAAAGAGTCAAAAATCAATCTTTTGATACATTCTTTTGAACTTTTCTGAATGAAACCGAACGAGACAATTGGCGACATGTACACCCATTTCACGGATGTCGGCAATGGTCTAAAAGGGCTCGGCAAAAGTTTTTCGGATTTTGAACTTGTAAATAAGATTCTAAGATCCCTTCCTAAGAGTTGGGACCCTAAAATCACTGCTATTCAAGAGGCTAAAGATTTAAATAACTTCCCTCTTGAAGAACTAATCAGGTCATTAATGACCTATGAAATGACTTGCAAGACTCATGAAGAGCAAGAACACATCCTTCTAAAGAATAGGAAGGATATGGCACTTAGAACTTTCGATGACCACTTGAGAGAAAACTCAAGTGATGAGAACTGTGACGATGACTTGGCACTTCTAACAAGGAAATTCAAAAAATTCATTAAGAGAAACAAGTTTAAAAGTGACACAAAAAATAAACTTGAACCCAAAAAGGACCAAGTTATTTGTTACGAATGCAAAAAGTTGGGACACTACAAAAGTGATTGTCCCTAAGCCAAGAAGAGAACATCAAAGAAGAAGGCGCTCAAAGCAACGTGGGATGACTCGAGCGCGTCCGAAGAAGAGGAGTCTAATACCGAGCAAGTTGCTTATTACGCCTTAATGGCTATCGGAGAAGAGGTAATAAATTTAATTGATGCAGATTTATCATTTGATGAATTATTAAATGCCTTCCATGTCTTATTTGATGAATGCAAAACAATTAGTAGAAAATATAAATTACTGAAAAATAAGCATGATAGTCTTGTTAGCAATTTTGATAAATTAAAAACTGAATATCACGATAGTTTAGCTCAATGTGAAACATGTCATGATTTATAAACTCTCCAAAAGGAAAACTTACTACTTAAGGACACCTTGAAGAAATTCGAGGTTGGTAGCAAGTCTTTGTACATGATCCTTGCAAACAAGGGTTACGTTCCCAAAAGAAGTGGAATCCGATTTGTGAGAATCTCTCACCAAAATCCAACCACCTTCATAAAAGGCCTTATCTTACATGTTCAACACCAAAGCAAATGCAACTTTTGTTGCAAACATGGACATAAAATGTATCATTGTCCATTCAAGAAAATTAGTCCAAACAAACTGATTTAGGTTCCTAAAGGAACCATGATAAACTCTATGCAACATAATAAACAATGTAGATCAGTTTTTGAGGCACCCAAAAGTAAATGGGTACCTAAAAATTATCCTTTCTTGTAGAGACATTCACCATCACAAGCTAAGAGCAAGAGATGATACCTTGATAGTGGATGCTCAAGGCATATGACCGGAGATCCAACTCAATTCTCTAAGCTCACTAGCATAAACGAAGGCTATGTCACCTTCGAAGACAACAACAAGGGTAAAATCATTGGCAAAGGAACTATAGGTAACAAATCCAACTTCTTTATTGAAGATGTTTTGTTAGTTGATGGTTTAAAACATAACATCTTAAGTATTAGTCAATTATGTGATAAATGATATATCGTCAAATTCGAATCTAATGCTTGCATCATGAAAAAATCACACAAAAACACATCTATGATTACATTAAAACAGAATAATGTATACACCATTGACATCAATGATCTTTGCAATGAAATATATTTCTCGGTTTTGAATAAGGATTCTTGGCTTTGGCATAGGAAAGTAGGTCATGCTAGCATGAAACTAATCACTCAAATATCATCCAAAGAACTTGTACGAGGAATTCCTTATATCAAGTTCATCAAAGATAATGTGTATGATGCTTGTCAATTAGGAAAACAAACTAAGAGTAGTTTCAAATCCAAGAATCAAATAAGCACCTCTAGCCCCTTACAATTGATTCATATAGACTTGTTCGGACCAATCTCTACATCAAGCCTAGGAGATAGCAAATACGCCTTTGTCATTGTAGATGACTATAGTAATACACATGGACTTACTTCTTGAAACACAAAAATGAATGCTTTAAATATTTCACCAAGTTTTGTAAACTTGTTCAAAATGAAAAGGGTTTTATGATTTCATTAATTCGAAGTGATCACGGTGGAGGATTTCAAAACCATGATTTCCAAGAATTTTGTGAATCTAATGGATGCAACCACAACTTCTCTACTCCAAGAAATCCTCAACAAAATGGAGTAGTAGAAAGAAAGAATAGAAATTTACAAGAAATGGTAAGAACCATGTTAAATAAACTTAGTCTACCCAAATACTTTTGGGCCGAAGCCATAAACACTGCATGCTATATTTTGAATAGAGTTCTAATAAGACCCTTACTCACCAAAACTCCCTATGAGTTGTAGAAAAATAAAAAACCCAATGTTTCATATTTTAAAGTTTTTGGGTGTAAGTGTTTTATCTTGAATGAAAAAGATGCCTTAAAAAATTTGATGCTAATTCCGATGATGGAATTTTTCTTGGTTATTCTTCGGTTTCTAAAGCTTTTCGTATCTTCAATAAAAAAACTTTAATTATAGAAGAATCCATTCATGTTGATTTCAATAAGACTTCTGAAATCAAAGAAAAGGATTTTGATGATGATGTTAATTTTGATTCTTTGAATTTAAATGAAACCACTTCTCCAACTAGCAACTTGGATGCATCTACTTCCGAAACATCCTTACCCAAGGATTGGAAGTATGTAGATGCTTATCCTAAGGAGCTAATCCTAGGAGACACATCTAAGGGGGTTCAAACATGTTCTTTTCTTAAAAATTTATGTGCCAATGCCACTTTTCTCTCCCAAATTGAACCTAAATGTATTGACGAAGCAATGAAAGATGATTCATGGATTATCGCAATGCAAGATGAGTTAAATAAATTTGAGAGAAATGAGGTGTGGAAGCTTGTTCCTAGACCAAATAACTATTTAGTTATTGGTACTAATTGGGTCTTTAGAAACAAGCAAGATGAATCTGGTATCGTAGTTAGAAACAAGGCTAGATTAGTGGCCAAAGGTTTCAACCAAGAAGAAAGTATTGATTACGAAGAAACCTTCGCTCTTGTGGCTAGATTAGAAGCCATAAGGATGCTCCTTACCTATGCTAGTAATAACAATTTTAAGTTGTTTCAAATGGATGTTAAAAGCACTTTTCTTAATGGCTTTATTTCTGAAGAAGTTTATGCTGAACAACCTCCCGGATTTGAAAATAAAAGCCTCCCTAATCATGTATTTAAATTAACCAAAGCTCTCTATGGCTTAAAACAAGCCCCGAGGTCTTGGTATGATAGATTAAGTACTTTTCTTATTGAAAATAATTTCACAAAAGGCAAGGTCGATACTACATTGTTTATCAAAAAATTTGAAAATAATTTTCTCATTATTCAGATTTAAGTTGATGATATTATCTTCGGTTCTACGAATGAATCTCTTTATGAATCTTTTGCTGAAACCATGAGTCTCGAATTTGAAATGAGTTTGATGGAAGAATTAACCTTTTTCTTAGGCTTACAAATTAAGCAACTAAGCAATGACATCTTTATTAGTCAAACTAAATATGCCTTAGATCTACTAAAAAGATTTAATATGAATAGCTCAAAAGCTATTAACACTCGTATGAGCACCTCCACTAAGTTAGAAGTTGATGAAAGTGGAGAAAGCTTCGATCAAAAAACTTATAGGGGTATGATAAGAAGTTTATTTTACCTCACTGCAACTAGACCAGATATCATGTTCAGTATAGGACTTTGTACTAGGTTTCAATCGAACCCTAAGATATCTCATTTTAAAGCGGTTAAAAAAATACTTAGATATCTTAAAGGTACCACAAATCTAGGATTATGGTATCCAAAATCTGAGAATTTTGAGTTAATTGCATATGCTGATGCGGATTTTGCTGGGTGTAGATTAGATAGAAAAAGCACATCAGGATCATGTCAATTTTTGAGACATTCCCTTGTTTCTTGGTCATCTAAGAAATAAAACTCAGTTGCACTATCAACAACTGAAGCTGAGTATATTGCAGCTAGTGCATGCTGTGCACAAGTTGTGTGGATGAAAAACACCTTAGAAGAATATAAAGTCCATCTTAAAAATATTCCCATTAAATGTGATAACACAAGTGCAATATGTTTAACAAAAATCTCATTCAACACTCAAGAACAAAACATATTGATATTAGACATTACTTTATACGAGATCATATCACTAATCATGATGTAATCATAGAGTTCATTGATAATAAGCATCAACTAGTTGATATTTTTACAAAACCTCTAAGCGAAGAACAATTTGATTTCATTAGAAGAGAATTAGGAATGTTAATGTGTCCGAATGCATAAACTTGCTAAAATCATTTTTCGGACTTTATTGATTGAATGATCAAATCACTTGATTGCCATTACATGCCTAAAATTACATGTTGGAAATTATGTTTTTTGGATACAAAAATTTCCATAACAATGAGCATGTTTTGTCTTCATGATTATATTTGAAAATCTATAGTATAGTCTTATCCGAATACATGAAAGTGTTAATTTCATTTTCGGATTCTCTTAACTAGTGGTATCATAACAATCGGATTTTCTCAATACATTATCCTTTTCCGAACTTAAAAAGCATATGTTATATCGAGTTTGATTCTCATCATTGATTTTTGACGTACGGAATCAACTAGCAAAAACATCTCTCATACACTTATCATGTGAAAAATATTTTTTTAGAAATGGATTTGATAAAATAATTCCTGCGTGTAAATTCCTTCTTGAAATATGGATGATAGTGTTTTTACTTGCAAGGATTTTTTTCACATACATATCTTGATCCTTGTAAAAATGGAATATGATTTAATCTCTCATCGACTTTAACTTCATTCAAAGTAGACTCATAAATAGCTGGTATCACAAATAGCCTTCCTCCTTCATGCAAAAAAATAATAACAAATAAAAAGAAAGAAGTATTAAAAGCTATCTCCATGTCATATTTTCCTTGAGATGTTTGTATAATTGGTATCCTATCACTCACTGTTGGAAAATGACATGAACATAGTTATCGCATGAATAAAACCACACTTATGCTTAAAAATTGTTTATAGCATTTTTCTTTTTGTTGGTGACAAAGGGGGAGAGATATATGAATTGATGCTATGAGTATTGATGCTATAATTATGCCATGCTTGCATCATCGAAAGTATATGAATCGATGATAACTATGATTGCCATATTTGCATTATGCCATGTTTGCATCATGTTAAGATATCAAAAACTTGCATCGTAATTTTACGTGTTGATATCTTACCATGTGATGAAATGCTACGATTGCTAAACACTTGAAATGTTTGCTTTACGATATCAAAAGCTTCAATTGTAAATTTACATGTTGATATCTTATGTTGAACTACTACAATCATTCATATTTGAAATGTAAAACTTGAGAATGGATATCAAGTCTTGTCAAGTCATGTTAAGATATCAAGAACTTGCATCGTAATTTTACGTGTTGATATCTTACCATGTGATAAATGCTACGATTGCTAAACACTTGAAATGTTTGTTTTATGATATCAAAAGCTTCAATTGTAAATTTACATGTTGATATCTTATGTTGAACTACTATAATCATTCATATTTGAAATGTAAAACTTGAGAATGGATGTCAAGTCTTGACATCATTTTCAGTAAGATACATCATGATAGGAATCATGATGGGAGTAATTGATAAGGTTAAGAGTTCTTAACTTATCAATAAGTCTATTGATTTCAAAGGCCTTGAATTCAAGAATGACTTATCTCAAGTATGACATATAGATAGGGGGAGTTAAGGTTAACTCCGTTATCATCAAAAAGGGGGAGATTGTTGTATCTCAGATATTGATGATGAAGTCAATTGTCATTTGTTATCTAATCCATATGTTGAGATAAGTGTACAGGATTAACTATGATGAAAGTAAGATATGCAGCAGGAGTTGAGCCGGAGTCAAGACTATGATCACGTTGGGAGTTCGAGAGCTCGACGGAAGTCCGGACGGTTGTTGGAGGTTCTACGGGAACAAATCCGAGAAGTCCAATATCTTGCCAAAAGAAGCTCATCGGAACTCACCAAGTGGATCGTCGCAAGTCCAGGAGTTTACCGGAAGTCCGTCGGAGCATTGCCGGAGGTTCGTTGGATGTTCGTCGGAAGTTCGCCGGAAGCTCGCCGGAAGAAGCGATTGACGCACCAGAGCAAGCTATAGTAAATGTTTTAAGAATTGTCATAATTAGCATGTAGATTAAGTTAGGAATGGGAGGTGATCCCATTAACTTAATCTGGGGGCAATTGGGCCCTTGACAGACCCAAATTAGGCCGAATGGATCAACCCATTCGGACTAGAATTCCTACTAGGCGGTGCAACCGCCCCAGGTAGGCGGTGGCACCACCAGGGCTCAGTCTCCGAGCGAGACTAGGCGGTGCAACTGCCCTTGATAAGCGATGGAACCTCCTAAGCTCGGTCTCCGAGCTCTACCAGGCGGTGCAACTGCCCCTGTCAGGCAGTGGCACCGCCCAGGGGCTCAGTCTCCGAGCTCTGCCAAGTGGTGCAACTGCCCCTATCAGGAGGTGGCACCGCCTAAATACTCAGTCTCCGAGCTCTGCCAAGCGGTGCAACCGTCAGACCCCGGAATTCTGGGAGATGATAGTTTTGAGCTCCAAATTCAAACTAGTTTGGGGCCTATATATACCTCGCCCATTCCAGCATGAAAGGGCATCGAAAATCCAATCTTACTCTGTGATTTTTAGAGCTCAAAAGTGTTGTAAAGGCTAGAAGTCCTTCCTCTTTTCTTCCAAGTTTTCATCTTTCAAGAGAGGAGAGAAATTTTGTAAGGGTTGTCTCCTAAGCCTGTCAAAAGGAGTGAATTTGTAAAAGGGTGGTTGGCCTTCATCTATTGAAGAAAGGTCTCTAGTGGACGTCCGTGACCTCATCGGAGGAGGAAGCCAAAAGTGGATGTAGGTCAAGATTGACCGAACAACGTTAAAATTACAATGCTCTCTGGTTTGAATTTATTCTTGCTGCTTACCTTACTGCAAACCTCTATATTTGCTTTACTTCCTCTTTACTTTTGCTGCACTCTTTTACGAACTCACTTTCAAGTTAAGTTTCCGAAAATGATTTTACGTTGGAAAACGGTTTTATCGTACGAACATCATATTTCAGTTTGCGCTTACATTCTGATTTCTATCTTAACTGCAAACTTCCTTCCTTACTTTATTTCAAATATATTTCCATAAGCTTTCAAAGTTATTATCTACATGAAACAACTTTTACATCGGAATCAAATTTCAACGTACGAACGCAGTTTTAATCGTCGAAAGTTTTCCGCTGTACTAATTCACCCCCCCCCTCTTAGTGCTCTTGATCCTAACAGAATTGGGCCAACCCAATTAGGGTCCATGTATGAACTATGTTTGGCCCATGTATGAACTGTGTTAGACCCAATGGAAAGGCCCAAACAGTGATCTAAGAGGTGACACCGTCATGGCATAGTCTCCGAGACTATGTCAAGCGGTGGTACCACCGGTCTAGATAGTGGTACCGCCCAGACACAGTCTATGAGAGGTTGCAGGCAGTGTTACCACCCAGTGTCAGACTAACACTGGCGGTGGTACCGCCTGTACCTAGGAAACCCGAGATGAGATGTTTATAGGCTTCAAGTTTGAATCAGCTTGAGGCCTATAAATACCCCTCTCATCCCTGGTTAAAATACACACAATTAAGAGTAAAAAAGAAAGAAAACTCTATTGCAATTGTTTATGAAACTCCTCTCAAAGTTTTAAGTATTAGAATAGTTTGAGAGAAGAGTAAGTGAGGGTGTTAGGGTTATCTGCTAAACCCGGTAAAAGGGGAATCGAGTTGTAAAAGGTGGTTGGTCTTTGCCTATTGAAGAAAGACTGATAGAGGATGCCAGTGGCCTCGACGGAAGAGGAATCGATGGAGTGGATGTAGGTCACGTCGACCGAACCATTATAAAAATCTAGTTTGCCTTTCTTTTGCACAATTTATCTTACTGCAAACCTCCTTACTATGATTTTACTATGCCTACACTCGCATACACTTTCAAGTTTCCGAAATTGGTTTTATCATATGAAACGAAAGAGATTATCTTAAATTGACGTTTTTGCTGGTGCACTAATTCACCCCCCCTTCTTTGAGCTTACTCATTCCTAACATCTGATACCAGTTGTTAGGAATGAGTCAGCACTAAGAGGGGGGGGGGGAGGGGGGGTGAATTAGTGCAGTGGTAAAATCACCGATTTAAAATCTTTTATTTCGATAAACCGATCAGAAAGATATTAACTTGGAAGCATAAGGGAGTGTAGTGAAAGTAATAAGAAGGTAAAGCAGTTTGTAGTAAAGGTAAATTACTCATAAGGAAATGCAAACCGATTTTAGAGTGGTTCGGTCGTCTTGACCTACATCCACTCATGATTCCTCTTCCGTCAAGGCCACCGGCATCCACTAACAATCTTCCATCAACGGGCGAAGACCAACTATCCTTTTACACCCCTCTTCTCCTTTTCACAGGTATAGGAGACAACCTTTACAAGCACACACTCCTCCCTAAACAAAATTCTAAACTTAGACCTCAGAGGAGGGGATTTCTCAAGTGATTACTATAGCATTTTCTCACTTTTAAACTCTCTGTGCTTATGTTTATTAACCAGGGATGAGAGGGGTATTTATAGGCATCAAGTAGATTCAAACTTGGAGCCTAAAAATGTCTCATCCCGAGTCCTCCGGGTACTGGCGGTACCACCGCTTAGAACCCTATCATTGGGTAGTACCACTGCCCAGTCTAGCGGTACCACCGCCTAATAGCCTCAGAGACTAAGTCTGGGTGGTACTATTGCCTAACATAGTCTCGGAGACTATGCCACGATGGTTTCACTTGTTGGGCCACTGTTTGGTTCTTTTCTCTTGGCCCAACATAGCCCAAACATGGGCCCAGTTGGTCCCTAATTTAGTTGGTCTAATTATATTCTAAACTGACTCAATTAGACTCTAAACTAACTCAATTTAGACATAATCGATTACAAGCAAATCTTTTGTTGTCCGACATGTCATTGGTTCTTCCGACGCTTCGTCTGATCCTCTAGTGCTTCGTCCGATATTTCGGTGCATCGTCCTCTCCTTCGGCGCATTTGTTAGGATCGGAGCGGCACTAAGGGGGGGGGGTGAATTAGTGCAGTAGATTAAAACTTGTAAATTTGAGAACAAATTCATAAATGCAAGGAGATTTTGATTCGGCAGTAACTTGAGTAAAGTGAGAAGATGAAAATGAAAGCTTGCTATAGTGTAAATAACAATTTCAGAAAGGTAAGTACTCGCACATTCAAAGAACACACCAATTTAAAGTGGTTTGATCGAATGACTGACATCCACTTGCGAAGCCTTCTTCGATGAGGCTCCAAACTTCCCCTAGCAAATCACTTTGAAGGGAAATGACAAATACCCCTCTTACAACTTTTTATATGTGGTTCACACTCTTACAAATTTTTAAAGAGAAAGAAGGAGGTGAACACTCAGGCAATTGAAAATAAGACTTGCTAAAGATTTTGCTAAGGCTTTTTTCTCAATCTATTGCTTCTCAAAAAGTTGTATTCTTTGATGAGAATTGAGGAGTATTTATAGGCCCCAAGAGGATTCAAATTTGAGCTCCAAATTTTGAATTCTCTTGGGTTCCCGATGCTGGCGGTGCCACTACCTGGCAGTGGCGGTGCCACCGCTTGTCAGTGTCTGACACTGATAGTGTACTGGCGGTGCCACTATCGGATCCTCGGGTTCTGGGCGGTGCCACCGCTTGTCAGTTTCTAACATTGACAGTGTACTGGTGGTGCCATCGCCTAGTCCAACGGTGCCACCGTTGGATCCTCGGGTTTTGGGCGGTGCCACCACCCAGTCCGACGGTTCCACTACCCAGTCCCATGGGTCACTAGATGAGCTTCAAATCTGGCCCAAATTAGGTAATATTGGTCCCAGTTGGCCCCTAACTAGTACTAGTCATAGGTGCCCAACAAGCCAATCACGTGAGTGATGGCATGTTTGACTTGATATAGAATCTTTTTGCTTATTATATTTTGGCATATATCACTTTATAACTATTGCATATATGCATATATATAATGTGATATCCTTGGATTTGTTCAATGGGAATCGAATCATGATGAGATCATGAAAATGAGACCAATTCACCTTTAAACACATATCCTAAATAATCCCGGTCATAGGTTACTCGAGAGGGACTTCGTGATAACCGGATAGACTGGTGTGTTGTCTACCCATCCATATGATGGATGCAGTTGATCTCATAGCTGCTCGTGTAGGGACACTAGGGATACAGTACAGGTGCTCATTGGAGAATGAGTTCACTGATTGATCCGCTTATGGAATGCTGGATGGTTGATGATGCCTCATTGTCAAACAGCAATTCCATAGTCCTAGTGGTATATCTAGTCCTTCGACTTGAGACATTAAGGATGTCATGTATGAGTGCTCCACTCTTTGATACCAGACTTATAGGTTTGGCTATCCCAGATATTGTACAGTTGGTTATTGAGAGTGGTAGTCGACCTTACGAAGGCTATTGAGTGTCAATAGAGGATCATCCACTCTCGACGTCATTAGAGGAATATCCCATGTGTTCTTACTCAAACAAATCCCTGGCCAAGTACATTCAGGTTGAGAGAGAAAGAGTTCTCCGGGAGAATCCGATTAGAGCGAGACTCACGTAGAAACCGTATGGGTCTGACAGCACCATGCTCGATATATGGTCTCTAGGATATTAGATGGATGAGGGACTATAGGTACACGATATCTAAGGACATACATGGTCCCACAAGGGCACCTGCCCACGGAGGCGGCGCCGCCCGGAGGGGCGCCTAGCTATAGGGGCAGCGCCCCCAGCGGGCGTGCCGCCTACAGGTGAGGGTAGCGACCCCGCCCTCCGCCACACAGCCCACCACCAGTAGGATGGCAGAGGCGGTAGCAACAACAGTAGGGGAGGATGAGGGCATTAGGGTTTTCAGGGCAAAAGATAGTTTTGCCCCTCGAAATTTGAGAAATTCTAGTTTCTATATTTTGTCTAAATTATGAAAATACCTCTAGGAATTAAAAAATTCCCTATATGTCCCTGGTTTCATAAAATACTAATTAATTAAAAAGTTTAGTTGATTATTATATTTTATTATTATCTAGTAGTCCTACATGATGATTGATAGGGGTAAAAATGGCAACGCGCCACGTCAGCACGCCAGGTAGACACACTGCCCGAGGAGGCAAGCACTGATGCAGACTCGACATTTACCGACGTCACCAAAATTCGACCAACCACTTCACTTTGACCTCGCTTCGGTCGAGGCACAGAGCACACCGACCGAGGCTCGCCATACCCCGCACAGCCGCCGGCCTCCCATGCAGCCCCAGTGGGCAATGTCGACGCCACCGGAAGGTACAGTCCTGCCTGCAAACGAAAGCACATCGTAACACCAACTCGTCTATAAATACCCCCAAGTCCCAAACAAAAGGGGGGACAGACACTAGAAAGGACTTCCTCTTCTATTCCTCCGAAACCCCCTCCATATCTTTCTAACTTGATCGTCGGAGGGATCGGGTCGAGCACCCCGACCCGATCTGTGTGCAGGTGCGAAGACGGCGTCGCCTCTTCCCGAAGCTTCTCCCTGACCTGAACCGCCGATCTGCCGACCCGAGCCGCCGACCTGCCGACCCGAACGACCGATCCCGAACCACGGCGCCGACCGCAGAGAGACCCCGAGGGACGTCGCCTGAGATCCACGACATCTGGACCCCAGAACCAGCCGCGTCGGCCCCAAGGCCACGGCTTAAAAAGTTACTTACCGTAACAGATTGGCGCTAGAAGGAGGGCCAGATGTCAGGTGACCAGCGAATCCACCCCGGCGAGTCCTCACCCGCTAGGTTCCCCGCCTCGGGGGAACACCCCCCGCCACGGAGTTCCATGACGAACGCCCCGCAAATGTAGCGAGCGCGCACCGGTGTTGTTCAACGACCGGGCTTGACGCCTCCCGGCCGGCGCCCCTCTTGGCCTGCCATCAGTATCACCCGAGGCTTTCCATGACCTCGCCCGTCAGGTCCGGACCCTAACCGGCATGATCCAGACCATCATCCCGATCGTCTCCCAATGGACCCCCTCGCACACGACTCGGCCCTCGCCACAACAGGAGACCCCTGTCCAGACTCACGTACCACTCCCTGAGCTCCCCGTCTCACCTCAGAACCCCGCAACTCGGCCGAGGAGCCGAGAAGCGGAAAACATGCCGAGTCGACCCGAGCCCGACGCTCCGACCGCTGACTCGACTAATGCCCTGCGGGCTCAGCTGCGTCTCGTCAGTCAAAGGCTTGACGAGGTACAACAAGAATTCCGCAAGTCAAAAGGAGAGCCCGGGTGGATCGGACGCCAAGCATCCCCGCTCACCCCGAGATACAAGAGCGCGATCCCGCCGCGCTTCCGCCTTCCCTCCTCCCTCGACGCCGTCGACGGCGCCACCAACCCGACAGACCACGTGGCAGCTTTTCGCTTCAGATGGCATTATTCGAACTTCCGATGCCCTCGATGTGTAGGACATTCCCCACGACTCTCCGGGGCCGCCCCAAGACATGGTACACGCGGCTTGAAGCCGGGGACCGTCGCCTCCTTCCGACCAGCTTCGCCAAAGATTTTCAGCTTAACTTCGGCATATGCCCACCCAAGCCATCCATGGCGTTGCTCCTCGCTCAATCGGAAGGAGGACGAGCCCCTCTCCCATTTCGTGAACCGACATTTACCCCAAATCCATGGACCGGTTTGGACGCCACCCCTCTTTTCTTGATGCAGGCATTTATGACAGCCCTCCGACCCTCCAGATTCTTCCCGGTCGCCGTGGAGCGACCCCCCACCGCAGTTTCCTCGAGATGCTCCAAATAGCGTTAGTCGGTTCATCGCAGCGGAGACCTGGATGGCCGGAAGGCGAGAGGAACACAAAAGGTTAAGTCGGAGCCACCCCAACAAACCGCCGCCGCCGAATTTAAAAGTTGACAGACCGACCCAAGGCCCCTCTTCCCGCTTTGAATTCTTCTCGACTGAAATATTCCTACACGAGAAGGAGAAAGGACTGCTCAAAGACCCTCGCCCGATGAGGAACCCGCTGGAGCTCGCGACCGATCAAGATATTGCCGATTCCATCGGCAAAGACGGGCACGACACCCGGCGCAGTCGTATTGAAGAGACAAATCGAGGAGCTCATCCTCGGGGGGACACCTCGGCCAAGACCTGCGTCGAATAAAGAACGGTCTCCTCGCCGGAGGGCCCCGCCGAAGCGGCACATCGACGTGATAGCCGGGGTCCCATCGATCGAGGAGGCTCACGTCGCAGGAAGGCGATGCTCGAGCCGCCTCGGCCTCGGGGCACGAGCCGGAGCCCGAGATTACCTTTCCAACCGGAGCTGCCGAGCAACCCGACCACGACGACGCCTTGGTAATATCTGCCAGGGTAGCCAACGCTCAGATGAGGAGGATCATGGTCGACACAGGGAGCTCGGCCGACATACTCTACTTCGACGCCTTTCAGAAGCTAGGCTTGGCCAGGAAAAACCTGAGCCCGATGCGCTCGGGCCACCGGGGTTTTGGGGAGATTCAATATCGCCTTTGGGGGTCCATTTCCTTGCCCTTGACCCTCGGGGACCCCGCCAAGGTCGAAGACGGTGATGACCACTTTCCTCGGTAGTCGACCTCCCTACCGCTTTAAATGCCATACTCGTACGGCCAACCCTCAACAAAGTCGAGCGGTCGTCTCGACCTACTACCGTACCATCAAATTCCCCACTCACGATGGAGTCGGAGAAGCCAGGAAGCCCCAAGAATCCCGGCGGTGCTACCTTACCGCCAGATTATTGGGCAAGAAAACCGGACCAAGTCACCCTCGCGATCCGCGGAAACAAAAGACTGACTCCTCATCCTCACCGACGGGATCCACCGTCGACATTCCCTTGGTAGAAGTCCACCAGACCGGACCCGCGGAAGGTCGGATCCCAACTACCTGAGCAAGAACGGGAACAACTCGTCGGTCTCCTACGGAAAATGCCGACGTCTTTCGCCGTCCCCCCGTCGGACATGACAAAGTCGACCCGAGGTCGCGGAACACCACCTCAACATCCCGCCCGACGCCGGTAAAAGCAAAAAAGGCTCGATCCCGTGCTCCCCCGACCGACAAGCGCAATACAAGAGGAGGTGGACCGCCCTGGGCTGGCTTCATAGAAGAAACCAAGTATCCCCTGTGGCTGTCCAATGTAGTCCTCGTGAAGAAACACAATGGAAGCCGGAGGATGTGTTGACTACACCGCCTCAACGACGCGATGCCCTAAAGACTGCTATCCCTCCCCGAGGATCGACCACCGATCGACGCGACAACCGGTCACGCGACGACTCTTTTATGGACGCCTACTCAGGGTACAACCAGATTAGGATGGCGCCCGGGACAGAGAGCACACGGCTTTCCTTACCGATCAAGGCGATACTTCTACAAAGTCATGCCGCTCGGGCTGAAAAATGCCGGGCCACATATCGAGGACAAGAAACAAGATGTTCTCCCATCAAATAGGGAGAAACATGGAGGTTCACGAGACGACATGATCGTGAAAAGCCGGAGGCCATAACACACCTTGCCGACCTAGCCGAGGCCTTCGCCACGCCACGCAGTACGGCATGCGACTCAACCCCAAAAAAAAGTGCGCCCTCGGCGTCACCTCCGAAGTTCCTCGGTTCATCATGCACGAGAGAGAATCGACGCTAACCCGAGAAGGTTCAAGCTATAATCAATATGCAGTCTCCTCGGACGGTCAAAGATCTGCAGCGACTTAACGGAAGACTCGTCGCTCTGTCTCGCTTCCTCGCCCGATCAGGCGATCGCTGCCTCCCATTCTTCAAGGCGCCAAGAGCCCGCTGAAGCTTCCATGGACACCGCAATCGCGAGGAGGCTTTCGAACAAATAAAACAGCACATGGCCAGCCTCCCCCTACTCACCTCCGCCTCCCCGGGAGAAGTCATTCTACCGGCAGCCTCCTCCCAAGATGCGGTCAGCTCCGCCTTTGGTCAAGGAAAGCTCCGCCAACAACTCCCGATTTACTACGCCACCACATCCTAAGCGGGCCCGAGGAGCGCTACCCTCCAATAGAGAAATCGCTTCCGCCCGGTGTTCTCAAATCGAAGCTCGCCCCTACTTCCGTGCACACCGGTGGAAGTCATCACCGACCAACCCCTTCGGTCTCTTAACAAAATTTGATGTCGCAGGACGGCTCCTCAAATGGGCGGTGGAGCTCGGCGAACATGACATAAGCTACCTGCCCAGACCGCCATCAAGGCCCGTGTGGCAACCGACTTCATTCTGAGTCGACACGCCTAGAGAACGCAGGCCCCGAGCAAGCTCCCCGGCTTGGACCCTGCACGTTGACGGCTCGGCCAACTAAAGGGCGCGGGCGCAGGCTGGTCCTCCTCGCCCCGATGGACGCCGTTGACGCGATCCTTCGGTTCGATTCAAAGCCACCAACAACGAGGGCGGAGTAATGGCGGCGCCCCCGGCAGGGTTGAACCGCCCTCGAGATGCGGTGGCCGCGATACGCTGCGTCCTCACCGACTCACAACTTCGTGGCCGAAAGCAGCTCAACGGCGGATAATGGCTTCGGGACACGACCATGGCGAAATACCCGCACGGGTAAGGGACCTAACTGCCAAGTTTCGCTATTTCACATTGTCCAAATAAGTTCGAGGGAAGAGAACGAGCGGCCGACGACTAGCTAAGTCGGCGTCGAAACCAATCGCCCGAAACACGACCGTGAGATCGAGGAGCTCCCAACCCGCCATCGAAATGACAACTACAGCCCTAGGCGGGCGCCCGCCACATGGGTACAAGAGTTGCCGCGCTTCAAGCAAGATGGAACCCTCCCCTCGACAAAGTCGCTGCTCGGCGCCGCCGCGACGACGCGCCGCTGGTACACCGTGGGAGTGTGGGCTTCTATAAACGATCCTTCACCTACCCCCTCCTGCGATGCTTAGAGCCAGACGAAGCCCAGATGGTCCTAACAGAAACCCACGAGGGGATATGCGGAGAGCATATCGGCGGGCGAACCCTGGCACACAAGGTACTCCGTCAAGGCTACTACTGGCCGACCATGTCCCAAGACGCCAAAGCCTACGTCCGGCGGTGCAGTTCGTGCCAGCAGCACGCCCGCACACCCCGACAGCCCGCGGCCCCGCTCAGCCCCATCGACTGCGCATGGCCATTCGCACAGTGGGGGTTGGACTTGCTCGGACCCTTCCCACCAGCCTCCGGACAGCGGAAGTACATAATTGTGGGGGTGGACTATTTCACGAAGTGGGTCGAGGCCGAACCGCTAGCTACAACCACGGAATATCAAATAGAGAAATTCGTGTGGAAGAACCTTGTGACTTCGTTCTCGTTGCCCCGGGGCCATCATCATAGACAATGGACCTTAGTTCTCCAGCAGAAGATTCCAAGAATTCAGTGTCGATCATGGCATCCAGTGAGATTCAGTTCGGTGGCCCACCCTCAGACCAACGGACTAGCGGAGGTGACCAACCGGACCATCCTGGACGGACTCAAAAGAAGAGTGATCGCGTCCCGACGACCCGGACAGACGAACTCCCAACGGCGTGTTGTGGTCGCTGCGCACCACCCCAAAACCGCAACCGAGAATCCCCTTACAGCCTCGCGTTGAACGGAGGCTGTCCCGCCGCCAGGCGGCCATCACCACCCTCCCAACACAAAGCTATGACGAAAGGCTTCGACGGCGGACTTCGAAAGTAGCCCTCGATCTGCCTGGAAGAACGGCGCGCCAACGCGACATGTGAGAGCCCTTTTCAGATAAAAAAAGGGCGGTCGCGAAGATTTACAACCGGCGGGTGCGACCCCGACCCATCAAACTAGGGCGACCTGGTCCCGCGGCGGACCAGGTCGTCAACCCGAACAAGGCACGAGGCAAGTTAGCCCCAAACCGGGAAGGCCCATACCGGGTGACATAAGTCATTAGAATCGAACATTCCGACTCACCACAATGGCAGGTCATCCCCGCCAAGGACTTGGAACGCCCAAAAATCTCAAAAAAATACTTCCCCGTGAAGAAAAATCCGGCTAAAGATGGAGCCAGCCAAAACACGCATACAACCCTACTGAAGGGAAAACATGTTCATTCAAAAAAGCGGGTTACAAAGAGTACAAAGATCATCACCCCTCGGGGGCATCCGGCTGTCATCAAAGGGAACATCGGATGGCATGCCGACATCCAGTCCTCGGGGAAGGAACCGGCGGGATCCTCCACAACGCTTCGAGCGGGATTACGCGACTCTGAAACGAGCAAGGGCGACCCGATACCCATACTCAGAGGAAACCCGCGACGGTCCGGAATAAGGCCGAGCCGGAATCCCGGGAGCCTTTATAATCCTCGATCGCCTTTCTTGTCCCTCCCCTACTCGGGCGGATCTCAGCATCAAGAGCCTCCGAACTCCCGTTCGTTCGCCCGACTCCTCAAGGCGCCGGAGCACCTCGAGGGAGTCCGCCCTTGCCGAAGCGAAGCCTCGCCACCGACGCCTCGGGCTCATCATGAGCTCCGTATTTCGCCCCTCGACGTCTCTAGCCGCATCTGAGCTCCGCGGACCGCCCAGATGCTTGAGCTCCGACCGGCGCACGCGCCCCTCCGCCTCCAAATCCGGCGCGCCGCCGGCCGCCGCGAATGACCTCGGGGCCGCTCCCAGCCGAGCCTCGTCCGCCGCTTCCGGCTTCGGCATTGCGATCGCTTAGGGCAGCGATGACCCGTCCGCATCATCACGACGCGATCCATCGGTGCAGCGGCGTAATGGTTACCTCCGGAGAAGCAAAAGGGTCAAAATCAGCGCCTAAAACGCACAAGCAGAAGGGCAAGACAACACTTACCCACAACAGCGACTTGGCGGACTTGCTAAGCAGAGTCTCGGAGGATAGAGTATATAAATCCCGAGCTATGTCGGGATGCAGCCCTCCGCGGACGAACTTGGCCGCATAATCACCATCGGCCCACACCCGGCTACCCCGGGTGAGACCGTCCCACCGGCCGACTAGCGGGTCAGTAGCAGCGCCGCGCGGAAGAGCGCCCACCTCCCGCGCCAAGTAAGGCTCGCCCGCCTCCCCGAGCGGAAGACAAAGGAGCTCGCGAATGGAGGGCTGGCGAGGCGCCCCCGTCGCCGCATGTCCGCTCGGACCAGCCTCGCCCCTCATCCGACTCCTCAAGCATGATCCGTCTTCGGCGCCACCACGCCTCACCCGCGCCGGCACCATGACACCTCCTGCCGAGGCCGTCCACCACCTCAGGACCGTCGCCGAAAGCACCGCACCTTCTTCCCTAGGCCGACCGGCCTCGACGTCCACAGGGGGCCTCGCTTGTTCTCCGCCGGGTGATGGCGAAAGGTCCGGGCAACCAACCAGGGAGCCTCTACCCTCGAAGGGCCTCAAGACGCACCATCTCTGCAAGAAAAAGCCAAAAACGACAATCAGCTAAGCTGGCGACCCATGAGCGAAAAAGAACTCCTAAAATCGCCTGCAAGGGGTATACCTAGAGACACCGGCCGAGACCTGCCTCCGCCAACCACCGCTTCGGACATGTTTTTGATGGCTCGGGAGGCCGGAGGATCTCTCTAAGCCTCTGAGTCCTCGGCGCCCCTCGTCAGTCCAAAACTGGATGGTGTTATCTATTACATGCCCCCCAAATAACCCCAAAACCCCAATCTCCCGTGATCGACGAAGAAGAAACGCCCTTCCACCCCTTGTTGCCGGAAGGGGCCCCACCACCAAAAGCCCGCCGGGACAGACGGGTAACCCCCCCCCTTAGTAAGACGAAAGCAAGAAAGGAAGAGGTCACGGGTCGGGGTTATCGCGGGCATAGTGACACTCTCCCAAAACGCCAGTAGGTAATGAAGTTCGGCGCCATCTGAGACGGGGAGATACGCCACCAGGAAACACACGAGGTTATGACGGGGTGGAAGGGAAGGCGCAGCCCGGCCTCAAAAGCGTCTATAGTAAGGGCGAAGCCCCTAGGGATTGGGTCATATGCCCGTTGACCGGGCTCAGGAGCACGAAGGACGAACTCCGCCGGGATACCATAACGATCCCGGAGGAAGCTCAGCGACGACTCACCCACGGTGGAGTCATGGTCGTGCGACCACATCAGGGCCTCAAGGGCCCGGGCCGCCCTCTCATCGGACGACGAGGCGGGATTCGGTGAAATCGCCGTCTCCACGGTTTTCGAAGGGGACGAAAGGGAGGAGGAAGACGCCATTTCTCACTGACCTTTAGTAGGGAAAGAGGGAACGACTGATGCAAGACGAGAGTAGGTGCACGAAGCAGCGTGATGAAGACAGATGAAAGAGCCCCCAACGGCTAAACCTCGTCGCTTATAAGCAAGGCCGCATCCCGCCGGCAAACGCAACCCCTCGTCTCCCGAAACACGCCAAAAAACAGAAAAGCATCACCTGCCTTTAAATGAAGTATAACGCGTGTCGCCGGCAGCAGGGCCAGGCGGCGCCCAATCATGTCACCTCGAAAACCGGCAGCCCCAAAAGGGGAAACCCTTTACTTCCCCAAAGAAAGGCGACCCGCCTCCCACGCATCGCACGATCAACAGCCGATCCCCGGCGCAAACAATCACCAAGCACTACGCCATCCCGAGACACCCGGCGGGTCACCCCACCCGCCAGTGTTCCTCGCCCCTGCCCCATCCATCCCGAGACACCTCTGGCGGTCACCCCGCCGCCAGTGTTCTCGGCCCTCGGCTTCACGCCCTCCCCGAGACACTGCTGGTCACCCCCCCCGCCAGTGTTCCCTCGGCCCTCGGCTCTACGCCCTCCCGAGACACCTGCGCGGTCACCCCGCCAGTTGTGTTCCTCGGCCCTCGGCTCTACGCCCTCCCGAGACACCTGCGCGGTCACCCCGCCCGTCGTGTTCCTCGACCCTTGACTTCACCTGAGACGCACCCGCACGGCCAGCCCGCCTGCGCTGCGCTCCTCTGCCCTCATCGGTCCCATTGCCTCCGAGTCCAACCCTGCTCGGCCTCCTGACTAAGTTGCGCACCTCGGCTTCGCACTGCTCGAGACACGTTCGCGCGATCAGCCCACCTGAAGTAAGAAGCCATGCATCGTCTCCCCGCATGCAAAAACCGACGCATAGCTCCTTTCGGGGGGGGGGCATATGATAGGGGTAAAATGGCAACGCCACGCCAAGACGCCGGTAGACACTGCCCCCGGAGGCAAGCACTGATGCAGACTCGACATTTGCCGACGTCACCAGCCCTCAGCCAACCACTTCAGCTTTGACCTCGTGCGCTCGGTCGAGGCACAGGAGCACACCGACCGAGGCTCGCCATACCCTGCAGCCGCTCGGCCTCCCATGCAGCCCCAGTGGCAATGTCAGACGCCACCGAAGGTACAGTCCTGCCCTGCAAACGGGCACATCAGGTAACACCCGAACTCGTCTATAAATACCCCCAAGTCCCAAACAAAAGGGGGACAGACACTAGAAAGGACTTCCTCTTCTATTCCTCCAAAATCCCCTCCACATCTTTCTAACTTGATCATCGGAGGGATCGGGTCGAGCACCCCGACCCGATTCACAGTGTGGTCTCGCGAAGACGGCGTCGCCTCTTCCTGAACTTCTCCCCGACTGAACCGCCGATTCACCGACCCGAGCCGCCGACCTGCCGACCAACGCCATCCTCCAAACCCACGGCGCCCGGCCAGAGAGACCCCGAGGGACGTCGCCTGAGATCCACGACATCTGGACCCCAGAACCAGCCGCGTCGGCCCCAAGGCCACGGCTTAAAAAGTTACTTACCGTAACAATGATGATTATTTATACATGTGATGTATGATGTGTGGACGGATGATCATGGACAGTGTGATGTGTGTACTTATGATTATTATTATTGGGGTATGCGAGTCACCATTATATTTCTCATTTATTGTCGGGTCTGCTTGTCTTTGATTAAGTTGTAATCACATGAGGAGGTGCAGCGGGAGCGTGGATGCGATAGCGGGACCCACGAGACGGACGATCGCGATGCATGAGGATGCATCGAGATATCGACGGAACCGACGAGGACGAGATGGACGATCATAGGGCATGGAGATGCACCGTTGCACATATAAATCTTGATGTGAGTGATAAACGTGAGGCAATTAGATTGACCCACGTGGCCTTCCATCGTTATAAGTAGGAACCGATTCCCGGTGTAGGTTGAGTTGGTCGAGTCCCTCGAGACTCACCTATATCATGATTCGCTATCTTGCTTATGACAAAGAGATGTCACCAGTGACCAGAGGACATGGTATGCTTGGTCAAGTCCCTCAAGGGTATATCATCAAATCAGACTCATCTTGTAAAGAATGTGTTGACTTAACCGAGCATCATGGTTGGTCGAGTCCCACGAGACCATGGTGATTCGGAGGCCGAACGAGACGGGAATCATAAGGAGTTGTGATCGGCAAGAGTTGCCTACCTCTTAGGCTTAGTATGATTAGTCAAATCCCTCGAGGTTATACTAAGACGCTGATTGGATCCTGATCCCCACTAGAAGTCTACCGGAGACTTTCGTTTCACATGCTGAGGGTGTTGCGTGACTTGTTAGTAAAATAGTGGGAGCATATTAAGATAGAAGTCCATATCTTGATAGTTTATTACTTGCAAAATCTGCATGTTATTTATTTCTACTGCATCTTTATTTTTAGAAAATATCGCTTTCAAATCCCTTACGTGGCATAATTGATGTCAACCGCCTCACTGGTCCAAATTATACAGATTGGCTCCGTAACTTGAGAATTGTTCTCACGATGGAGAAAATCGTATACGTCCTTGATACAGTGATGCCTGCGCCCGAAGAAGGGGCAAGCGAGGACGAGATCGCTCGCTATGTGAAGTACATTGATGACTCTACTCTTGCTCAATGCTATAGGTTGGGCTCTTTGACTCCTGAGTTACAGAGACAACATAAAAAGATGGATGCCAGATCCATTCTTCTATATGTCCATAAATTGTTTAAAGAACAAGGAAGGACTCAGCAATATTAGATATCCAAGAGCCTCTTCCGCACTAGGATTGCTAGTCATAGGTGCCCAATAAGCCAATCACGTGTGTGATGGCACGTGTGACTTGATAAAAAATCTTTTTGCTTTTTAAATTTTGGCATATATCACTTTATAACTATTGTATATATGCATATATATATTGTGATGTCCTTGGATTTGTGCAATAGGAATCGGATAATGATGAGATCACGATAAAGAGATCGATTTACCTTTAAACACATATCCTAAATAATCCCGGTCATAGGTTACTCGAGAGGGACATCATGATAACCGGATAGACTGGTGTGCTGTATACCCGTCCATATGATGGATGCAACTGGTCTCATATATGCTCATGTAGGGACACTAGTGTCACGACCCGGGTCTGATGAGCTAACTGTCCAATAACTTCATTTTGGTCCTTGCAACCACGGACCAAAATGCTTAAGCGAGAGGTAACGTAGTACACTCATCAGGCCCTTATAAGCTAATCACACACATTCCCCACTTCCAATGTGGGACTAATGGGATGTTACATTATCCCCAACTCAATTAGCTTGACGTCCTCGTCAAAGCCAGACATAACCCAGATCGAACCCTAGCATAGTGCATGTGAGGTTTAACTCAGTGGTGGCTCCACGCCGTGATGAGTTCTCTGACTCCATCCACGGGTAGCCCTTTCCTACTCGAGCCCTCTCACCCTGCCCAAATGCTAGGTCGGCTCTGATACCAAATGTCACGACCCGGGTCTGATAAGCTAACTGTCCAATAACTCCATTTTGGTCCTTGCAACCACGGACCAAAATGCTTAAGCGGGAGGTAACGTAGTACACTCATCAGGCCCTTATAAGCTAATCACACACATTCCCCACTTCCAATGTGGGACTAATGGGATGTTACATTATCCCCAACTCAATTAGCTTGACGTCCTCGTCAAGGCCAGACATAACCCAGATCGAACCCTAGCATAGTGCATGTGAGGTTTAACTTCGATGGTGGCTCCACGCCGTGATGAGTTCTCGACTCCATCCACGGGTAGCCCTTTCCTACTCGAGCCCTCTCACCCCCCCAAATGCTAGTTCGGCTCTGATACCAAATGTCACGCGACCGAAAATCCGATGAGCTAATCGGCCAATAACTCCATTTTGGTCCTTGCAACCACGGACCAAAATGCTTAAGCGAGGTAACGTAGTACACTCCATCAGCCCATATAAGCTAATCACACATTTCCCCACTTCCGATGTGGGACTAATGGGATGTTACATTATCCCCAACTCAATTAGCTTGACGTCCTCGTCAAGGCCGGACATAACCCGTGATCGAACCTAGCATAGTGCATGAGAGGTTTAACTTCGATGGTGGCTCCACTGCGTGATGAGTTCTCGACTCCATCCACGGGTAGCCCTTTCCTACTCGAGCCCTCTCACCCTGCCCAAATGCTAGGTCGGCTCTGATACCAAATGTCACGACCCGAGTCTGATGAGCTAACTGGCCAATAACTCCATTTTGGTCCTTGCAACCATGGACCAAAATGCTTAAGCGGGAGGTAACGTAGTACACTCATCAGGCCCTTATAAGCTAATCACACACATTCCCCACTTCCGATGTGGGACTAATGGGATGTTACAACTAGGGATACAGTACAGGTGCTCATTGGAGAATGAGTTCACTAATTGATCCGCTTATAGAATGTTGGATGGTTGATGATGCCTTATTGTCAGACAGCGATTCCGTAGTCCTAGTGGTGTATTTGATCCTTAGACTTGAGAAACCAAGGATGTCCTGCTAGTCATAGGTGCGCAGCAAGCCAATCACGTGAGTGATGGCACGTGTGACTTAATATAGAATCTTTTTGCTTATTATATTTTGGCATATATCACTTTATAACTATTGCATAAATGCATACATATATTGTGATGTCCTTGGATTTGTGCAATGGGAATCAGATCGTGATGAGATCATGATAGTGAGATCGATTCACCTTTAAACACATATCCTAAATAATCCCGGTCATAGGTTACTCGAGAGGGATATCGTGATAACCGAACATACTGGTGTCCTGTATACCCGTCCATATGATGGATGCAGCTGGTCTCATAGCTGCTTGTGTAGGGACACTAGGGATACAGTACAGGTGCTCATTGGAGAATGAGTTCACTGATTGATCCGCTTATGGAATGCTGGAAGGTTGATGATGCCTTATTGTCAGACAGGGATTTCGTAGTCCTAGTGGTGTATCTGGTCCTTAGACTTGAGACACCAATGATGTCTTGTATTTGTGCTCCACTCTTTGATACCAGACTTATAGGTTTAGCTGTCCCAGATCTAGTACAGTTGGTCATTGGGAGTGGTAGTCGACCTTACGAGGGCTATTTGAGTGTCGATAGAGGATCATCCACTCTCGGCGTCATGAGAGGAATATCCCATGTGTTCTTGCTCAGACAAATCCCTGGCCAGGGTCATTCGGGTTGAGAGAGAAAGAATTCTCCGAGAGAATCCGATTAAAGCAAGACTCGAGTAGAAACATTGTGGGCCTAACAACATCATGCTCGATATACGGTCTCTGGTATATTAGATGGATGAGGGACTATAGGTACACAGTAACTGAGGACAGACAAGTCCAATGGATTGGATTCCCCTGTATTGTCTGGGGACTATGACGTAGTGGCCTAGTACGTCCATAGTCGATGAGTCGAGTGAATTATTACAGAGATAATAATTCACTGAGTTAGAAGGAGTTCTGACAGGTATGACTCATGGCCAGCTCGATATTGGGCCTAGAGGGTCACACACATATGGTAGGCATTGCGATGAATAGAGGTTCGGATATGAGATATCCAACGGAGCCCTTGTCTTATTGGATGCAGATCCAATACCCACTAGGGGAGGACCCATTAGGGTTTGACAGGGGACCTCTATAAATAGGAGTGATTCAGAGCCCCATGGGCTAGAGAGCTTTTGTTTGCCTTTTCCTATTCTCCTCTCCATCTCCACCTCAAAGTAGGTCTGGAGTTTTGAGGAGCGTCGTCGCAACCCTGCTATATGGATCACCACTAGAGAGGAGGACGCTTGACCTCGTTCACCCTCTCTTAAGGATCTGCAAGAAAATAGGGATATACGATCTCCCTAGGTAACACAATCTACTCTATACGCAGTTTCATGTTTCGCGGATTTTTGCGTACCAATCTTCGCACGACGACGAACATCTATTTGGGAATCGGAGATTTTATTTTTCTTGTTCTTCCTCTATGCATACGATGTCGGCCCCAAGGATTTCCCAACATTGGTATTAGAGCCAGGTTGTTCAAGCGAATGATTGGTTTTGAACTGCGTGTGTTGTGTTTAGGAAGAATTTTGACGTCAAAATTGTTGACGCAAAAACAAGGAAGGGTAGTAACCCTCGATCTGCATGTGTGCAACGCAGTCGAAGGCGGGCAGCATAAGGGCTGTGTCTGCTGCAACCGGCCGGGGGCCTGCATGCAGTAGGCTTGCTACCGGCGGGGCTGGCAACCCACGGGCATAGGCGCCGTAGGGCAGCGGCGCCCGCCGCCGTTGCTCCCGCGAGCGAAACCCCCCATAGGGGCGGTCGCCCGGTGGGACAGCATCGCCTGCGGAGGCGACGACGCCCGAAAGGGGCGCCCACCAGCAGCGGCAACGCTGCCAGCGGGCGTGCCGACTGCAGGCGAGGGCAGTGCCCTCGCTCCATCGCACAGGCCGCCGCCGGCACGGTGGCGGCAGCGGCATCAGCAAAAAGGGGAAAGGGCATTAGGGTTTTCTGGGCAAAAGATAGTTTTGCCCCTCGGAATTTGAGAAATTTCAATTTCTGTCTTTTGTCTAAATTACGAAAATACCCCTATGAATTCAGAAATTCCCAATAATGTCCCTGATTTCAGAAAATATTAATTAATTAAAAGGTTTAGTTGATTATTATTTTATTATTATTATTATCTAGTAGTCCTACATAATGATGATTATTTATATATGTGATGTATGATGTGTGAACAGATGATCATGGATCGTGTGATGTGTGTACCTGTGATTATTATTATTGAGGTCTACGAACCTCCATTATATTTCTCGTTTATTGTCGGGCCTGCGTGCCTATGATTAAGTTGTAATCACATGAGGAGGCACAGCGGGAGCATGGATGCGATAGCGTGACCCACGAGATGGACGATCGTGATGCATGAAGATGCATCAAGATGTCGACGGAACCGACAAGGACGAAATGGACGATCACAGGGCATGGAGATGCACCGTTGCACACATAGATCTTAATGTGAGTGATTAGGCCTACTGGCTCAGGCCTAATCATATTAGGTTGTGGTCCATGATCATCTGGTGTAATTGCTTATACACATACTAGATATGTATATATATTTGCATGCGATATAGATATTGTTAGGATCGGAGCAGCACTAAGAGGGGGGGGTGAATTAGTGCAGCGGATTAAAACTTCAGTTTTTAAAAAATCTTTCGTATGATAAGAGCGAAACTTGACAAACTTAATCTTGAAAGCGTATTCTTAAATATGCGCAGCAAAAGTAATAAGGAACTAAAGCATATAAGAAGGTTTGCAATAATGTAAATAGCAATAATGAAATGCAAACCAAGGATCACGCCGATTTTAGAGTGGTTCGGTCAAATGACCTACTCCACTTGCGAGGCCCCTCTTGATGAGGCTCCCACCTTCCACTAGCAAGTCTCTTGAAATGGAAGGGTAAATACCCTCTTACAACTCTTTACAAGCGGTTCACTCTCTTCTGATTTTTTTCGAGAAGAGATGAGGTGAACACTAGCAAATTGAAAAGAAGACAAGCTAACACTTTTCTAAGACCTTTCTCTCAAACTCTTGCTGCTCAAAAAAAGTTGTGTTCTCACCTGAGATTTGAGGGTATTTATAGGCCTCAAGAGGATTCAAATTTGGGCTCCAAAATTTGGGCTCCAAAATTCAAATTCTCTTTGGGTTCCCGATCTTTGGCGGTCCCACCCCCAGTTTCAGTGCTGGGGTGCCACCGCCCAGCCCAAGTGGTGTGTCACCGCCCAGCACTCGGGTGCTGGGCCACTGCCTCAGCCCCCAGTGCCACCGCCTACAGTGTTTTCAGCCCTTCTGGTGTTTTCAGCCCACACGCCTCTGATGTGTTTTCAGCCTCTCAAGTGTTATAGGCCCCTACTTGGGTTATAGGATTAATACCTAATCCTAACCCTAATTAACATGCTAACTATGAATTTTAAAGACATTATATAAGCTATTACAAAGTCTATAAGTCAAGACTTCTTCCCAAGAAGCTTCCTGAACTTTGGGGTCTTTCCGATAAACTCTGGAAACCATTCTGGGACTCCCAAAGCTCTTAAACTTCACGCGATTTGATCTTGGCGAGTTCCAACGAGCTTCTTGACAAGCTCCGATCTTTCTCGGCAAACTCTGCGAACTTCCCACGAACCTTCCAAATGAGCTTCCAAAAAACCCTTGACAAAGCTCCCTACTCATTCTCGACTAGTTTCTGCAGCGTTCCCGATGATCCTTCCGGACTTCCGTCGAACTCTTGAACTCCCAACGAATCCTTCGTTCTTGACTCCACACTTTGTTTCACTTTATGCCTTCATCGTTATCGTAGTTAATCCTGCACATACAAACCAAAACTCTACTCCAATCTAGACGGTTATTACAACGCGAATTGACATTCTGTTTTCTCGACGTCATTGGTTGGCGCTTGTCGATTCTTTAGCACATCGTCCTCTCTTGCGACTTGTTGCCCAATCGGCGGTTGACCTCCATAACCCGATATCCTTGGCGCAATTCCGCTCTTTCTTGGTTCCGATGCCCGGCGTTGAAGCCTTACCGTCCAATATCCCGCGTGATCTCCTCCGGCATAACGTCAATTCCTCCTGCGTTAACTGTCTAATTCTGATCGAGTAGACCTGCATCACTCAAAATGCAGTTAAACATCTAAACACAATCAATTAGTTTCATCATCAAAATCCGAGATTCAACAATCTCCCCTTTTGATGATTACAACTAATTGATGACTAACGAGTTAACCTTAACTCCCGGAGTTTAAACAAACTCCCCTATCAATATGCCATTGGTAGAACACTTGGATTATCTCAAATCCAAGTAACATTCATCACATGTTATGAAAAACATTTAAACCATCATGCAAATATATAAAATGTTTAATTCAATGCATGAAGTCATCAATATACTTCTCCCCCCATGTCATCAACAAAAAAAGGAGAAGTAGCTCTAGCTATTTTAAAAGATATGCAAGTTTTTACAACATGAAGCTAGATTTTCATCACAACATATAGGCACAAAAGCATGGCAATTCAACACTTGAATTTTTTGTGTAAGATTACACTTTGCTTTTCTTTGCAAGTAACAATATTTATGATGTTTGATATAGCAAATTTTATATCATGCTGAGGTAGCAAACTTTTGTGTTGTTTCAAGATAGTAAGTTCTTTCTTCTCTTTTTTTTGAAGTGCTATTTTCGCTTCCTTTACAAAGTGCAAGCTAGCAAAGTGTTTGAAAAAGTGAGCAAGTTTTGCAACATAGAAGCTAGCAAAAATTTCGAAAGCAAATACAAGATAGCTTTCTTGTTGGAGTGTGTAAGCCATCGATTCTTGCTTCCTATTGTAATGTGTAGGTTGCAAGTCTTGCTTCTTGAGATAGGCAAGATAGTGATGTTCAAGAAGACAACTTTTGCTTCTTGAAATAAGTAAGTTAGTAATCTTTGCTACTTAAGATAGGCAAGCTAGCAATAACTTTCTCCCCCTTTGTCAATGTCAAAAAGAAGGAGAGGAACCAATGATTTAGACTTTTACATCAACTTTGCATCAATCAATATTTCAATCATCACATGATGCATACAAGACAATAATGTAATGAAATCATTTCACGAAGGATACCAATGTGAAAATTCACTAAGGATCACATGAAACAATCACAAATCATGATATCATTATGCGATACATCATGATATGATAATAGTCTAAAAAAAAATTAATTTGTGATACATGTGATACATTGCGATACACTAAAACATTCATTGAGATGCTTTTAAGGATTTCAACATATTTTTTATACAAAGCATGGCAAGAGCAATTTTGTTGGAAGTTTTCTAAGTTTTGCAATTTTTACTTCTTTCAAGATAGCAATTCTTTGCTTCTCTACGAGCTAGCAACTTTTACGATATGCAAGTTTTACTACATATAAGCTAGCAAATTTAAAGATTTGCAAGTTAGCATATTTGCTTTTCTTTGTGATGTGCATGATAGCATTTCTTTGTAATGTTTAAGATAGCAAATTGTACATTATGCTAGCTAGCAAATTAAAGATGTTCAAGAAAGCAAGCACTTTCTTCTCTTTTGAGAAGTGTCAATTTTTTGCTTCCTTAGCAAAATGTCAACCTAACAAGAGACAATGTTTTACATGAGGCAAGCAAACAATTTGGCAAGTGTTACATTTGCATCTTCTCTTTAGATGTGCAAGAAAGTAAGGAAGTTTTTGCATTTTCTTGACTTGTGCAAGGTAGCTAATTTCTGTTTGAGATGACCCTTTACATCAATTCAAGATAGCACATTAGTAACTCTTTTTCTCCCGTTGCCATTGGCAAAAAAAAGAAAGGAAGATTCAAGTCATGAATATCAAAATAATAATTTTTTTGTCATAAGTATTTCATTATTAAGTATATCATTATTACATGCATAATACCAAATCATCATATATTCAAAACATATTAACTCATCATTATATGCATGATTCCAAATCATCATTCATATCATTTCAATCATTGTTTCAATCATCACTATAACTCATCATGCACATGATGTAAAATCATCTAACATGATACAAATATTTATTTTCAAAATGTTTATCACTATTTTCATGTATGATAATAAAGTATTCATGATGCATATATCATCACAATACAAAGCAATTGCATGCATAATTTCAAAGTATAAATATTTCAAATCATGAAGATATTAACTTATCAAATTTCATCCAATCATTCATGATTATAACTTTTCATTTGTATACATCAAAATAATATCAAGAGTATTTCATACATAATTTTAATCACCACATAAGGAATATCAAGAAGAAAGTAATTGGGTGATGCGATAAACATTTCACGAATACAAGGAATTGTATAAAAATCATATCATGAAAAGATAATAATAGAAGACACATTTTGTTTTGAAAAATCTCCTCTTAAATAATCAAGGAAAAATCTTAGGGATCGATTAATGAAAAAAAATCTTGATTCATAATAAATCTTAATTTGTAAATATCACGGAATCAAGATCATGATTTTGAATAAAACTCATTCAAATTCAAATCATCCAAATTATCAAAATCTCAACATTTCTTTCAAGAGATTCAAAATGGCATAGATAGTTTTATTGGTCTCTTAGGTAGAAATCAATAAGATAAAGGATTACATTTCATTTTTTTATAAATTTCTATTCATGTGATTTGCTTCTTATGAGCATGCCTTAGTCTTTATATGCCAAATCAATATAAGCATTAAAGTTCAAGATGTAAAGGCAAAATCTTATAAGACAACTCATTTATAAAATATTCATCATGTTTATTTTCATGAGATTCATAAGATTGGTAAAATAAATTCATTAATCTCAATAGAATAGAAAATTCATTTCCATTTCATACAATTGATTTCATGTGAGAGTTTCAAGTCTTTTTTGTGAAAACATTGTATCATCATTTAAAGTCAAAACATAAGTTTAGTCATAAAATTAAGTCAAAAACACATCAAAAATAAAACATCATGATATCACATCTATCATCAAAAGACTATCAAGAAATTCATACATAGATGTACATGCACTATGTCATCTTAATATGTCATGAGAATGTCATATTAATTAGATCATAAAAAATGATTAAACCAAAAAACATGTTAATCCAAAATGAGAGTATCAAATCAACATTTACTTAAAAACTCATGTATGTCATAAAATCATCAAGATACACATGTATGGATTAATCCTAAGCATTATCACATATTATATAATTATCATCCCTAATGTTGTATACATCATTTAACATTTCAAAAACATAACATGCATGAAACCTTAGCAATATATATTTCATGATCAAAGTTTTTAATTTTTCAAAAGATGCTAAAAAGAAACACATGATATAATTTTTGAAAAATAATTTTTATTTCCTATTCCTACTATCTAAATTAAGCACTCATGAAAAACTTCAAGTAATTTCAAAATAATTCAAGAGAGTTGAGTTAGTTACCTTGTAGTCGAAGCCCATCAAAGCCCAATTCGCCATTTCATCTTTGGAAGTTCTTGATTCATCCTTGGGTGCCTTCCTTTTCTTTGGCCTCTTCCTCCGTTCAAGTTCATTGTTCATTTTAGATTTTTGTTTAATGAACTTATTAAGAGTTAGTGTTCGAAGTTCAAGTTCATCATTGTCCTCATCACTTGAGTCATCGCTCAAGTGGTATTTATTTGTCCGGAGTTCCAAATCCTTCCTATTCTTTGGAAGGTGGTTCAAGTGTTCATTGTGTTCATCATGTGCATTGCGCACCATTTCATATGTCATCAATGAGCCGATAAGTTCTTCAAGTGGAAAAATATTTAAATCTTTTGTTTCTTGTATTGCCGTAACTTGATTCCCAAACTTTAGAAAGTGATCGTAAAACTTTACTAACAAGTTCAAAATTCGAGAAACATTTGCCAAGAGTTTGTAAACCATTAACGACATCCGTAAAAAGCGGGTGTACATGTCAACAATGGTTTAAACTCGGCTTCATTTGAAAAAAGCTCGAAATCATGCATTAAAATGTTAACTTTCGAGTCTTTGACTCTACTAGTTCCCTCGTGTGTGATTTCAAGTGTTCGCCAAATATCAAAAGCCGTTTACATGCGTGAAATCCGATTGAACTCATTTTGTCTAAAAGCGCAAAAATAAGGCATTCATAGCCTTTATGTTTAAAGAAAAATACTTCTTCTCCAAATCCGACCATTCGTTCATCGGTTTAGAGGGAAGTTAAAACCATTTTCAACAATATTCCATATATCCAAATTCATAGAAATCAAGAAAACTCTCATTCGAAGTTTTCCAATAAGTGTAGTCCAATCCGTTAAACAACGGTGGATCTAAAAAACCGATAAGCCCTCTTGAAAGCCATGAAGAGCCATTTCTCTCTCCTGTGTAAATTCGAAATGAGAAATACCGGGCTCGATACCAATTGTTAGGATCGAGCAGCACTAAGAGGGGGGGGGGTGAATTAGTGCAGCGGATTAAAACTTCGGTTTTTAAAAAATCTTTCGTATGATAAGAGCGAAACTTGACAACTTAATCTTGAAAGCGTATTCTTAAATATGCGCAGCAAAAATAATAAGGAACTAAAGCATATAAGAAGGTTTGCAATAATGTAAATAGCAATAATGAAATGCAAACCAAGGATCACGCCGATTTTAGAGTGGTTCGGTCAAATGACCTACTCCACTTGCGAGGCCCCTCTTCGATGAGACTCCCACCTTCCACTAGCAAGTCTCTTGAAATGGAAGGGTAAATACCCCTCTTACAACTCTTTACAAGCGGTTCAATCTCTTACAGATTTTCGAGAAGAGATGAGGTGAACACTAGCAAATTGAAAAGAAGACAAGCTAACACTTTTCTAAGACCTTTCTCTCAAACTCTTGCTAAAAAGTTGTGTTCTCAAAATGAGATTTGAGGGGTATTTATAGGCCTCAAGAGGATTCAAATTTGGGCTCCAAAATTTGGGCTCCAAAATTCAAATTCTCTTTGGGTTCCCGATCTTTGGCGGTGCCACCACTTTCGGCCAGTGCCACACCACCGCCTCACGATGTTTTCAGCCCCTTCAAGTGTTTTCAGCCCACCTCACGGTGTTTTCAGCCCTACGGTGTTAGAGGCCCCTACTTGGGTTATAGGATTAATACCTAATCCTAACCCTAATTAACATGCTAACTACGAATTTTAAAGACATTATATAAGCTATTACAAAGTCCATAAGTCAAGACTTCTTCCCATGAAGCTTCCTGAACTTTCAAGTGGTCTTCCGATAAACTCTGAAACCATTCTGGGACTCCCCGCAAGCTCTTAAACTTCACGATTTGATCTTGGCGAGTTCCAACGAGCTTCTTCGCAAAGCTCCGATCTTTTTCGGCAAACTCTGCGAACTTCCCACGAACCTTCCCACGAGCTTCCAAAAAACCCTTGACAAGCTCCCTACTCATTCTCGGCTAGTTCCGGCAGCGTTCCCGATGATCCTTCGGACTTCCGTCGAACTCTTGAACTCCCAACGAATCCTTCGTTCTTGACTCCACACTTTGTTTCACTTTATGCCTTCATCGTTATCGTAGTTAATCCTGCACATGAAAACCAAAACTCTACTCCGATCTAGACAGTTATTACAACGCGAATTGACATTATGTTGCTCGGCACGTCATTGGTTGGCGCTTCGTCTGATTCTTTAGCACATCGTCCTCTCTTACGGCTTGTTGCCCAATCGGCGGTTGACCTCCGCAACCCCGATATCCTTGGCGCAATTCCGCTCTTCTTGGCCCGATGCCCGACGTTCGAAGCCTTCTGCCGTCCAATATCCTGACGTGATCTCCTCCGGCGCAACGTCAATTCCTCCTGCGTTAATTGTCTAATTCTGATCGAGTAGACCTGCATCACTCAAAATGCAGTTAAACATCTAAACATAATCAATTAGTTTCATCATCAAAATCCGAGATTCAACAGATATATATTAAATATGTATATGTGTGACATGTCAAATTAGGAGACCAAATCATAGAAACATCTCTCGATAATATTAAGACGGTAAACATGAGGCAATTAGATTGACCCACGTGGCCTTCCATCGTTATAAGTAGGAACCGATTCCCGGTGTAGGTTGAGTTGGTCGAGTCCCTCGAGACTCACCTATATCGCGATTCGCTATCTGGCTTATGACATAGAGATGTCACCGGTGACCTGAGGGCATGGTATACTTGTGCTAGTCATAGGTGCCCAGCAAGCCAATCACGTGAGTGATGGCACGTGTGACTTGATACAGAATCTTTTTGCTTATTATATTTTGGCGTATATCACTTTATAACTATTGCATAAATGCATATATATATTGTGATGTCCTTGGATTTGTGCAATGGGAATCGGATCGTGATGAGATCACGATAATGAGATCGATTCACCTTTAAACACATATCCTAAATAATCCCGGTCATAGGTTACTCGAGAGGGACATCGTGATAACCGGATAGACTGGTGTGCTGTATACCCGTCCATATTATGGATGCAGCTGGTCTCATAGCTGCTCGTGTAGGGACACTAGGGATACAGTACAGGTGCTCATTGGAGAATGAGTTCACTGATTGATCCGCTTACGGAATGCTGGATGGTTGATGATGCCTTATTGTCAGACAGCGATTCTGTAGTCCTAGTGGTGTATCTGGTCCTTAGACTTGACACACCAAGGATGTCCTGTATGAGTGCTCCACTCTTTGATACCAGACTTATAGGTTTGGCTGTCCCAGATCTAGTACAGCTGGTCATTGGGAGTGGTAGTCGACCTTACGAGGGCTATTGAGTGTCGATAGAGGATCATCCACTCTCGGCATCATGAGAGGAATATCCCATGTGTTCTTGCTCAAACAAATCCCTGGCCAGGGTCATTCAGGTTGAGAGAGAAAGAGTTCTCCGGGAGAATCCGATTAGAGCGAGACTCGAGTAGAAACCGTATGGGTTTGACAACACCATGCTCGATATACGGTCTCTGGGATATTAGATGGATGAGGGACTATAGTTACATGGTGACTGAGGATAGACAGGTCCAATGGAATGGATTCCCCTGTATCATCTGGGGACTACGGCGTAGTGGCCTAGTATGTCCGTAGTCAATGAGTCGAGTGAATTATTACAGAGATAATAATTCACCGAGTTAGAAGGAGTTCTGACAGGTATGACTCACGGCCAACTCGATATTGGGCCTAGAGGGTCACACACATATGGTAGGTATTGCGATGAGTAGAGGTTCAGATTTGAGATATCCGACGGAGCCCTTGTCTTATTGGATGCATATCCAATACCCACTAGGGAAGGACTGTAACACCCCTCATTTCCGAATTTTCGTATAAGTTTCTAGTTGAAATGTAGGTATCTATTTTAAATTTGATAAAAAGTCAAAGTATGAATCTGAGAACTTATTCATAAGTGTTGGAGGATTTGTTAAAAGAAAGAATCTGAGGACTTATATGTAAACCCTAAGGACTAAATCGTGAATATGATAAATCCAAGGACTAAACTGTAAAATATACAAAAATACAAGCTTCACCGTTTAAGCCTCTCTGCCTTCGTTCTTAAGGAAGCAGAGAGGGCAGCTCGTGGGTGATCAAAGAAAGAAAGAAAGAAAGAAAGAAAGAAAGAAGAAGAAGAAGAAGAAGAAGAAGAAGAAAAAAATTGGGGTTTTAGGGTTCTTGCTTTAATCTCTTCACTTCGGGTCAAAATTCTCAAAGGCAAGTGTTCTAACCCCATCCTACAGAATTTTTAGTCTCTGTTTTTATGTTGAATCAAAATAAATTGAAGGATTTCTATTTAGAAACTGATATGTCTCTATTTGGACATAGAACCATGGATTTTGAAGTTTTCATTTCGGTAAACTAACCCCCTATACACTGTTTCAGCTATAAGTTTTAGTACAAAATGTGAATTCGGTCAGGAACTATTTTGTTTGAAAGTAGACTCTTATATCTTCCTTTTGACACTGATTTTGTAGATTTTGGACACCGAATACTTACCCAAACATCTGTTTCAATTGAGCCTATAGACGCTGTAAAACAGGGTTCGAGATTTCTGACCTGTCGATACTAAAATGCCTATAACTCCCTGTTGAAAATTCTGAATTGTACCAAACTGATTTTATTGGAAACTAGACTTGAAAATCTTTCTTTTGACTTATAGTTTGAAAATTTTGGATTTCAATTGCCTACCCTATTGTCTGTTGAATCCGACCCTATAAATTCTGCAAACCAGTGATTGTGTTTTTGATCTTGTGTTACCAAATCAAAGGTAACTCCGCGTTGGGAACCCTGTTTCGTATGAAATTTGTTCCATCAGAATATAGATTGATATATGGTTCGACCATAGTTTTCTTATGGGTATTGGAGCATAATTGATATTCTGAAATATTTGTTTGATGTGCCACTGGAATTCTGTCCGAAATCGAGCTTTGGTCGATTTAGCATATTCTCCGTTCCTTTGGATATTTGAATTCGTTTAACCTTCTTATTGGATTTGAGATAAATATGATTGCTTGGAAATTCCTGTACACTCTTGTTTTTATTTCATTCCAAATCCGAATACATTTGTGAGAGATTTGTTCTTTGTTTTTTTATTGTTTGAAAAGGCACATGCACGTTCGTTGTTCCGCGTGTGCTTCCGATATATGCTACTTATTGTTAAAACTGCCCTCTTGTACTCTGGTGTATGGGATTGTCTGGACCTTTGCCAGAAATGGTAAAGGGTATCGCTTTATTACCCGCTCCGTGGGGTCCCGCTCTGTGGGATGCGCTTATTACCACGCTCTGTGGGGTCCCCGCTCCGTGGGATATGCTTAGAAACCTGCGATGCTCTGCCGGCCCCTCGACTTCACCTAGACGTGGGTGGATGGATCTCCCAGACGTGGGAGACTTTTGTCAGTGGTCATTCAGAAATGGATGAATCACATTCTGACTGAGATCCCACCACACCTTCTATATGTTTGATATGACATCCAGAGTTTTGGTGAGTTGTTTCGTTCATGCTGCTCTGGATAAGAATGATATGATTGCAAACGTCAAGGACGGCGTTTGAGCTTCTATGCGATATTTGTTTTGATATGCTCCGATATGCTTCATTCACTAATGATTTTGCTTTGAAATGTTCCATATGCCGTTGATATGCTTGAACATTTTATATGCCATTGATAAAGCTCCGATATGTTTCCTTTATTCTTGATATGCTCCAATTACTCTATGCCCCAATCTGTCAGGAACCAAATATGTAAGATTGAAAGGACAATTGTGTTTCTACTCTTAATGATATTATGTCTACGAAATCATTATATTCTGCCTTGTATTTTGGAACTGTATCTCTTTGGAAGTTGTACTATTTTGATATGGATATGTTAGTCACTTGTCGAGCTCTCTTTATGCTCACCCCGTTTGTTGATAAATTTTTCGGGATAGCATATTGCTTGCTTAAATGTTAAGATTTAAATTGAGGTGGTGGAAAGTTTAGAAGATTTTGGGCAGATCTTTGTTAGCATATGTGTATTTGTTGTATAAGATACTCTACATCTTATGAAATGTGACGATGAATCTAAACCCATGGATTTTTGTGTAAGATAAAGGATCCCTCATGTATAGGATTTTGGTATGTTAAGTTATATTCGTGTAATGATATGATCTTATGGTAATCGTTGGTTTGGTGACTGCATAGACTTCCCCATTTGTGAATTTATATTGTGGTTATTATTTTGATGAGTTGAGTTCTCCATTGTATGAATTATCGAGTGCTATGTGGTATGTTTATGAATTGTACGGGGTTATGAATTTGTAGACTATAGAGGTGAAATTTTGATCTGAATGTTTTCTTAGTGACCTCAAATGTGTGCTTGGATCCTGGGTTAGTTATGATGAAAATTTTAAAATATTATCGATATTTTTTTTGAGGGCGTGACAGGTGGTATCGAGCCCGATTTGAGAATCACTAAGAATATCATATTTTTTTTTTTTAGGTTTATTGACTATCAATTAGAGATTGATCAAAGAAAATGTTCCTTTGATGTTTTAGGAAGCGAGGATGACGAGATCATCCGGTTCTCCTGTTAAAGTCTCTGCTGATCAATTGAGTGGTATCATCGCGGACTTTGGAGACTATGGCACAAGTGATGCAACAACAACAACAACAACTGCCCAACAAGGGAGTAATGATGGAATAGAGACATCAAACCAAATGGGGTTGGGAATTGGACAGTTTAAAAGCTTAGTCCTCCCAGTTTTAGTGGTGAGTCCGATCCAATGGTGGCGAAAACGATGGATGATGCAGATTGAGAAAATATTTGATGCTCTAAATTACCACGATGATCGAAAGGTTTTCTTGCCACCTTTATCTTTGGAAGGAGAAAATTTGAACACTGGTGGAGAATGATTAAGAGGATGTCTGAAATCAAACATGAGCCAATGACATTGAAGTTATTCCAAGAAAAGTTTAATGATAAATATTTTCCAGATTTGTATGAGAGAGCAAAAAGAATTGGAGTTCTTGAATCTTATCCAGGAAGTATGACGGTTACAAAGGTATGAATCTAAATTCACTGAGCTCTCCGGTTTGCCACACATATGACTGATGATGAATCTAGAAAAGCAAGAAGGTTTAAAAGGGGATTACGACCAGCAATAAAAAGTTATATGTCACTCTAAAATTACAAACATATCTTCGTCTGGTAGAAAAAGCTTTGAAAATTGAAAGAGATATGGAGGAAATTCAAAATCAATCATTGGCAAGGACAAAAGGGACAAATTCTTGGCAAAAGCAGGAGAGAAAATGAATATGAAGCTAGTAACAAGAGGTTTAAGACATCTGGATTTGAGAAAAAGAAATCATTGTGGAGGACTCAATCATGTGCAAATTGCAGATTAAATCATGAAACAAGTCGGTGTTTTTTTTGGTTGGGGCATGTTTTGGTTGTGGAAAGTTGGATCATCAAATAAAAGATTGCCCTTTGAGGAAGAAGAAAGAGCCACTGTCTCCTAGACCCTCACCCATGCTAGAGTGTATGCTATCAATGAACAAGATTCTAAAGCTTCTAAATCAGTGGTGGAAGGTATTCTTCATGTTTCTAAAAAAGAAATGCAAAAGTTTTGTTTGATCCCTGGCTCCAACTTATCGTTTGTTTCACAATACTTTGCTTGTCACTTGGATATTCTACCTAAACCCCTGGATTATATGTTATATGTAACAAGCTTCTTTTTGGAGATTCATTGGCAAACAAACTTGGTCTACCCATCTTGTTTGATCTCTATTGGGGACCACGAACTCCTTGCTTGATTTGATTCTCCTAGAGATCCGGGGCTTTGATATTATACTTGGCATGGATTGGTTATCTTCTCATCACGCTAGTATTGATTGTTACAAAAAAATAATTACTTTCTGCATACCCGGATCAGCCTATATTTTTCTTTGAGGGCATTAGGCATGATTTGCCTCCTTGCTTGATATCGACACTTCAAGTTTATCGTCTTATGCATGAAAAGGTTGTTTTTTTGTTATATGGTGTGTGTAAAGGAGCATTCAAATCAGGAAACCCATCTAGATGAAATTGTAGTGGTCAAAGAATTCCCCGATGTATTCCCGGATGACTTGCACGGTTTACCTCTAGATAGAGAGGGTGAATTTGCTATTGATCCGGTCTCCATACAACCCCAATATCTAAGCCTCCCTACAGAATGACACCACTCGAGCTAGAGGAATTAAAGAAGTAAATACAAGAATTATTAGATAAGGGTTTCATACCCCCGGTGTATCCCCATGGGGTGCTCAGGTACTATTAGTGAAGAAGAAGGATGGAACATGGAGGCTTTGTATTGATTATAGACAATTGAATCAGTGACCATCAAAAATAAGTATCCCATACCTAGAATTGATGATTTGTTTGATCAACTACAGGGTGCACAAGTATTCTCTAAGATTGACACGAGGTTGGGTTACTATCGATTGAAGATCAAGGAGGAGGATATTTCAAAAACAGCTTTTCGAACTTCGATATGGTCATTATGAATTCTTGGTGATGCCTTTGGGTTTGACAAATGCCCCTGCAGCTTTTATGGAACTAATGAATAGGATATTTCAACCGCTTTTGGATATCTGTGTAATTGTATTTATTGATGACATATTGGTGTATTCAAAGAGTAATCAGGGAGCATGAGGAACACTTGAGAGATGTGTTGTCCATACTAAGAGAAAAGAAGTTGTATCAAGTTTCAAAAATGTGAATTTTGGTTGAATGAAGTTGCTTTCTTAGGCCATGTGATTTCAGGAAGGGTATATCTGTTGATCCAAGGAAAATAGAAGCCGTAGTTGAATGGGAAGTACCAACAAATGTAACAGAAGTTGAAGCTTCTTGGGCATGGCAGGTTATTACAGAGATTTGTGGAGGGATTTTCTCGAATTGCTCAACCTCTCACCAAACTCACTAAGAAGAATATGAAATTTGTATGGGGTGATGATTGTGAGCAAAGTTTTCAAGAGTTAAAAAAAATTGACTGACTAGTGCCCCTATTCTCACTATTCCAAGTGGTAGTGAGGGATTTGTAGTTTATCTTGATGCTTCAAGAAAAGGCCTAGGATGTGTTTTTGATGCAGGAAGGGAGAGTAATTGCTTATGCTTCTAGGCAACTTAAAGGTTATGAATTGAATTATCCAACTCATGATTTGGAATTAGCAGCAATTATTTTTTTGCTCTAAAGATTTGGAGACATTATTTGTATGGTCGACAATTTGAAATCTTCACCGATCATAAGAGTTTAAAATACATTTTCACTCAGAAAAAGAGTTAAACATGAGGCAGCGAAGGATGGATAGAACTTCTGGATTATGATTGTGCCATCCGTTATCACCCGAACAAAAAGCCAATGTTGTAGTGATGCACTTAGTAGGAAATCTACAAGTTTTATGGCTAGTCTGTTTGTGAAGCAATGGAAGTTATTAGAAGAAAATTTTGATTTGAAAGCTTTGAGGAAAGAGCAAGACTTCGATGATATTGATGGCCTCCATCCAAGTGCATTCGATCTTATCCAACAAATTAAGGAAGGACAATTACGAGATCCACATTTAATCCACTTGAGGAGTGAAGTAGAAAAGGAATTGAAGCCACAATTTCAAGTTTTCAGGATGGCCTATTGAGATTTGGGGAGAGGGTATGTGTACCAAATGAACCAGATATTAAGAATCAAATCACGAAGGAAAGTCATACTTCAAAGTACACCATACATCCTGGGGAGCACTAAGATGTATAGAGATCTTCAAAGTCATTATTGGTGGGAAGGCATGAAGAAGGAAATTGCAATGTATGTTTCAAAATGTTTGACTTGTCGACAAATCAAAGTAGAACACCAAAGACACGGAGGGTTGTTACAACCTTTAGATATTCCTGAATGGAAATGGGAATGCATTACTATGGATTTTGTTTCAGGACTACCCAGAACCTCTAAAAAGCATGATGCTATTTGGGTTATCATTGATAGGTTAACAAAATCTGCACATTTCCTACCGATTAATATGACTTATTAAACTTGATAGACTTGCAGATTTATATGTCGGTGAAATAGTAAGACTTCATGGTATTCCAAAGGAGATCATCTCTGATAGAGACTCCAGATTTCTCTCTAGATTCTGGAGAAGATTACAGAATCTATGGGCACTAAAGTTAAGTTTAGTACTGCATATCATCCTCGGGCCCGATGGTGGTCGAAAAGAACAATTCAAACACTTGAGGATTTGCTTAGAGCCTATGTTATGGATTGGAAAGGTGAATGGGATAAGGATATTTCACTTGTTGAGTTCACTTATAATAATAGTTATCATTCAAGTATTCAGATGGCTCCTTATGAAGCTTTATATGGGCGAAAGTGCATAACACCTATATGTTGGGAAGAAGTTGGTGACAGAAAAAGTTTAGCACCGGATAAGGTACAAAAAACTTCCGAAAAATTCAAGTTATAAGGAAAGGTTAAAAACTGCTCGAGTCGTCAAAAAAGTTATCTTGACAATAGAAGGCGAGATATTGAGTTTGAAATTGGAGATTTTGTATTCTTGAAAGTCTCCCCTTCCAAAGGCATTATTAGGTTTGGGAAGAAAGGAAAGTTAAGCCCCAGTTTGTTGGACCTTTTGAGGTTCTCTCGAGGGTTGGTTACGTAAACTACAGGATTGCCTTGCCACCAGCATTGAGTCATGTCCATGATATATTTCATGTCTCGATGATTAGAAAGTATATATATGACCCTTCTCACATCATTAAGTATGAGCTGGTGGAGATTGATAAAGATTTATCTTATGTGGAAGAGCCTATTCAGATCGTTGATAAGAAAGAAAAAGTCCTAAGGAATCGGGTCATCTCACTAGTTCAAGTAATTTGGAGACATCATTCTGGAGAGGAAACAACATGGGAGCTAGAGGAAGAAATGACAAAGGTGTACCCCGTCTTTTCATCGATAGAAGTGCGATAAATTTAGAGGACTAAATTTTTTTTTTTAAGGGGGGAGAGTGTAACACCCCTCATTTCAAATTTTTTAGTATAAGTTTCTAGTTGAAATGTAGGTATCTATTTTAAATTTGATAAAAAAAGTCAAAGTATGAATCTGAGAACTTATTCATAAGTGTTGGAGGATTTGTTAAAAGAAAGAATCTGAGGACTTATATGTAAACCCTAAGGACTAAATCGTGAATATATGATAAATCCAAGGACTAAACTGTAAAATATACAAAAATACAAAGCTTCACCGTTTAAGCCTCTCTGCCTTCGTTCTTAAGGAAGCAGAGAGGAGGGCAGCTCGTGGGTGATCAAAGAAAGAAAGAAAGAAAGAAAGAAAGAAAGAAAAAAAGAAGAAGAGAAGAAAAATTGGGGTTTTAGGGTTCTTGCTTTAATCTCTTCACTTCGGGTCAAAATTCTCAAAGGCAAGTGTTCTAACCCCATCCTACAGAATTTTTTAGTCTCTGTTTTTTATGTTGAATCAAAATAAATTGAAGGATTTCTATTTAGAAACTGATATGTCTCTATTTGGACATAGAACCATGGATTTTGAAGTTTTCATTTCGGTAAACTAACCCCTATACACTGTTTCAGCTATAAGTTTTAGTACAAAATGTGAATTCGGTCAGGAACTATTTTGTTTGAAAGTAGACTCTTATATCTTCCTTTTGACACTGATTTTGTAGATTTTGGACACCGAATACTTACCCAAACATCTGTTTCAATTGAGCCTATAGACGCTGTAAAACAGGGTTCGAGATTTCTGACCTGTCGATACTAAAATGCCTATAACTCCCTGTTGAAAATTCTGAATTGTACCAAACTGATTTTATTTGAAACTAGACTTGAAAATCTTTCTTTTGACTTATAGTTTGAAAATTTTGGATTTCAATTGCCTACCCTATTGTCTGTTGAATCCGACCCTATAAATTCTGCAAACCAGTGATTGTGTTTTTGATCTTGTGTTACCAAATCAAAGGTAACTCCGCGTTGGGAACCCTGTTTCGTATGAAATTTGTTCCATCAGAATATAGATTGATATATGGTTCGACCATAGTTTTTTTATATGGGTATTGGAGCATAATTGATATTCTGAAATATTTGTTTGATGTGCCACTGGAATTCTGTCCGAAATCGAGCTTTGGTCGATTTCGCATATTCTGCTCCGTTCCTTTGGATATTTGAATTCGTTTAACCTTCTTATTGGATTTGAGATAAATATGATTGCTTGGAAATTCCTGTACACTCTTGTTTTTATTTCATTCCAAATCCGAATACATTTGTGAGAGATTTGTTCTTTGTTTCGTATTGTTTCGAAAAGGCACATGCACGTTCGTTGTTCCGCGTGTGCTTCCGATATATGCTACTTATTGTTAAAACTGCCCTCTTGTACTCTGGTGTATGGGATTGTCTGGACCTTTGCCAGAAATGGTAAAGGGTATGCGCTTATTACCCGCTCCGTGGGGTCCCGCTCTGTGGGATAAACATATTACCCGCTCTGTGGGGTCCCGCTCCGTGGGATATGCTTAGAACCTGCGATGCTCTGCCGGCCCCTCGACTTCACCTAGACGTGGGTGGATGGATCTCCCGGGCGTGGGAGACTTTTGTCAGTGGTCATTCAGAAATGGATGAATCACATTCTGACTGAGATCCCACCACACCTTCTATATGTTTGATATGACATCGAGTTTTTGGTGAGTTGTTTACTGTTCATGCTCGGATAAGAATGATATGATTACAACGTCAAGGGCGACGTTTGAGCTTCTGTGCGATATTTGTTTTGATATGCTCCGATATGCTTCATTCACTGATGATTTTGCTTGAAATGTTCCATATGCCGTTGATATGCTTGGAACATTTTATATGCCATTGATAAGCTCCGATATGTTTCCTTTATTCTTGATATGCTCCAATTACTCTATGCCCCAATCTGTCGGGAACCAAATATGTAAGATTGAAAGGACAATTGTGTTTCTACTCTTAATGATATTATGTCTCTGAAAATCGTATATTCTCTGCCTTGTATTTTGGAACTGTATCTCTTTGGAAGTTGTACTATTTTGATATGGATATGTTAGTCACTTGCTTGAGCTCTTTATGCTCACCCGTTTGTTGATAAATTTTTTAGGGATAGCATATTGCTTGCTTAAATGTTAAGATTGGGCTGAGGCGGTGGAAAGTTTAGAAGATTTTGGGCAGATCTTTGTTAGCATATGTGTATTTGTTGTATAAGATACTCTACATCTTATGAAATGTGACGATGAATCTAAACCTGTGGATTTTGTGTAAGATAAAGGATCCCTCATGTATAGGATTTTGGTATGTTAAGTTATATTCGTGTAATGATATGATCTTATGGTAATCGTTGGTTTGGTGACTGCATAGACTTCCCCATTTGTGAATTTATATTGTGGTTATTATTTTGATGAGTTGAGTTCTGATTGTATGAATTATCGAGTGATATGTGGTATGTTTATGAATTGTATAGGGTTATGAATTTGTAGACTATAGAGGTGAAATTTTGATCTGAATGTTTTCTTAGTGACCTCAAATGTGTGCTTGGATCCTGGGTTAGTTATGATGAAAATTTTAAAATATTGTCGATATTTTTGAGGGGCGTGACAAGGACCCATTAGGGTTTGACACGGGATCTCTATAAATAGGAGGGATTCACAGCCTCATAGGCTAGAGTCTTTGCTTGCCTTTCCTATTCTCGTCTCCCTCTCCACCTTAGAGGCTTGGAGTTTTGAGGAGGGTTGTCGCAACCCTGTTGTGTGGATCACCACTAGAGAGGAGGACGCTTGACCTCCTTCACCCTCTCCTAAGGATCTGCAAGAAAACAGGGATATACGATCTCCCTAGGTAACATAATCTCTATACGCAGTTTTGTGTTTTGTGGATTTTTACGCACCAATCTTCGCACGACGACGAACATCTTTTTGGGAATCGGGGATTTTTGTTTTCTTGTTCTTCTACTGCGCATAGGATGTGTCGCCCCCATGATTTCCCAACAATTGGTATCGAGCCGGGTTGTTCATGTGAATGATTGGTTTTGAAGCTGTGTTGTGTTTAGGAAGAATATTGGCGTCAAAATCGTTGGCCTAATAAAGCGAGGAAGGGCAGCAACAGTTGCTGCCCTCGATCTGTGCCTGTCCACTGCGGCAGCGATACAGCCATGACCAAACACCACAGTCTTAGGCGCATAACCAATGGCGCCACTGCGGCGGTGCCGTGGTCACTGCTAGCAGGCTTGTGGCGGCGGGGCTGGCAGCCAGCGGGTAGAGGCGCCTGCGGACCCCCTGACCCATGGGGCAGAGGGCGCCATGCAAAGAATACGGGTCAATGAGCACCACAGGCGGCGGGGCTTTGGGCCAGCTCCTCCCTGCAAAAAAACCTGCGAGTGAATTAGGTTTTGGGCCTCCTGAGCAGAGCAAAAGGACAGTTTGCCTCCTGTAAATTTGAGAAATTCGCCCGCCTGTGGCTTTTGTCCAAGTGATTACGGTTTTGGGCAAAAGGACAGTTTTGCCTCCTGTAAATTTGAAAATTCGAGTCCAAATTACGAAAATACCCTATATTGTCCCCTATATGTCCCTGATTTCAGAAAATATTAATTAATTAAAAGGCTTAGTTGATTATTATTTTTTTTATTATTATCTAGTAGTCCTACATGATGATGATTTTTTTTATACATGTGATGTATGATGTGTGGACCGGATGATCATGGACCGTGATGTGTGTACTTGTGATTATTATTATTGAGGTCTGCGAACCTCCATTATATTTCTCGTTTATTGTCGGGCCTGCGTGCCTATGATTAAGTTGTAATCACATGAGGAGGCTTTTGGCGAGGCGTGGATCGCGATAGCGGGACCCACGAGACGGACGATCGTGATGCATGGAGATGCATCAAGATGTCGACGGAACCAACGAGGACTAGATGGACGATCACAAGGGCATGGAGATGCACCAAGGCACACATAGATCTTGATGTGAGTGATTAGGCCTACTGGGCTCGGGCCTAATCATATTAGGTTTGTGGTCCATGATCATCCGATGTGATTGCTTATACACATACTAGATATGTATATATATTTGCATGCGATGTAGATATATATTAAATATGTATATGTGTGACATGTCATATTAGGAGACCAAATTATAGAAACATCTCTCGATAATATTAAGTCTTCGATAAACGTGAGGCAATTAGATTGACCCACGTGGCCTTCCATCGTTATGAGTAGGAACCGATTCCGGTGTCGGTTAAGTTGGTCGAGTCCCTCGAGACTCACCTATATCGCGATTAAGCTATCTTGCTTACGACATAGAGATGTCACCGGTGACCTGAGGACATGGTATGCTTGGTCGAGTCCCTCGAGAGTATATCATCAAATCGGACTCATCTTGTAATGAAGGTGTTGACTTAACCGAAAGCATTATGGTTGGTCGAGTCCCTCGAGGCCATGGTGATTCTGAGGTCAACGAACAGGAATCACAAGGAGTTGTGATCGGCAAGAGTTGCCTACCTTTTTAGGCTTAGTGTGATTGGTCGAGTCCCTCGAGGTTACACTTAGACGCTGATTGGATCCCCATCCCCACTAGAAGTCTGCTGGAGACTTCCGTTTCACGTCTTTGAGGGTGTCGCGTGACTCGTTAGTAAAATAGTGGGAGCATATTAAGATAGAAGTCCATATCTTGATAGTTTATTTCTTGCAAAAATCTGCATGTTATTCATTTCTCGCTACATCTTTATTTTTTAGAAAATGTAAACTTTCAAATCCCTTACGTGGCATACTTGATGTCAACCTTCTTCTTGGTCCAAATTATATGGATTGGCTCCATAACTTGAGAATTGTTCTCACAGCAGAGAAAAAATGGGTATGCGTCCTTGATACAAATGATGCCTACGCCCGAAGAAGGGGCAAGCGAGGATGAGATCGCTTCCTTCGTGAAGTACATTGATGACTCCACTCTTGCTCGAGTGCTATATGTTGGGCTCTATGACTCGAGTTCAGAGACAACATGAAAAGATGGATGCCGATCCATTCTCCTACATGTCCGTAAATTGTTTGAGGAACAGGGGAAGGACTTCGACGATATGAGATATCCAAGAGCCTTTTCCGCTAGGATGACTGAGGGGACACCGTTCAGAACCATGTCCTAAAGATGATTGAGTGGATAGAGAAACTCACAGGTCTAGGAATGGTCCTAGAGGATAACTTGTGAGTGGACATTGTGCTTCAGTCCCTACCAGATTCCTTTTCACAGTTCATAATGAATTTTAATATGAACAAGCTTGAGGTGACTCTCCCAGAGCTCCTCAATATGTTGAGGGAGGCAGAGAGTACTATTAAGAAAGAGAAGCCAGTTCTCTACACTAGTGAGACCAGAAAGAAAAGGAAAGCAGAAAGGTCCCTTAAGAAGGGAAAGGGCAAGGGCAAACAAGGTAAAGCAAAGGTTGCTAAGAAAGACCCAGCAAAGGACAAAGGCCAGTGCTTCCACTGTGGTAAAGATGGGCATTGGAAGAGAAACTGCAAAGAGTACCTTGTAGAAAGGGCGAAACAAAAGCTTGATGAAGCTTCAGGTACATTCATGATCAGTCTCCATTTGTCAGACTCTTATGATAACACATGGGTATTGGATACCGGTAGTGCTCATCATATATGCAATTCGTTGCAGGTTCTAGCAAGGCCTAGGAGACTACAGAGAGGCGAGATGGACCTCAAGATGGGTAATGGAGCAAAAGTTGCTGTATTAGCTGTTGGCGAGGTCGCCCTACATCTGCCTAGTGGAGCTTTTATTGCATTAGATGCATGTTATTTTGTTCCTTCTATTATCAAAAACATTATCTCCATTTCATGTTTAACTGTTAGTGTATATAAATTTATTTTTGAGAACAATGGTTGTTCGATATTATTAGATAAGAAGATCATCACGAAAGGAACATTGCATAATGGTTTATTTATGTTAGACACCACTCCACATATCATGAATGTAAATATGTCCAAAAGGAAACGAGATGAGTTGAACAGTGCATACCTGTGGCATTGTAGGCTAGGTCACATCCATGAAAGAAGGATTCAAAAGTTGCTAAATGATGGATATCTAGATCCATTCGACTATGTGTCATATACAACTTGTGAGCCTTGCATTCGTGGAAAACTGACCAAATCTCCATTTAGTAGAACTGGAGAGAGAGCCAATGAGTTGTTGGAACTCATACATAGTAATGTATGTTGACCCATGTTAACTCATGCCATTGGAGGTTACTCCTACTTCATTACATTTACTAATGATTTCTCAAGGTATGGATATGTGTACTTAATGAAGTACAAGTCCGAGGCCTTTGAGAAATTCAGAGAGTATAAGAATGAGGTGGAGAACCAGACTGGAAAGAGTATCAAAACTCTTCGATCAGATCGAGGAGGTGAATACTTAAGTACAGAGTTTACTCAGTTCCTCAAGGACCATGGGATATTATCCCAATGGACACCTCCTTATACACCTCAGCTCAATGGTGTCTCTGAAAGGAGAAGTCGTACATTATTAGATATGGTACGGTCCATGATGAGTTTCGCTGACCTACCCATCTCATTCTAGGGATATGCCCTAGAAACCGCAGCTTACCTTCTGAATAGAGTTCCAACTAAGTCGGTAGTGTCTACACCATATGAGATATGGAAAGGGAAGAAGCCTGATCTTAAGTTTGTTAAGATCTGGGGCTGCCCTGCCCATGTTAGAAGACACAACCCCGATAAATTAGAATCAAGGATAGAGCGATGCAAATTTGTGGGATACCCCAAGGAAACTTGTGGGTATTATTTCTATCATCTCGAGGACCAAAAGGTCTTTGTAGCTAATAGAGCAGTGTTCCTTAAGAAGGAACACATTCTTGACGGAGACAGTGGGAGAATGATAGAATTGAGTGAGGTTGGAGAACCAAGCTCAAGCGCCACTCTACAGCCCGAGTCTGTTCAGGTACCTAATACACAAGTATCAACTTTACGCAGGTCTGATAGAGTATCCCATCCTCCTGAGAGATATGTGGGACATATTAGAGCAGAGGATGTAGAGGATATTGATCCTCAGACCTACGAGGAGGCTATTATGAGTATAGACTCCGGAAAGTGGAAAGAAGCCATGAATTCTGAGATGGATTCTATGTACTCCAATAAGGTTTGGAACCTAGTTGATGCGCCCGAAGGTATTGTACCTATCGGTTGCAAGTGGATCTTTAAGAAAAAGATCGGAGTAGATGGAAAGGTAGAGACCTATAAAGCATGGCTAGTGGCTAAGGGGTATCGTCAAAGGCAAGGTGTTGACTACGACGAAACTTTCTCACCCGAAGCAATGCTAAAATCCATCAGAATTCTATTGGCTATTGCAGCGCACTATGATTATGTGATCTGGCAGATGGATGTGAAAACCACATTCCTCAATGGGAACCTCGAGGAGGAGGTGTATATGATGCAACCTGAGGGATACGTGTCCAAGAACTGTCTAGATAAGGTGTGTAGGTTGCTTAGATCCATTTATGGATTAAAGCAAGCTTCCCGAAGTTGGAACATAAGATTTGATGAGGCAATCAGATCTTATGACTTCGTTAAGAACGAAGATGAGCCTTGTGTATATAGAAAGGTAAGTGGGAGCGCTATAACCTTTTTGGTGTTATATATGGATGACATCCTGATCATTGGGAATGACGTAGGAATGCTATCCATAGTAAAGGCTTGGTTATCTAGACACTACTCCATGAAAGACTTAAGGGAAGCATCCTATATTTTGGAGATTAGAATCTATAGAGATAGATCTAAGAGGATTCTTGGATTGTCCCAGTCCAGGTACATAGAAACCATTATCAAAAGGTTTGGCATGAAAAATTCCAAGAGAGGTCTCACACCGATGAGACATGGGATATCGCTTTCTACGAGTATGTCCCCAAAGACTCCAGAAGAAAGGGTGAACATAGATATGATACCTTATGCCTCAGCAATATGGTCTATCATGTATGTCAAGCTATGTACTAGGCCTAATATAGCGCATGCTCTGAGTGTCATGAGCTGGTATCAGGCGGATCCAGGCTTGAAGCACTGGAAAGAAGTAAGTGTATTCTTAAGTACTTGAGAAGGACTAAGGATCTTTTACTAGTATTTGGAGGTAATAGCCTTAAGGTTGAAGGCTACACTGACTCAAGTTTTCAGTCTGATGTCGATGATAGCAAGTCGAATTCAGTGTATGTGTACACCTTGAATGGAGGAGTAGTGTACTGGAAGAGTTCCAAGCAAGATACCACTGATGACTTGACCACAGAGGCGGAGTACATTGCTGCATCAGATGCAGCAAAGGAGGGAGTTTGGGTGAAGAAGTTCATCACAGATTTGGGAGTCGTGCCACGTAGCGAAGAGCCGATCTCCCTATATTGCGACAACAACGGGGCGATTGCTCAAGCAAAGGAACCTAGGTCTCATCAGAAATCTAAGCATGTTCTGAGGAGGTTCCACCTTATCAGAGAGATCATGACCCGAGGAGATGTAGTAGTGGAAAGTGTTCCATCCGAAGATAACATTACAGATCCACTAACAAAGCCGTTGTCTCAGATTTATTTTGAGAGTCACAGGGGTCTGATGGGGATCAGACACATAGGTGATTGGCTTTAGGTCAAGTGGGAGATTAGTAGTCATAGGTGCCCAGCAAGCCAATCACGTGAGTAATGGCACGTGTGACTTAATATAGAATCTTTTTGCTTATTATATTTTGGCATATATAACTTTATAACTATTGCATAAATGCATACATATATTGTGATGTCCTTGAATTTGTGCAATAGGAATCAGATCGTGATGAGATCACGATAGTGAGATCGATTCACCTTTAAACACATATTCTAAATAATCCCGGTCATAGGTTACTCGAGAGGGATATCGTGATAACCGGACAGACTTGTGTGCTATATACCCATCCATATGATGGATGCAGCTGGTCTCATCGCTGCTTGTGTAGGGACACTAGGGATACAGTACAGGTGCTTATTGGAGAATGAGTTCACTGATTGATCCGCTTACGGAATGTTGGATGGTTGATGATGCCTTATTGTTAGACAGCGATTCCGTAGTCCTAGTAGTGTATCTGGTTCTTAGACTTGAGACACCAAGGATGTCCTGTATGAGTGCTCCACTCTTTGATACCAGACTTATAGGTTTGGCTGTCCAAGATATAGTACAACTGGTCATTGGGAGCGGTAGTCGACCTTACGAGGGCTATTGAGTGTCGATAGAGGATCATCCACTCTCGGCGTCATGAGAGGAATATCCCATGTGTTCTTGCTCAGACAAATCCCTGGCCAGGGTCATTCGGGTTGAGAGAGAAAGAGTTCTCCAGGAGAATCTAATTAGAGCGAGAATCCGATTAGAGAAAGAGTTCTCCAATCGAAACCGTGTGGGTCTGACAACACCCTGCTCGATATACGGTCTCTTGTATATTAGTTGGATGAGGGACTATAGGTACACGGTAACTGAGGAAAGACAGGTCCAATGGATTGGATTCCCCTGTATCATCTGGGGACTACGGCGTAGTGGCCTAGTACGTCCATAGTCGATGAGTCGAGTGAATTATTACAGAGATAATAATTCACTGAGTTAGAAGGAGTACTGACAGGTATGACTCACGGCCAGCTCGATATTGGGCCTAGAGGGTCACACACATATGGTAGGCATTACGATGAATAGAGGTTCGGATATGAGATATCCGACGGAGCCCTTGCCTTATTAGATGCAGATCCAATACCCACTAGGGGAGGACTCATTAGGGTTTGACGGGGGACCTCTATAAATAGGAGGGATTCAGAGCCCCATGGGCTAGAGAGCTTTTGTTTGCCTTTTCCTATTCTTCTCTCCATCTCCACCTCAGAGTAGGTCTGGAGTTTTGAGGAGCGTCGTCGCAACCCTGCTGTGTGGATCACCGCTAGAGAGGAGGACGCTTGACCTCCTTCACCCTCTCCTAAGGATTTGCAAGGAAATAGGGATATACGATCTCCCTAGGTAACAAAATCTACTCTATACGCAGTTTAATGTTTCATAGATTTTTTGCGTACCAATCTTCGCACGACGACGAACATCTCTTTGGGAATCGGGGATTTTGTTTTTCTTGTTCTTCCATTGCGTATATAATGTTGCCCCCAAGGATTTCCCTATAGTGGTATCAGAGACAGGTTGTTCGTGCGAATGATTGGTTTTGAACTGCGTTGCTGTGTTTAGGATGAATTTTGATGTCAAAATTATTGACGCAAAAACAAGGAAGGGCAGCAACATTTGCTGTCCTCGATCTGCGTTTGTGTAGCGCAGCCGTAGGCAGGTAGCCCACGGGCAGAGGCGTTGGAGGACAGCGGCGCCTGCCGCCGCAGGGCAACGGCGCCCGCCGCCGCTGCTCCCACGAGTGAAACCACCCCTAAGTGGCGGTCGCCCGACGGGACAGCACCGCCTGCGGAGTCGGCGGCGCCCGAAAGGGGTGCCCACCCGCGGTGGCAGCGCTGCCAGCGGGCGTGCCGCCTGCAGTCGAGGGCAGTGCCCGCACCCCACCACAAAGGCCGCCGCCGGCAGGGTGGCGGCGACAGCAGCAGCGAAAAGGGGAAAGGGAATTAGGGTTTTCTGGGCAAAAGACAGTTTTGCCCCTCGGAATTTGAGAAATTTCAGTTTCTATCTTTTGTCCAAATTATGAAAATACTCCTATGAATTCAGAAATTCCCTATAATGTCCCTGATTTCAAAAAATATTAATTAATTAAAAGATTTAGTTGATTATTATTTTTTTTATTATTATTATTATCTAGTAGTCCTACCCATCTCATTCTGGGGATATGCCCTAGAAACCACAGCTTACTTCTGAACAGAGTTCCAACTAAGTCGGTAGTGTCTACACCATATGAGATATGGAAAGGGAAGAAGCCTGATCTTAAGGTTGTTAAGATTTGGGGCTGCCCTGCACATGTTAAAAGACACAACCCCGATAAGTTAGAATCAAGGACAGAGCGATGCAAATTTGTGGGATACCCCAAGGAAACTTATGGGTATTATTTCTATCATCTCGAGGACCAAAAGGTCTTTGTAGCTAAGAGAGCAGTGTTCCTTGAGAAGGAACACATTCTTGGCGGAGATAGTGGGAGAATGATAGAATTGAGCGAGGTTGGAGAACCAAGCTCAAGCACCACTCTACAGCCCGAGTTTGTTCAGGTACCTAATACACAAGTTTCAACTTTACGTAGATCTGATAGAGTATCCCATCCTCCTGAGAGATATGTGGGACATATTAGAGGAGAGGATGCATAGGATATTGATCCTCAGACCTACGAGGAGGCTATTATGAGTATAGACTCCAGGAAGTGGCAAGAAGCCATGAATTCTGAGATGGATTCTATGTACTCCAATAAGGTTTGGAACCTAGTTGATGCGCCCGAAGGTATTGTACCCATCGGTTGCAAATGGATCTTTAAGAAAAAGATCGGAGTAGATGGAAAGGTAGAGACCTATAAAGCAAGGCTAGTGGCTAAGGGGTATCGTCAAAGGCAAGGTGTTCACTATGACGAAACCTTCTCACCCGTAGCCTTGTGTATACAGAAAGATAAGTGGGAGCGCTATCACCTTTTTGGTGTTATATGTTAATGACATCCCGATCATTGGGAATGACATAGGAATGCTATCCACAGTAAAGGCTTGGTTATCTAGACACTTCTCCATGAAGGACTTAGGGGAAGCATCCTATATTTTGGGGATTAGAATCTATAGAGATAGATCCAAGAGGATACTTGGCTTATCCCAGTCTAGGTACATAGAAACCATTGTCAAAAGGTTTGGCTTGGAAAATTCCAAGAGAGGTCTCATACCGATGAGACAAGGGATATCGCTTTCTACGAGTATATCCCCAAAGACTCCGGAAGAAATGGCGAACATGGATATGATACCTTATGCCTCAGCAATACGGTCTATCATGTATGCCATGCTATGTACTAGGCCTGATATAGCGCATGCTCTGAGTGTCACAATCAGGAATCAGGCGGATCCAAGCTTGGAGCACTGGAAAGCAGTAAAGTGTATCCTTAAGTACTTGAGAAGGACTATGGATCTTTTACTAGTATATGGAGGTAATAGCCTTAAGGTTGAAGGCTACACTGACTCAAGTTTTTTTCCCGATGTCGATGATAGCAAGTCAATTCAGGGGTATGTGTACACCTTGAATGGAGGAGCAGTGTCTTTGGAAGAGTTCCAAGCAAGATACCACTGCCGACTCGACCACGAGGCGGAGTACATTGCTGCATCGATGCAGCAAAAGAGAGGAGTCCGGGTGAAGAAGTTCATCACAGATTTGGGAGTCATGCTTAGGGTAGCGAAGAGCCGATCTCCCTATATTGCGACAACAATGGGGCGATTAAAAAAAAGGAACCTAGGTCTCATCGAAATCTAAGCATGTTCCCGAGGAGGTTCCACCTTATCAAAGAGATCGTGACCCGAGGAGATGTAGTTGTGGAAAGATTTACATCCAAGATAACATTGCATATCCACTAACAAAGCCATTGTCTCGGATTTGTTTTTTTGCGTCCACAGGGTCCGATGGGGATGGACACATAGGTGATTAGCTTTAGGTCAAGTGGGAGATTGCTAGTCATAGGTGCCCAACAAGACAATCACGTGAGTGATGGCACGTGTGACTTAATATAGAATCTTTTTGCTTATTATATTTTGGCATATGTCACTTTATAACTATTGCATAAATGCATATATATATTGTGATGTCCTTGGATTTGTGCAATGGGAATCAGATCGTGATGATATCACGATAGTGAGATCGATTCACCTTTAAACACATATCCTAAATAATCTCGATCATAGGTTACTTTCGAGGGATATCGTGATAACCTATTTGACCGGTGTGTCTTTGTATACCCATCCATATGATGGATGCAAATGGTCTTATATAGCTGCTTGTGTGGGGACACCGGGGGATACAATATAGGTGCTCATTGGAGAATGAGTTCACCGATTGATCCGCTTTACGGAATGCTGGATGGTTGATGATGCCTTATTGTCGACAAATGATTCCGTTAGTAGTCCTAGTGGTGTATCTGGTCCTTAGACTTGAGACACCAAGGATGTCCTGTATGAGTGCTCCACTCTTTGATACCAGACTTATAGGTTTGGTTGTCCCATATCTAGTACAGCTGGTCTTTGGGAGTGGTAGTCGACCTTACGAGGGCTATTGAGTGTCGATAGAGGATCATCCACTCTCGGCGTCGTGAGAGGAATATACCGTGTGTTTTTGCTCAGATAAATCCCTAGCTAGGGTCATTCGGGTTGAGAGAGAAAGAGTTCTCCAGGAGAATCTGATTAGAGCGAGACTCGAGTAGAAACCGCTTGGGTCGGACAACACCATGCTCGATATACAATCTCTGGTATATTAGATGGATGAGGGACTATAGGTACATGGTAATTGAGGACAGACAGATCCAATGGATTGGATTCCCCTATATCGTTTGGGGACTACGGCGTAGTAGCCTAGTACATCCGTAGTCGATGAGTCGAGTGAATTATTACAAAGAAAATAATTCACTGAGTTAGAAGGAGTTCTGACAGGTATGACTCACGGCCTGCTCGATATTGGGCCTCGAGGGTCACACACATATGGTAGGCATTGCGATGAATAGAGGTTCGGATATGAGATATCCGACGGAGCCCTTGTCTTATTGGATGCAGATCCAATACCCACTAGGGGAGGACCCATTAGGGTTTGACGGGGGACCTCAATAAATAGGAGGGATTCACAGCCCCATAGGCTAGATAGCTTTTGTTTGCCTTTTCCTATTCTCCTCTCCATCTCCACCTCAGAGTAGGTCTGGAGTTTTGAGCAGCGTCGTCACAACCCTGCTGTGTGGAACACCGCTTGAGAGGAGGACGCTTGACGTCCTTCACCCTCTCCTAAGGATCTGCAAGGAAACAGGGATATACGATCTCCCTGGGTAACACAATCTACTCTATACACAGTTTCATGTTTCGCGGATTTTTTGCGTACCAATCTTCGCACGACGACGAACATCTCTTTGGGAATCAGGGATTTTGTTTTTCTTGTTCTTCCGCTGCCCATATGATGTCGCCCCCAAGGATTTCCCTATAGACGCGCCGTTGGGCAGCGACGCCGGTGGCCGCTGCTCCCACGGGCAAAACCCTCGGTGAGGCAGCATCGCCTATGGGTGCTGCCTCGTAGGAAGAACTGCCCGCGAAAGGGGCGGAGCCCACAAGGGTGCTCGCCCTCGGGTGCAGCGCTACCCACGGGGGCGCCCACCTACAAGGGCGGCGCCCTTGGCCCCGTTGCACCTGCCTCCACCGGTAGGGTGGCGGCGATAGCAGTAGCAGCGAAGAGGGAGAGGGGCTTAGGGTTTTTGGGCAAAAAAAAATATATAGTTTTGCCCCTGTGAATTTAAGAAATTCCAATTTCTATCTTTTGTCCAAATTATGAAAATACCCCTATGAATTCAGAAATTCCCTATATGTCCCTGATTTCATAAAATACTAATTAATTAAAAGGTTTAGTTGATTATTATTTTTATCATTATCTAGTAGTCCTACATGATGATGATTATTTATACATTCGATGTATGATGTATGGACGGATGATCATGGACCGTGTGATGTGTGTACTTATGATTATTATTATTGGGGTCTGTGAGCCTCCATTATATTTCTCATTTATTGTTGGGCCTGCGTGCTTATGATTAAGTTGTAATCACTTGAGGAGGCGGAGTGGGAGCGTGGATGTGATAGCGGACCCATGAGACGGACAATCGCGATGCATGAAGATGCATCGAGATATCAACGGAACCGACGAGGACGAGATGGACGATCACAAGGTATGAAGATGCACCATTACACACATAGATCTTGATGTGAGTGATTAGGCCTACTGGCTCGGGCCTAATCACATTAAGTTGTGGTCCATGATCATCTGGTGTGATTGCTTATACACATACTAGATATGTATATATATTTGCATGCGATGTAGATATATATTAAATATATATATGTGTGACATGTTATATTAGGAGACCAAATCATAGAAACATCTCTCTTGATAATATTAAGTCGATAAACGTGAGGCAATTTGATTGACCCACGTGGCCTTCCATCGTTATATGTAGGAATCGATTCCCGGTATAGGTTGAGTTGGTCAAGTTCCTCGAGACTCACCTATATCGCGATTTGCTATCTTGCTTACGACATAAAGATGTCATCGGTGACCTAAGGACATGGTATGCTTGGTCGAGTCCCTCGAGGGTATATCATCAAATCAGACTCATCTTGTAACGAAGGTGTTGACTTTATCGAGCATCATGGTTGGTCGAGTCTCTCGAGACCATGATGATTCGGAGGCCGAACAGGATGGGAATCACTAGGAGTTGTGATCAGCAAGAGTTGCCTACCTTTTAGGCTTAGTGTGATTGGTCGAGTCCCTCGAGGTTACACTAAGACGCTGATTGGATCCTGATTTCCACTAGAAGTCTGCTGGAGACTTCCGTTTCACGTGCTGAGGGTGTCGCGTGACTCGTTAGTAAAATAATGGGAGCATATTAAGATAGAAGTCCATATCTTGATAGTTTATTTCTTACAAAATTTGCATGTTATTTATTTCTATTGTATCTTTATTTTTAGAAAATGTCGCTTTCAAATCACTTAAATGGCATACTTGATGTCAACCGTCTCACTGGTCCAAATTATACAGATTGGCTCCATAACTTGAGAATTGTTCTCATGGCATAGACAATCGTGTACATCCTTGATACAGTGATGCATACGCCCGAAGAAGGGGCAAGCGAGGATAATCGTTCACTACGTGAAGTACATTGATGACTCCACTCTTGCTCAGTGCTATATATTGGGCTCTATGACTCTTGAGTTACAGAGATAACAGGAAAAGATGGATGCCAAATCCATTCTCCTACATGTCCGTAAATTGTTTGAGGAACAGGGAAGGACTCAATGATATGAGATATCCAAGAGCCTCTTTCGCGCTAGAATGACTTAGGGGACACTGGTTCAGAACCATATCCTAAAGATGATTGAGTGGATAGAGAAACTCACAGGTCTAGGAATGGTCCTAGAGTATAACTTGTGTGTGGACATTGTGCTTCAGTCCCTACCAGATTTCTTTTCACAATTCATAATGAATTTTAATATGAACAAGCTTGAGGTGACTCTCCCAGAGCTCCTCAATATGTTGAGGGAGGTAAAGAGTACTATTAAGAAAGAGAAGCCATTTCTCTACCCTAGTGAGACCAAAAAGAAAATGAAAGCAGAAAGGTCCCTTAAGAAGGGAAAGGGCAAGGGCAGACCAAGTAAAGCAAAGGTTGCTAAGAAAGACCCAGCAAAAAACAAAAGGCCAGTGCTTCCACTATGGTAAAGATGGGTACTATAAGAGGAACTGCACAGAGTACCTTACAGAAGGGCGAAACAAAAGCTTGATGAAGCTTCAGGTACATTCATGATCAATCTCCAATTGCAAATTTTTGTGATAGTGCATTGGTATTGGATACCAGTATTGCTTATCACATCTACAATTTATTGTAAATTCTAGCAAAGCCGAAGGGAGATTAGCGAGAGGAATATTGTATAAAGGTGTGTTTATACTAGACACTACTCCACATATCATGAATGTAAGTGTGTCTAAGACGAAATGAGATGAGGTGAACAATGCATACCAATGGCATTTTAGGCTAGGTCATATTCATGAGGGAATGATTCAAAAGTTGCTAAATGTTGGATATCTAGATCCATTCGACTATGAGTCATATGCAACTTCCGAGCCTTGCCTTCGTGAAAAACTGACCAACTCTCCATTTAGTGGAACTGGAGAGAGAGCCACTGAGCTGTTGGAATTCATACATAATGATGTATGTGGACTCATGTCAACTCATGTCATTGGTGGTTACTCCTACTTCATTACCTTTACTGATGATTTCTCAAGGTATGGATATGTGTACTTAATGAAGTATAAGTCCGAGGCCTTTGAGAAATTCAGAGAGTATAAGAATAAGGTGGAGTACTATACTAGAAAGAGTATCAAAACTCTTCGATCAGATCGAGGAGGTGAGTACTTAAGTACAGAGTTTACTCAGTTCCTCAAGGACCATGAGATATTATCCCAATGGACACCTCCTTATACACCTCAACTAATTGGTGTCTCTGAAAGGAGAAATCGTATACTATTAGACATGGTACAGTCCATGATAAGTTTCCCTGAGCTACCCATCTCATTCAGGGGATATGCCATAAAAACCGCAGCTTACCTTCTGAATAGAGTTCCAACTAAGTTGGTAGTGTCTACACCATATGAGATATGGAAAGGGAAGAAGCTTGATCTTAAGGTTGTTAAGATTTGGGGCTGCCCTGCCCACATTAAAAGACACAACTCCGATAAGTTAGAATCAAGGACAGAGTGATGCAAATTTGTAGGACACCCCAAGGAAACTTGGGGGTATTATTTCTATTATCTTGAGGACCAAAAGATCTTTGTAGCTAAGAGAGCAGTGTTCCTTGAGAAGGAACACATTCTTGGCGGAGATAGTGGGAGAATGATAGAGTTGAGCGAGGTTGGAGAACCAAGCTCACGCACCACTCTACAGCTCAAGTATGTTCAGGTACCTAATACATAAGTTTCAACTTAACATAGGTCTGATAGAGTATTCCATCATCTTGAGAGATATGTGGGACATATTAGAGGAGAGGATATTAAGGATATTGATTCTCAGACCTATGAGGAGGCTATTATGAATATAGACCTATGAGGAGGCTATTATGAATATAGACTCCGGGAAGTGGTAAGAATCAATGAATTCTGAGATGGATTCTATGTACTCCAACAAGGTTTGGAACCTAGTTGATACGCCCGAAGGTATTGTACCCATCGATTGCAAGTGAATCTTTAAGAAAAAGATCGGAGTAGATGGAAAGGCAGAGACCTATAAAGCAAGGCTTATGGCTAAGGGGTATCATCAAAGGCAAGGTGTTGACTACGATGAAACCTTCTCACCCGTTGCAATGCTAAATTCCATCAGAATTCTATTGGCTATTGCAGTACACTATGATTATGAGATTTGGCAGATGGATGTGAAAATCGCATTCCTCAACGGGAACCTCGAGGAGGAGGTGTATATGATGCAACCTGAGGGATTTGTGTCTATGAACTGCCCAGATAGGGTGTGTAGGTTGCTTAGATCCATTTATGGACTAAAGCAAGCTTCCTGAAGTCGGAACATAAGATTTGATGAGGCAATCATATCTTATGACTTCGTTAAGAACGAAGATGAGCCTTGTGTATACAGAAAGGTAAGTGGGAGCGCTATCACCTTTTTGGTGTTATATGTGGATGACATCCTGATCATTGGGAATGATATAGGAATGCTATCCATAGTAAAGGCTTGGTTATCTTGACACATCTCCTTGAAGGACTCAGGGGAAGCATCCTATATCTTGGGGATTAGACTCTATAGAGATAGATCCAAGAGGATGCTTGGATTGTCCTAGTCCAGGTACATAGAAACCATTATCAAAATGTTTGGCATGAAAAATTCCAAGAGAGGTCTCATACCGATGAGACATGAGATATCACTTTCTACGAGTACGTCCCCAAAGACTCTGGAAGAAAGGGTGAACATGGATATGATACCTCATGCCTCAGCAATAGGGTCTATCATGTATGCCATACTATGTACTAGGCCTGATATAGCACATTCTCTGAGTGTCACAAGCAGGTATCAGGCAGATCCAAGCTTGGAGCATTAGAAACAATAAAGTGTATCCTTAAGTACTTGAGAAGGACTAAGGATCTTTTACTAGTATATGGAGGTAATAGCCTTAAGGTTGAAGGCTACACTAACTCAAGTTTTCCATCTGATGTCGATGATAGCAAGCTGAATTCAGGGTATGTGTACACCTTGAATGGAGGAGTAGTGTGCTAGAAGAGTTCCAAGCAAGATACTACTGCTGACTTGACCATAGAGGCGGAGTACATTGCTGCATCAGATGCAGCAAAGGAGGGAGTCTGGGTAAAGAAGTTCATCACAGATTTGGGAGTCGTGCTAGGTAGCGAGGAGCCAATATCCATATATTGCGACAACAACAGGGCAATTGCTCAAGCGAAGGAACCTAGGTCTCATCAGAAATCTAAGCATGTTCTGAGGAGGTTCCACCTTATCAAAGAGATCGTAACCTGAGGAGATGTAGCAGTGGAAAGAGTTCCATCCAAAGATAACATTGCAAATCCATTGACAAAATCGTTGTCTCAAATTGTCGTTAAGCATCACAGCGGTCTGATAGGGATCAGACACATAGGTGATTGGCTTCAAGTCAAGTGGTAGATTGCTTATCATAGGTGCCTAGCAAGCCAATCACGTGAGTGATGACATATGTTACTTGATAAAGAATCATTTTGCTTTTTATATTTTTGCATATATCACTTTATAACTACTGCATATATATATATATATATATATATATATATATATATATATATATAGTGATGTCCTTGGATTTGTGCAATGAGAATCTAATCATGATGAGATCACGATAATGAGATCGATTCACCTTTAAACACAGATCCTAAATAATCCCGATCACAGGTTACGCAAGAGAGACATCATGATAACCGGACAGACAGGTGTGATGTATACCTGTCTATATGATGGATGCAGCTAGTCTCATAGCTGCTCATGTAGGGACACTAGAGATACAATACAGGTGCTCATTGGAGAATGAGTTACTGATTGATCCACTTACGGAATGCTGGATGGTTGATGATGGCTTATTGTCAAATAGCAATTCCTTAGTCCTAGTGGTGTATCTGGTCCTTAGACATGAGACACCAAGGATGTCCTGTATGAGTGCTCCACTCTTTGATACCAGACTTATAGGTTTGGCTATCCCAGATCAAGTACAGTTGGATATTGGGAGTGGTAGTCAACCTTACGAGGGCTATTAAGTGCCGATAGAGGATCATCCACTTTCGACGTCATGAGAGGAATATCCTATGTATTCTTGCTTAGACAAATCCTTGGCTAGGGTCATTGGGGTTAAGAGAGAAAGAGTTCTCCGGGGGAGTCTGAATAATGTGAGACTCGACTAGAAACTGTATGAGTCTGACAGCACCATGCTCAATATACGGTCTCTAGGATATTAGATGGATGAGGGACTATAGGTACACGGTAATTGAGGATAGACAGGAACAATTGATTGGATTCCCCAATATCGTTTGGGGACTATGGCGTAGTCAATAAGTCAAGTGAATTATTACATAAATAATAATTCATTGAGTTAGAAGGAGTTCTGATAGGTATGACTCATGGCCAGCTCGATATTGGGCCTAGAGGGTCACACACGTATGGTAGGCATTGTGATTAGTAGAGGTTCGAATATAAGATATCCGGCAGAGCCCTTGTCTTATTGGATATCTAATAAGCCCTTGAATTATTGGATCCCATGGACGAGATCAAATAAGAGCCCATGAGAGATTATTGGATAGAGATCCACTAATCTAAAAGGCTTGGGTTATTAGATGCAGATCCAATACCCACTAGGTGAGGATCCATTAGGGTTTGATAGGGGACCTCTATAAATAGGAGGGATTCAGAGCCTCATAGGCTAGAGCCTTCGCTTGCCTCTCCTATTCTCCTACCCCTCTCCACCTCAAAGCAGGCCTGGTGTTTTGAGGAGCGTCGTCGCAGCCCTGCTGTGTGGATCACCGCTATAGAGGAGGACGCTTGACCTCCTTCACCCTCTCCTAAGGATCTGCAAGGAAATAGGGATATACGATCTCCCTAGGTAATACAATCTACTATATATGCTGTTTTTCAGTTTTGCGGATTTTGTGCACCAATCTTTGCATGACGACGAACATCTCATTGGGAATTGAGGATTTTGTTTTCTTATTCTTCCGCTGCGCCTATGATGTCGCCCCCAAAGATTTTCTTAACAACTAGGATATAAGATTATCCCTTAATCCTAACCCTAATTAAAAGCAAACTACCCAACTAAAAACATAGTCCTAAGCAAGTTTTCAACCGGCAAACGTCGAGTCTCCTTCCGGCGAGCTTTCTGATGATCTTCCGGTGGACTTCCGATACACCCTTAGATTTCTTCCGGCGGACTTCCAGCAGGCTCCCGATCTTGTGGCGAGTTCAACGAGTAGCCAAGCCTTCTCAGTGATCTCTGCCAACCTCCGACGATCTCTTTGGCGGACTTTCGAAAACTCCGACAAGTCCCTAATTTCTTCTCGGTTGTTCCGACAGCATCTCCGACGAATCTTCGAACTCTCGAACACCCATCGAATTTGACTCCGGTAGACTTGCTTTATATCTTCAAGCTATCATAGTTAATCCTGCACATGTAAAACAAAAGTTCTATCTAGACAATTACTCCTAAGCAATTAATCAAGTTGTCCGGCATATCATTGGTCCCTCGACGCTTCATCCGATTCTTCGACGCATCGTTCTCTCTTGTGGCCTATTGCCCAATCGGCCAGTTGACTCTGCAACTCCGATATCCTTGGCACAATACTTGCTCTTCTTGGCCTAATGCCCGAATCTACGGCCTGAAGTCTTCTATCGATACGTCGACCGATCGACTAGCCCAACGTCCAATCTTCTGACATATTCCTCCGACACAACATGATTTTTTAGCTTTAATTGTCTCATCCTAATCGAAGCATCCTGCGTCACTCAAAACGTAGATTAAATCATAAATACATATCAAGTGGTTTCATTATCAAAATACGAGATTCAACAATTTCCTCCTTTTTTATGATGACAACCACTTGATGACGGAGTTAACTTTAATTCTTGGAGTTTAAACAAACTCCCCCTATCAATATGCCATATTGATAGAACCTTGAATTCAAGCCGAAGTCAAGTCATTGCAAATATTCATTATGAATATTTACAACACATCATCATGCATAACATGATCATACTTCTCCCCCTTTGTCATCAACAAAAAGGAGAAGTGTCACTTTCTATGTGTTTGAGATATAAAGTTCAATACATTGCATGAAAAAATATAGTGTTAAATTTTATCATCATGCAATCTAGCAATTAAAGATGTGCAAGTTTAGCATGTTTGCTTTTCTTGAGATAACAACTGTTTGCTTCTCTTTAGACTACATGCTAGCAATTTTTATGATATGCAAGTTTTGCTACATGCAAGCTAGCAAAAATTTCGAAAGCAAATGCAAAATAGCTTTCTTGTATATGCTCATGATTCTTGCTTCCTATTGCAATGTACAAGTTGCAAGTTTTTGAAATATCCAAGTTCAACACATTGTATAATTAATATAATCTCCTAGTTTTATCATCATGCAATTTTGCTATCATTATAGATATGCAAGGTAGTATGATAGCAATTTCTACAATATACAAGCTAGCAAATTTTACAACATGAAAACTAGCAGTTTTGAGATGTTCAAAAAAGCATCCCTTGCTTCTTGAAATACGCAAGTTTGCTAGATGTACAAGTTAGCATGTTTTGCTTCTTGAGATAGGCAAGATTGCACATTTGGTATGCAAATTTATAGTATGCAAGTTATCAACTTTTATATATAAAAAGTTAGCAAAAAGATGTGTAAGATGGACTATTTTGCCTCTTTTCAAAATATGTAACTTGGCACATATTGTTTTTTTGAGATTTGCAAGAAAGAACTTTTGCTTGAGATTACAAGATAGCATTTCTTGCTTTTGAGATTAGCAAACTAATAAGTTTTGCCCCTTTTTGTGATATGTACATTTGGAGTTTTTTGCTTCTCTTGTCTTGTGCAAGCTAGCTATCTCCCCCTTTGTCATTGTCAAAAAGAAGGGAAGACCTTTTACATCAATTATGACAAAGGTAAGTATCAATTTTATTCATGTAATATTATATTTTCAAATTGAAACATGTACCTTTTCAAAAACTTTATATTTCATTCATGCACGATATTGAATAAATCAATCAACATTATGAGCATATTATACATGATACTAAAATTTTTAACTATTTATTAATATTTTGATCATGATACCAAACATTCATCATTTAGAGCATTCATGACACAAAGCATTAAATCAACATACTTCATTTTAGCAACAACTCATAGCATTTTAAATCATGATTTACATCATATGCAATACATCACATCATAATTAGAAAGCACAAGTATTGCATGTATCATTGCAAATCATAAATGTTTCATATCATGATGGTATTAATTTGTCAAATTGCATCCTACCATGCATGATCATAATTTTTTTTCATTTTATCATTGTAAACAAGAAAGAATAATGGAAGAATAAAATAGTGTAAAATATTTCAATTATTTCAAGGCATACAAGCCATACATCCAATGACATGAAAGATAAGACCTCTTGAATTACAACAGACATGATTCATTTTATCAAATCTCTTCTTTTTATAGGTAACAAAAATTGTAGGTGTACAAAGAAGAGATTGTGATTAAAAAAGAATCTCAAGTAGTAAATCCAAGAAATCAAGATCATAATTTGAATATAAACTCATTCAAATTCAAATCATCAAATTCATCAAAATCTCAATATTACTTTCAAGAGATTCAAAATGGTATACATAGATTTATCATAATAATCATCAAGATTAATAAGAAAGAGAAAAATAATTTTTCAAGGAAAAAATATTTTCCACTTTTTAGTTGTTTCAATTCATACGATTTTATTTCATGTATGCCAAATAAAAACATGTATCATGTTTAAAACCGAAAGTGTGAGATTTATTACAACAAAGATCAATAAGGCACTTTTATTATGGTAAAAATTAATAATCCATAAATCACAAGATTCATCATGTATAATTTTGAAATTTATTAAGCATGATCATTGTGCATGACACTAAAACATGGTTTCAAAATATTTAATATTTTCATTACACAATTTCATCATTATGCATCATCATATTTTCAAATTCGAACATGCACAATTTCAAAACTATATCTTTCATTTTTCATGCATGATACAAATAACTCACTCATTATTATGAGCATATTATATATGATATTCAAGCATTCATGATACATCATTTTGGCAATAGGATCATAGCTTTTCAAATGATGGTATCTAAATGTTAAAGTTCATTACATCCAATCATGCATGATCATTAACTTCTCATTTGTATTTCATACATTATTCAAAATATCAAGAGAATTTTGGTGATGAAATATACATTTCATGAATGCAAGAAATTTTACATAATAAAATTCAAGTCATAAATTATCAACATGTCTAGTAGCATTGGTTAATTTGAATAAATCATTTTTAGTGAATACCAAGAAGAATCACAACATGAAAGAATTTTGATTCATGGAAAAATTTCATGTATCGAGAAATCAAGATGATAATTTATAAAAAAAATATTACAAGTTATATTCAAGAGAAAAATCACCATTTGCTTTCAACTCATTCAATTTGACAAATCAATATCATGATTTTGATATACCTCATTTCAAATTCAAATCATCAAATCAAAATCATTTTCAATAGATTCATATAAATCAATAAGAGAGAGAAAAATAATTTTCAAGAACAATGCCTTTCTCTGTCTAGTTATTTAAATTCATGTCATTTAGTTCATTTATGCTAGATAGATATGTGCATCAACATTTAGGATCGAAAAATGAATTTTGTAATAAAAACCATCAAGATCAATAAACCACAAAAATTATTATGTATAACTTTACAATCTCATGCATAAAATCATCAAATCATAGTATCAAAATTTCAATATTTTTATTCCGTCATTTTGCATTTGTTTCATTGAACATAATTTTGAATGATTCTTATAGACAACTAAAACTTCTTTAGTTTTAATTTATGTGATTGACTTTATATTAGCATGCTCAAATTTTGTTCTTAATACGTAATGTTTGACTACCAAAGACAAGGTTCGAAAAAAAAAATCATTAAGCTTTCCATTTAAAAGCCATGCATCATTATTAAGCATGATATTAAACTTCTCAATATTTTCATTAAGACATCAAACATGGTTTCAATCAAAATCACAAATCGTCAAAATACACATTCTTACTTCTTAAGCATATACATAAGATTTATATTTAACATTTTATTGCATTTTCATTTTTAAACATTAAATTATTAAACATGTAATTTTCAAGAAAATTAATCCTAAACTAAATTAAAAATAACTCATGAAAATTATTATATAATTTCGAAATAAATTAGAGGGATTTTGATTACCTCATTGTTGAAAGCGGTTAAGGCGTAGTTTGCCACCTCGCCTTTCTTGATTTTCTCCTCATCTTCGGAAGAGCTTGATTTATCCCAATTTGTGTTCTTCTTCTTGTGTTCAAAGCAAGTTGTTCCGTTCTTTTTGCTTTTCAATTTTTGTTTCATTTGTAGTTTAAGTTAACTATCACTTGAGCTTATGCTCGAGTGGTCTTCATGTGTTCTATGTCCCAAATCCTTCCTGTCCTTTGGAAGGTTATTCTCGAGTTCCCTTTTTATCATATTGTTCATTGTTAAATCTCGTATTTTGATGATGAAACCAATTGATAATTGAGTTTATGTTTTAATCTGTGTTTTGAGTGACGCAGGATGCTTCGATCAGGATGAGACATGCAGCAAGAGTTGCGCTGGAGTCAGGACTATGATCACGTTGGGAGTTCGAGAGCTCGACGGAAGTTCGAACGGTCGTTGGAGGTTCTATGGGAACATATCTGAGAAGTCTAGGAGCTTGCCAAAAGAAGCTCGTCGGAACTCACCAAGTGGATCGTCGCAAGTCCAGGAGTTTGCCAGAAGTCCGCAGGAGCATCACCGAGGGTTCATCGGATGATCGACGGAAGTTCACCGGAAGCTCGCTAGAAGAAGCGATTGACGCACCGGAGCAAGCTGTCCTTTGAATTGTTGTAGTTAGCACTCTGAATAAATTAGAAATGGGAGGTGATCCCACTAACTTAATCTTGGGGCAATTGAGCCTTTGAAAGACCCAATTGGGGCCGAATGGATCAGCCCATTCGGACCCAGATGACTTGGCCAGAGGTGGCACCACCCAGGGTTCGGTCTCCGAGTTCTGGTTGGGCGGTGCAACCGCCTCTGACAGGAGGTGGAACCGCCTGCGCTCGGTCTCCGAGCTCTGGCTGGGCGGTGCAATTACCCCAATCAGGCGGTGGCACCGCCCGAGCTCGGTCTCCGAGCTCTGCCAGGCGGTGCAACCGCCCCTAACAAGCGGTGGCACCGCCCAAGAGCTCAGTCTTCGAGCTCTGACAGCGGTGCAACCGCCCCAGTCAGGCGGTGCAACCGCCAGACCCCGAAATTCCGGGAATTGACAGTTTTGAGCTCCCAATTCGAACTGGTTTGGGGCCTATAAATACCCCCCTCTTTCAGCAATGAAAGAGCAACGAAAACCACCGAAATCCTAATCTTACTCTGTGATTTTTAGAGCTCAAAAGTGTTGTATGAGTTAAAAGTTCGTCTCCTTCTCTTCTTCCAAGTTCAGATCTTTCAAGAGAGGAGAGAAAAGTTTGTAAGGGTTGTCTCCTAAGTCCGTCAAAAGGAGTGAATCTGTAAAAAGGTGGTTGGCCTTCGCCTATTGAAGGAAGGCATCTAGTGGACGTCGGCAACCTGATCGGTGCAGGAAGCCAGAAGTGGATGTAGGTCAATACTGACCGAACCACTCTAAATCGCGTTGCTCTCTAGTTTGCATTTACTTTGAGTTCTTTATCTTTACTGCAAACCTCCTTCATAGCCTACTGTATTCTGCGCTTTTACATCTACGTTTTCAAGCTCAATACTTTCCGAATCGTGTTTAGAGGTAAACCGATTTTCTCGCAAACCACTCTAAATCGCACTGCTCTCTGTTTTGCATTTACTTTGAGCTTATTATCCGTACTGCAAACCTTCTTCATAGCTTATTATCTTCTGCGCTTTTACGTTTGCGTTTCCAAGATCTATACTTTCCGAATCATGTTTAGACGTAAATCAGTTTTTTCGTACGAACATCGTATTTCAGTTTGCGCTTACATTCTGATTTCTATCACAATAGCAAACTGCCTTATCAGATTCGTTTTTAACTGTCTCTTGCCTAATAACAAGTTAAAGTGATTTACGAATCGAAGTTTCTACTGAAATCGGCTTTGTCGTACGAACTTAGTTTTAAAACGCAGAAAGTTTTTCACTGCACTAATTCATCCCCCCCCTCTTAGTGCTCTTGATCCTAACAATTGGTATCAGATCCCGGTTTTTCTCATTTCGGATTTACACCCGAGAGAAATGGCTCTTCATAGCTTTAAAGAGGGTTTTTCGGTTTTTCGTCCATTGTTGTTTAACGGATTAGACTACACTTATTGGAAAACTCGAATGAGAGTTTTCTTAATTTCTATGAATTTGGATTTATGGAATATTATTAAAAACGGTTTTCAACTTCCCTCTAAACCGATGAACGAATGGTCGGATTTGGAGAAGAAGTATTTTTCTTTAAATGCAAAGGCTATGAATGCCTTATTTTGCACTTTGGACAAAAATGAATTCAATCGGATTTCTATGTGCGAAACGACTTTTGATATTTGGTGAACACTTGAAATCATACACGAGGGAACTAGTAGAGTCAAAGACTCGAAAGTTAATTTTTTATTGCATGATTTTAAGCTTTTTCGAATGCAACCAAGTTAGACTATAGGTGACATGTACACCCATTTCACGGATGTCGTCAATAATCTAAGAGTTCTTGGTAAATCTTTTTCGAATTTTGATCTCATAAGCAAGATCTTAAGATCCCTTTCAAAAAGGTATGATCCTAAAATGACGGCAATACAAGAAACAAAAGAGTTAAATATTTTTCCACTTGAAGAACTTATCGGTTCATTGATGACATATGAAATGGTGCATAATGCACATGATAAACATGATAAACAAAACTACCTTCCAAAGAACAGGAAGGATTTAGAACTCCGGACGAATGAATATCACTTGAGCGATGACTCAAGTGATGAGGACAATGATGAACTTGAACTTCGAACACTAAATCTTAATATGTTTATTAAACAAAAATCTAAAATAAATAATGAACTTGAACGGAGGAAGAGGCCAAAGAAGAAGAACAAAAAATGGGATGAATCGAGCTCCTCCGAAGACGAGGAGAAAATCAAGAAAGGCGAGGTGGCAAACTACGCCTTAACCGCCTTCAATGAAAAGGTAATCAAAATTCCCCTAATTTATTTTGAAATTACTTGATGCTTTCATGATGTATTTTCCTTTTTAGTTTAGAATTAATTTTCTTAAAAATTACATGTTTAAAAATAAAAATACAAAAATTATGATCATGCTAGTAATTTCGAACATGATAACATTGCATATTTTATGATAAACAAACAAAATGATTTTGATTGAAAATATGAAATCATAATGTGTATCATGTTTGATTAACATTGCTGAATGAAATCATGTTTGATTTGAAGTAATGAATAATGATGTAATGAAAATATTAAATGTTTTTGATACAATGATTGATAATTTTATGCATGAGATTTTAAGTTATACATGATGATAAGCATGTGTTATTCTCATGAATGTATATGACAAAACTATGTTCGAATGCATGCAAGTGTTAAATTTCATTTTCGGATTTTCTTGACCATAATAATTCATTTTTGAAAATCTATTGATCTTGATGGTTCTATAATGAAATTCATTTTTCGATCCTAAATGTTGATGTATGTTTTTGTTTAACATAAAGGTAAAGGCATGCTTATAAGAAGCAAATCATATGAATAAAAATTTATAAATGCGATCCTCTATCTTATCGACTTTTCAATAAATCTATGTTTGTCATATATGAATTTATTGAATGTGACTTTGAGGATGATTTCAGATTTCACAAATGTTTGATTCATACTTATGACATGAGATAATTAAATCCTTGACTTACTCTTTATATGGCTTGAAAATAGATGTTTAAAATCTTGCTTGATGAGTTGTTTTATAAGATTTTGCCTTTACATCTTGAACTTTCATGCTTATCTTGGTTTGGCTTATAATGCTTAGATGAAAAAGAATCATTTAAAAAAAAAATACTTTTCCCATTTGATCGAGATTAATGATTTCATGATATTTTGTGAATCTCAAAATTGATTTTGATGACTTGATTATGAATTTCAAGTTAATAATTTGATTTGAATAAGTTTTATCTAAATCATAATCTTGATCTTGCAAAATTGAAGTCACAAATAATATCTTGTGGTATTCATGAATTGATACTCACAATATGAAAGCATTGGTATTCATGACTTGAATTGGATTGAAACATTGCATGCTTAAATTAATCATTCTCCTATGTTTCAAAAATTCTTTAAATGCCTTATGTGATGATTGAAAACTAACTTGCTTTATGATAAATCTATATATACAATTTTGATGTTGAGATTTTTTTATGAATTTGACGATTTGAATTTGAATAAGTTTGTGTTCAAATTATGATCTTGATTTCTTGGATATACTACTTTAGATTTTTTTTAATCACAATCTCTTCTTTGTACACCTATAATTTTTGTTATTTATAAAAGGAAGAGATTTGATAAAATGAATCATGTCTTTTGGCATTCAAATGGTCTTATCTTTGATGATATGATTTCTTTGTATCTATGATATAAATGCCTTGAAATGATTGAAATATTTTACACTTTTATGCACTTCCCTACTTCTTTCTTGTTTTCAATGATAAAACGGGGAGAAGTTTTGAGTAGGATATAATTTGACAAAATTGATACCATCATGATATGAAACATTTATGATGTGCAATTATGCATGCAATACATGTGCTTTCTAATTATGATGTGATATAAATCATGATTTAAAATGCTATGAGTGCTAAGTTACACATTCTAAGAAGAAATTGCTATATTGAAACACTAATGTAATTATGAATGGTGATATGATATTATGCATATAATACTTCAACTTATGATAATGATGCATGCAATGATAAAATATTCATGATGAAAAATTGTCTTGACATTCATAACTTGATTATTCATCCTTTGTCATGATTTTGAAATCATTGTAAAAGGAAAATGAACTACAAAACTATATTCTTCCTTTCTTTTTGACAATGACAAAGGGGGAGATAACTAGCTTGCACAAGTCAAGAAGATGCAAAAACTTGATTGCTTGCTTGCCTATCTTAAGTAGCAAAGATTGCTAACTTGCTTATTTCAAGAAGCAAAAATTGTCTTCTTGAACATCACTATCTTGAATATCTCAAGAAGTAAAACTTGCAATTTGCACATTGCAATAGGAAGCAAGAATCATGAGCTTACACAAGAAAGCTATCTTGCATTTGCTTTCGAAATTTTTGCTAGCTTATATATTGTGAAACTTGTATATCGTAAAAATTGCTAGCTTGTGGTCTAAAGAGAAGCAAAAGTTGCTATCTCAAAAGAAGCAAATGTGCTATCTTGCCTATCTCAAGAGGCAAAAATGCTAACTTGCACATCTAGCAAAACTTGACAAATTTGCATATCTCAAGAAGCAAGAGTTGCTTTCTCGAACATCTCAATATTGCTAGCTTGCATGATTTAGAACTTGCTATCTTGAACACTACCAAAAGTGCTATCTTGTATGCTGTAAAACTTGCATATCTGAAACTGATAGCTTAAATGTTCTAAGCATGATGTAATACTTGCTAAATTTTCTGGCTTCAAAACTGCATGATGATAAAACTTGATATTATGTTTTTCATGCAATGAGTTGAAATTATATTCCTAACACTTGATTGTGGTACTTCTCCTTTTTGTTGATGACAAAGGGGGAGAAGTATGTTGATGAAAGTATGTTGATGACATGACATGTTATGCATAAGTTTATGCATATGTTCATGATGACGTGTTGCAAGTATTCATGATGAATATTGCAATGACTTGAATTCACTTTGAATTCAAGATTCTATCAATATGGCATATTGATAGGGGGAGTTTGTTTAAACTCCGAGAGTTAAAGTTTGACTCCGTCATCAATTGGTTGTCTTCATCAAAAAGGGGGAGATTGTTGAATCTCATATTTTGATGATGAAACCAATTGATAATTGTGTTTATGTTTTAATCTGCGTTTTGAGTGATGCAGGATGCTTCGATCAGGATGAGACAATTAAAGCAGGAAAAATTATGTTGTGCCGGAGAAACATGTCAGAAGATTGGACGTCGGGCCGATGGATCGGTCGACGTATCGACAGAAGGCTTTGGGCCATGGACTTGGGCATTGGGCCAAGAAGAGCGGGTATTGCGCCAAGGATATCGGAGTTCCGGAGTCAACTGACCGATTGGGCAATAGGCCGCAGGAGAGGACGATGCGCCGACGAATCGGACGAAGCGTCGAGGGACCAATGACATGCCGGACAACTTAGTTAATTGCTTAGGATTAATTGTCTTGATCGAAGTTTTGTTTTAATTATGTAGGATTAAACGATGAAAGTAAGACATGCAGTAGGAGTTGCATCGGAGTCCGGACTATGATCACTTTGGGAGTTCGAGAGCTCGACGGAAGTTCAGACGGTCGTCGGAGGATCTGCGGAAACATATCCGAGAAGTCCAGGAGCTTGCCAAAAGAAGCTCGTCGGAACTCGCCAACTGGATCGTCGCAAGTCCAGGAGTTTGCCGGAAGTCCGCAGGAGCATCACAGAGGGTTCATCGGATGATTGACAGAAGTTCACCGGAAGCTCGCTGGAAGAAGCGATTGACGCACCGGAGCAAGCTGTCCTTCGAATTGTCATAGTTAGCACATTGATTAAGTTAGAAATGGGAGGTGATCCCACTAACTTAATCTTGGGGCAATTGGGCCCTTGAAAGACCCAATTGGGGCCGAATGGATCAGCCCATTCGGACCCAGATGACTTGGCCAGAGGTGGCACCGCTTGGGTCGGCGGTGGCACTGCCCAGGGCTCGGTCTCCGAGTGCTGGCTGGGCGGTGCAACCGCCCCTGACAAGCGGTGGAACCGCTTGAGCTCGGTCTCCGAGCTATGGCTGGTCGGTGCAACCGCCCTAGTCAGGCGGTGGCACCGCCTGAGCTCGGTCTCCGAGCTCTGCCAGGCGGTGCAACCGCCCCTGACAAGTAGTGGCATCGCCTAGGAGCTTAGTCTCTGAGCTCTGATAGCGGTGCAACCGCCCCAGTCAGGCGGTGCAACCGCTAGACCCCGAAATTCTGGGAATTGACAGTTTTGAGCTCCAAATTCGAACTGGTTTGGGGCCTATAAATACTTCACTCTTTCAGCAATGAAAGAGCAACGAAAACCACCAAAATCTGAATCTTACTCTGTGATTTTTAGAGCTTAAAAGTGTTGTATGAGTTAAAAGTTCTTCTCCTTCTCATCTTCCAAGTTCAGATCTTTCAAGAGAGGAGAGAAAAGTTTGTAAGGGTTGTCTCCTAAGCCCATCCAAAGGAGTGAATCTGTAAAAAGGTGGTTGGCCTTCGCCTATTGAAGGAAGGCCTCTAGTGGATGTAGGCAACCTCATCGGTGGAGGAAGCCAGAAGTGGATGTAGGTCAAGACTGATCGAACCACTCTAAATCGCGCTGCTCTCTGGTTTGCATTTACTTTAAGTTCGTTATCTTTACTGCAAACCTCCTTCATAGCCTACTGTGTTCTGCGCTTTTACGTCTACGTTTTCTAGCTCAATACTTTCCGAATCGTGTTTAGACGTAAATCAATTTTCTCGCAAACCACTCTAAATCACGCTGCTCTCTGTTTTGCATTTACTTTGAGCTTATTATCCTTACTGCAAACCTTCTTCATAGCTTACTGTCTTCTGTGCTTTTACGTTTGCGTTTCGAAGATCAATACTTTCCGAATCATGTTTAGACGTAAATCGGTTTTCTCGTACGAACATCGTATTTCAGTTTACGTTTACATTCTGATTTCTATCACAATAGCAAACTGCCTTATCATATTCGTTTTTAACTGTCTCTTGCCTAATCACAAGTTAAAGTGATTTATGAATCGAAGTTTCTACTGAAATCGGCTTTGTCGTACGAACTCAGTTTTAAAACGTAGAAAGTTTTTCGCTGCACTAATTCACCCCCCCCCTCTTAGTGCTCTTGATCCTAACATTCATTTCGTAGGTCATTAAAGATCCAATTAGTTCTTCAAAAGGAAATGTCTTAAGGTTCTTGGCCTCTTGAATGACCATAACTTTTGGATCCCAACTTTTTGGAAGGGATCTTAAGATTTTAGTTACTAGTTCAAAGTTAGGAAAACTTTTACTAAGAGTTTTGAGTCTATTGATGACATCCGTGAAACGGGTATACATGTTTCCGATGGACTCACTTAGTTTCATTCGGAAAAGATCATAAGAGTGCACAAGAATGTTGATTTTGGACTCTTTCACTCGGCTAGTGCCTTCATGAGTGACCTCAAGAGTTCTCCAAATATCAATAGCCAAATCACAAATCGAAACATGATTAAATTCATTTTTGTCAAGTGCACAATATAAGGCATTCATAGCCTTTGCGTTTAAGGCAAAAACTTTCTTCTCTAATTCATCCCATTCGCTCATCAGAAGAGAAGATTTTTGAAATCCATTTTCAACAATATATCAAAGCTCGAGATTCAACGAAAGTAAGAAAACTCTCATTCGAGTTTTCTAACAAGTGTAGTCCATCCCATTGAAAAAGGGAGGACGAATGAGAGAGTGACCCTCTTGAAAGTCGTAAAGACCCATTTCTATTTGGGTGTTAAACCAAAGTAGAAAACCATGGCTCTGATACAAATTGTTGGGATCATAGTGACACTAACAAGGAGGGGTGAATTAGTGCAGCGGATTAAAACTTGTAAGTTTGAGAACGAATTTGTAAATGCAAGGAGATTTTGATTCGACAGTAACTTGAGTAAAGTGAGAAGATGAAAATAAAAGCTTTCTGCAGTGTAAATAACAATTTCAGAAAGGTAAGTACTCACACATTCAAGGAACACACTAATTTAAAGTGATTTGGTCGAATGACCTACATCTACTTGCGAAGCCTTCTTCGATGAGGCTACCAACTTCCACTAGCAAATCACTTTGAAGGGGAAGGACAAATACCCCTCTTACAACTTTTTACAAATGGTTCATACTCTTACAAATTTTCAATGAGAAAGGAGGTGAATACTCAAGCAATTGAAAACAAGACTTGCTAAAGACTTTGCTAAGGCTTTTTTCTCAATCTATTGTTCTCAAAAAGTTGTATTCTCTGTTGAGAATTAAGGGGTATTTATAAGCCCCAAGAGGATTCAAATTTGGGCTCCAAATTTTGAATTCTCTTCGGTTCTCGATGCTGGCTGTGCCACCGCCTATAAGTGTCTGACACTAAAAGTGTACCGGTGGTGCCACCACCCAGTCCAATGGTGCCACCACTGGATCCTCGGGTTCTAGGCGGTGCCATCGCCCAATCCAGCGATTCCACCGCCCGGTCCTATGGGTCACTAAATAGCCTTAAAATCTGGCCCAAACTAGGTAATATCGGGCCTAGTTTTTCCCTAACTAGGATATAGGATTATCCCTTAATCCTAACTCTAATTACATGCAAACTACACAACTAAATACATAGTCCTAATTAAGTTTTCAACCGGCGAACGTCGAGTTTCCTTCCGGCGAGCTTTCCGGCGATCTTCTGACGGACTTCCGATAAACCCTCGGATTTCTTCCAATAGACTCCCAACAGGCTCCCGATCTTGTGGCGAGTTCAGCGAGTAGCCGAGCCTTCTTGGTGATCTCTGCGAACCTCCAACGATCTCTTCGGCAGACTTCCGAAAACTCCGACAAATCCCTGATTTCTTCTCAGTTGGTTCCTGCAGCATCTTCAACGAATTTTCGGACTCTCGAACACCCATCGAACTTGACTCTGGTAGACTTGCTTTATGTCTTTAAGCTATCATTTCCTGCACATGTAAAACAAAAGTTTGATCTAGACAATTACTCCTAAGCAATTAATCTAGTTATCCGGCATGTCATTGGTCCCTCGATGCTTCGTCCGATTCTTTGACGCATCATCCTCTCTTGCGGCCTAATGCCCAATCAGTCAGTTGACTCTGCAACTCCGATATCCTTGGCGCAATTCCCGCTATTCTTGGCCTATTGCCCGAATTTATGGCCCGAAACTTTCTGTCGATACATCAACCAATATGCTAGTCATAGGTGCCCAGCAAGCCAATCACGTGACTAATGGCACGTGTGACTTAATATAGAATCTTTTTGCTTATTATATTTTGGCATATATCACTTTATAACTATTGCATAAATGCATACATATATTGTGATGTCCTTGGATTTGTGCAATGGGAATCGGATCGTGATGAGATCACAATAGTGAGATCGATTCACCTTTAAACACATATCCTAAATAATCCCAGTCATAGGTTACTCGAGAGGGATATCGGGATAACCGGACAGACTGGTGTGTTGTATACCCATCCATATGATGGATGCAGCTGGTCTCATAGCTGCTTGTGTAGGGACACTAGGGATACAGTACAAGTGCTCATTGGAGAATGAGTTCACTAATTGATTCGTTTACGGAATGCTGGATGGTTGATGATGCCTTATTGTCAGACAGCGATTCCGTAGTCCTAGTGGTGTATCTGGTCCTTAGACTTGAGACACCAAGGATGACCTGTATGAGTGCTCCACTCTTTGATACCAGACTTATAGGTTTGGCTGTCCCAGATCTAGTACAGCTGGTCATTGGGAGTGGTAGTCGACCTTACGAGGGCTATTGAGTGTCGATAGAGGATCATCCACTCTCGGCATCATGAGAGGAATATCCCATGTGTTCTTGCTCAGACAAATCCCTGGCCAGGGTCATTCGGGTTGAGAGAGAAAGAGTTCTCCAGGAGAATCCGATTAGAGCGAGACTCGAGAAGAAACCGTGTGGGTCTGACAACACCATGCTCGATATACGGTCTCTGGTATATTAGATCGATGAGGGACTATAGTACACGGTAACTGAGGACAGACAAGTCCAATGGATTGGATTCCCCTGTATCGTCTGGGGACTACGGCGTAGTGGCCTAGTACGTCCGTAGTCGATGAGTCGAGTGAATTATTACAGAGATAATAATTCATTGAGTTAGAAGGAGTTCTGATAGGTATGACTCACAGCCAGCTCGATATTGGGCCTAGAGGGTCAGACATATATGGTAGGCATTACGATGAATAGAGGTTCGGATATGAGATATCCGACAGACCCCTTGTCTTATTAGATGCAAATTCAATACCCACTAGGGGAGGACCCATTAGGGTTTGACAGGGGACCTCTATAAATAGGAGGGATTCAGAGCCCCATGGGCTAGAGAGCTTTTGTTTGCCTTTTCCTATTCTCCTCTCCATCTCCACCTTAGAGTAGGTCTGGAGTTTTGAGGAGCGTCGTCGCAACCCTGCTTTGTGGATCACCGCTAGAGAGGAGGACGCTTGACCTCCTTCACCCTCTCCTAAGGATCTGCAAGGAAATTGGGATATACGATCTCCCTAGGTAACACAATCTACTCTATACACAGTTTCATGTTTCGGGGATTTTTACGTACCAATCTTCGCACGACGACGAACATCTCTTTGGGAATCGGGGATTTTATTTTTCTTGTTCTTCCTCTGCGCATATGATGTCGCCCCCAAGGATTTCCCAACAATGGTATCAGAGCCAGGTTGTTCGTGCGAATGATTGGTTTTGAACTGCATGTGTTGTCTTTATGAAGAATTTTGACGTCAAAATTATTGACGCAAAAACATGGAAGGGCAGCAACAGTTGTTGCCCTCGATCTGCGTGCGTGTAGCACAACCGAAGGCGGGTAGCACAGGGGCTGCGTCTGCTGCAGCCGGCCGGGGGCTTGCTTGCAGCAGGCTTGCTGCCGGCGGGACTGGCAGCCCACAAGCAGAGGCGCCGCAGGGCAACGACGCCTACCGCCGCTGCTTCCGCGGGCGAAACCCCCCCCCCCCCACAGGGGCGGTCGCCCGGGGGATAGCACCACCTGGAGGAAGCGGCGCCCCGAAGAGGCGCCCCCACCGGCAGCTGCTAGCCAAAGGAAGTGAGTGTTACCGCAGGCGGAGCGATGCCCTCGCCCCCGCCAAGACAAAGTCAGGCATGCGGCGGCGGCTCTTGAGCGAAAAGGGGAAAGGGCATTAGGGTTTTCTGGGCAAAACCCTAATGCCCTTAGTTTTGCCCCTCGAAATTTGAGAAATTCCAGTTTTTGTCTTTTGTCCAAATTACGAAAATACCCCTTTGAATTCAGAAATTCCCTATAATATCCCTGATTTCAGAATATATCAATTAATTAAAAGGTTTAGTTGATTATTATTTTATTATTATTATTATCTAGTAGTCCTACATGTTGATGATTATTTATACATATAATGTATGATGTGTGGACGGATGATCATGGACCGTGTGATGTGTGTACCTGTGATTATTATTATTGAGGTATGCGAACCTCCATTATATTTCTCGTTTTTTGTCAGGCCTGCGTGCCTATGATTAAGTTGTAATCATATGAGGAGGCACAGCGGGAGCATGGATGCGATAGCGGGACCCACGAGACGGACGATCGTGATGCATGAAGATGCATCAAGATGTCGATAGAACCGACAAGGACGAAATGGACGATCACAGGGCATGGAGATGCACCGTTGCACACATAGATCTTGATGTGAGTGATTAGGCCTACTGGCTCGGGCCTAATCATATTAGGTTGTGGTCCATGATCATCTTGTGTAATTGCTTATACACATACTAGATATGTATATATATTTGCATGCGATGTAGATATATATTAAATATGTATATGTGTGACATGTCATATTAGGAGACCAAATCATAGAAACATCTCTCGGTAAGAAGGGAAAGGACAAGGTCAAACCGGGTAAAGCAAAGGTTGCTAAGAAAGACCCAGCAAAGGACAAAGGTCAGTGCTTCCACTGTGGTAAAGATGGGCACTGGAAGAGAAACTACAAAGAGTACCTTGCAGAAAGGGCGAAACAAAAGCTTGATGAAGCTTCAGGTACATTCATGATCAGTCTCCATTTGTCAGACTCTTATGATAACATATGGGTATTGGATACCGGTAGTGCTTATCATATATGCAATTCGTTGTAGGTTCTGGCAAGGACTAGGAGACTAAAGAGAGGCGAGATGGACCTCAAGATGGGTAATGGAGCAAAAGTTGTTGTAGTAGCTGTTGGCGAGGTCGCCCTACATTTGCCTAGTGGAGCTTTTATTGCATTAGATGCATGTTATTTTGTTCCTTCTATTATCAAAAACATTATCTCCATTTAATGTTTAACAATTAGTGGATATAAATTTATTTTTGAGAACAATGGTTGTTCGATATTATTAGATGATAAGATCATCATGAAAGGAACATTGCATAATGGTTTATTTATATTAGACACCACTCAACATATCATGAATATAAATGTGTCCAAAAGGAAACGAGATGAGTTGAACAGTGCATACCTGTGGCATTGTAGGCTAGGTCACATCCATGAAAGAAGGATTCAAAAGTTGCTAAATGATGGATATCTAGATCCATTCGACTATGTGTCATATGCAACTTGTGAGCCTTGCATTCGTGGAAAACTGACCAACTCTCCATTTAGTGGAACTGGAGAGAGAGCCACTAAGTTGTTAGAACTCATACATAGTGATGTACGTGGACCCATGTCAACTCATGCCATTGGAGGTTACTCCTACTTCATTACATTTACTGATGATTTCTCAAGGTATGGATATGTGTACTTAATGAAGTACAAGTCCGAGGCCTTTGAGAAATTCAGAGAGTATAAGAATGCGGTGGAAAACTAGACTGGAAAGAGTATCAAAACTCTTCGATCAGATCGAGGAGGTGAGTACTTAAGTACAGAGTTCACTCAGTTCCTCAAGGACCATGGGATATTATCCCAATGGACACCTCCTTATACACCTTAGCTCAATGGTGTCTCTGAAAGGAGAAATCGTGCATTATTAGATATGGTACGGTCCATGATGAGTTTCGCTGACCTACCCATCTCATTCTGGGGATATGCCCTAGAAACCGCAGCTTAGCTTCTGAACAGAGTTCCAATTAAGTCGGTAGTGTCTAAACCATATGAGATATGGAAAGGGAAGAAGCCTGATCTTAAGGTTGTTAAGATTTGGGGCTGCCCTGCACATGTTAAAAGACACAACCCCGATAAGTTATAATCAAGGACAGAGCGATGCAAATTTGTGGGATACCCCAAGGAAACTTGGGGGTATTATTTCTATCATCTCGAGGACCAAAAGGTCTTTGTAGCTAAGAGAGCAGTGTTCCTTGAGAAGGAACACATTCTTGGCGGAGATAGTGGGAGAATGATAGAATTGAGCGAGGTTGGAGAACCAAGCTCAAGCACCACTCTACAGCCCGAGTCTGTTCAGGTACCTAATACACAAGTTTCAACTTTACGCAGATCTGATAGAGTATCCCATCCTCCTGAGAGATATGTGGTACATATTAGAGGAGAGGATGTAGAGGATATTGATCCTTAGACCTACGAGGAGGCTATTATGAGTATATGTTAGGATCGAGGGGGGTGAATTAGTGCAGCGGAAATCTTTCAGCGATTTAAAAACAAAAGCTGCGTTCGTCCGATAAAAACGATTTCAATGTAAAAGCTGATTCACAGTTTGTATCTAAGTGCAGTTTACGCAGTTTGCGTCTAAATGCAATTTTGCGTCTAAATGCAGTTTGCGTCTGAATGCAGATTGCATCTAAGCGTAGTTTGCATTTAAGCGCAGTTTGCGTCTAAGCGCAGATTGCGTCTAAGCGCAGTTTGCGTCTAAACACAGTTTGCGTCTAAACACAGTTTCCGTCTAAGCGCAGTTTGTGTCTAAACACAGTTTGCGTCTAAACACAGTTTGCGTCTGAGCGCAGTTTGCGTCTAAACGCAGTTTTACGTCTAAGTGCAGTTTTACGTCTAAACGCAGTTTTGCGTCTAAACGCAGTTTTACGTCTAAACGTAGTTTTACGTCTAAAGGCAGTTTTACGTCTAAACGTAGTTTTGCGTCTAAACGCAGTTTTACGTCTAAACGCAGTTTTACGTCTAAACTCAGTTTACGTCTAAACGCAGTTTTTACGTCAAAACGTAATTTTACGTCTAAATGCAGTTTTGCGTCTAAACGCAGTTTTGAACTTTGAAAAGCGTTTTATGAATACGCAGAAAGCAATTTGCAGTTATAAATGGAATCAAAACGTAAGCGTAAACTACAGTGTAAAATCGTACGAAAACACCGATTTACGTATGAATGTAGATTCGGAAAGATCAGAACTTAGAGACTCATTCGTAAAAGCGCAGAGGGCAGTAGCTATGTAGGAGGTTTGCAGTAATGATAAAGTGCTCAAAGCAAAAGCAAACCAGAGATTTAGAGTGGTTCGGTCAGTCTTGACCTACTCCACTTTTGGCTTCCACCTCCGACGAGGTCACCGACGTCAACTAGCTGCCTTCCTTCAATGGGCGAAGGCCAACTACCCTTTTACAGTTTCACTCCTTTTGATGGGCTCAGGAGACAACCCTTACAGAAGTTTTCTCTCCTCTCTTTACAATTCAAACTTGAAGAATAGAAGGAGGAGAACTAGCAGTTTTGAGCTCTAAGAAACACAGAAAGACAGCAAGATTTTGAGTGTATGTGCTGTGCTTTCAATGCTGAATGGGTGGGGTATTTATAGGCCCCAACCCAGTTCAAATTTGGAGCTCAAAACGATCAAATCCCGGAATTCCGGGATCAGGCGGTTGCACCTCCTGATTGGAGAGGTTGCACCGCCTGGCAGAGCTCGAAGATTGAGCCTCTGGGCGGTGCCACCTCTGTCAAGAGCGGTTGCACCTCTCTGCCAGAGCTCGAAGACCGAGCTCAGGCAGTTGCACCGCCTGACTGGAGAGGTTGCACCGCCTGGCCGAGCTCGAAACTTGAGCTCTGGCGGTGCTACCTCTTGACAGAGGAGGTTACACCGCCTAGTCTCGCTCGGAGACTGAGCCCTGGGCGGTTGCACCTCTTGGCTGGGGCGGTTGCACCGCCCAGTGTCGCTGGGAGACATAGCCCAGGCGGTGCCACCTCCTGGCCTAGGCGGTTGCACCTCCTGGTGCAATCAGGGTCCGAATGGTTAGCTCCATTCGGCCCAATTTCAATCTTTTCAGGGGCCCAATTGCCCCAAGATTAAGCTAATGGGATCACCTCCCATTTTCCAACTTAATCAACGTGCTAACTATGATTAAATCTAAGACAATTTCTGCAGCTTTGCTCCGATGCGTCAATCGCTTCTTCCGGCGAGTTTCCGGCGAACTTCCGTCGATCATCCGATGAACCCTCGGTGATTCTTCTGCGGACATCCGGCAAACTCCTAGACTTTGCGACGATCCACTTGGCGAGTTCCGATGAGCTTTGCTTGGCAAGCTTCTGGACTTCTCTGATCTGTTCTCGCAGAACCTTCGACGACCGTCCGAACTTCCGTCAAACTCTCGAACTCCCAACGTGATCATGATCTTGACTCTGGCGCAACTCCTGCTGCTTGTCTAACTTTCATCGTAGTTAATCCTGCACAACAAAACTTCGATCAAGACAATTAATCCTAAGCAATTTAACCAAGTTGTCCGGCATGTCATTGGTCCCTCGACGCTTCGTCCGATTCTTCGGCGCATCGTCCTCTCCTGCAGCCTATTGCCCAATCGGCCAGTTGACTCTGCAACTCCGATATCCTTGGCACAATACCCGCTCTTCTTGGCCCGATGCCCGAGTCCACGGCCCGAAGCCTTCTGTCGATACGTCGACCGATCCACCGGCCCGACGTCCAATCTTCTGACATGTTCCTTCGGCACAACATGATTTTCCTGCTTTAATTATCTCATCCTGATCGAAGCATCCTGCATCACTCAAAACGCAGATTAAATCATAAACCTATATCAAGTAGTTTCATCATCAAAATACGAGATTCAATAATCTCCCCCTTTTTGATGATGACAACTACTTGATGACGGAGTTAAACTTAACTCCCGGAGTTTAAACAAACTCCCCCTATCAATATGCCATATTGATAGAAACTCTTAGATTCAAAAATCTAAGCAACATGTCATCATAAACGGAGTTAACCTTAACTCCCAGAGTTTAAACAAACTCCCCCTATCAATATGCCATATTGATAGAACCTTGAATTCAAACTGAATTCAAGTAATTACAATATTCATCATGAATACTTGCAACACGTCAACATGAACATATGTATAAACTTATGCATCACATGTCATGTCATCAACATACTTCTCCCCCTTTGTCATCAACAAAAAGGAGAAGTACCACAATCAAGTGTTTGTGATATTGGTTTAACTTATTGCATGAAAATCATAATATCAAGTTTTATCATCATGCAGTTTTGAAGCCAGAAAATTTAGCAAATGTTACATCATGCTTAGAACATTCAAGCTATCAAGTTTTAGATATGCAAGTTTTACGGCATACAAGATAGCACATGCAAGCTAGCAATGTTACAATATTTTAGAGCTTGCAAGCTAGCAGTTTAGAGATATTCAAGAAGGCAACTCTTGCTTCTTGAAACATGCAAGTTGCAAGCTAGCAAATTTTTGCTTCCTTTGTAGTGTTAGCTTTTAATATCGTAACGCAACTATTTCAAGTGTTTATCAATTGTAGCATTTCATCATAATGCATGATATCGACATGTAAAGCTGTGAAGCAAGATTTTGATATCATTTCATGATGTACACATTTCGAATATTTTAGCAAGCATTGCATCACATGGTAAGATATCAGCTCGTGCAATGCAAATTTTTGTTTGATATCTTGATACAGGGCATATAGCAATGATAGCAATCATATATTACTTGGTGATGCAAGTATGGCCTAATCATAGCAATGATAGCAATCATATATTTCTTGGTGATGCAAGTATGGCCTAATCATAGCATCGTTGATAGCAACTATATCAACATCGGTGATAGCAAACATATCAACATCGCATAATAGCAACCATATCATCATTAGTGATAGCAAGCATATCAACATCGATTAATAGCAACCATATCATCATTAGTGATAGCAAACATATCGGCATCGTTGATAGCAACCATTAGTGATAGCAAACATATCAATTCATATATTTCTCCCCTTTGTCATCAACAACAAGGGAGAACGATATAAACAAATTTTAAATATAAGTCGCGATGCCATAAGTTGGTTCATGTCATTTTCCAACAAGTGAGTGATAGGATACCAATAAATGCAAACATCTCGAGGAAAACATGACATGGAGATAGCTTCGATTGCTTCTTCCTTTTTTTTTGTTATCTTTTTTTTATGAAGGAGGAAAGCCATATGTGAAGTTCAAATCGATAAGATATTAAAGCACACTTCATTTTTTTGCAAGGATTAAGATATGTAAGTGAGTCAAATCCTTGTATGTAAAAATATCTTCCTTTGGTAAGAGGGAATCATCAAATATGTTTTTCGAAAAATATTTTTCACATGATAAGTGCATTTGCTAGATGATTCCATATGTCAAAAATCAATGACGTGAATTAAACTTGATATGACATATGCTTGTTAAATTCGGAAGAGGATGAACTTGATATGTTAGATTCAAGAGAATCCGAAAATGAAATTTGACTCTTTCTTCCATTCGGACAAGGTTTTGCTATAGATATTCAATTACAATCATGAAGGTAAAGCATACTTGTTACCATGGAAGTTTTGTATTCAAGCACATAATTTTCAACATGTAATTGTGTAAAATCATTATGCCAATCAAGTGATTCAATCATTCAACCAAGAAGGTTCAAAAATAATTTTAACACGTTCAATCATTAGGACGTATTTTTTTTGCATAGTTTTCAAATACAATCATAAAGATAAGACATGCTCATCATCATGGTAGTATGATAGCAAGTTTACCATATACAAGCTAGCAAAAAATTTCTAAATTTTAAGGCCCAAGCTAGCAATTTTGAGATGTTCAAGAAAGCAACTCTTGCTTCTTGAAATATAAGTTTTGCTAGATGTGCAAGTTAACTTTTTGCTTCTTGAGATAGGCAAGATAGCATTCATTGGTGATGTTCAATATAGCTAAGTTCTACATCATGCAAGCTAGTGAATTTTATAACATTTTAGAACATGCATAATCACCAAAGCATCATAAATTTTAATAATGTGCAAAATTACAAATTTTGCATGATTGCATTTGTGTGTCTTGAGATCTGCAAGATAGCACTTCTTAGTGATGTTCAAGATAGCAATTTCTTCTCTTTTGAGAAGTGCAATTTTTGCTTTCTTCTTGAATTGTGCAAGCTAGCTATCTCCCCTTTTGTCATTGTCAAAAAGAAGGGAAAAACCCTTTACATCAATTTTTAAATCATGACAAAGGTTAGTATCAATCTTATTTGTGCATCATTATATTTTCAAATTAAAACATGCACATTTTCAAAACAAATAAACTCATTATTATATGCATGATTCCAAATCATCATTCATTTTATTTCAATCTTAAATTATCAAAATCATTTTTATGGCTCACAAAATTTATAAATAGATTCATGATTTCATCGAGAAATAACAATGGAAATTAACATGATACACATTTTTACTTCTCAACCACATATAGCATGATTTCATAAGGTATTTTTAATCAAAATCATTTTGTTTATCATAAACATGCAATTTTCATGATTATTTTCAAAATTACTAGAATGATAAGCATGATTCCTAATTGTTTGTATTTTCATTATAAGATTATTAAACATGCAATTTTTAAGAAAATTAAAAAAAAATGCTTTATGAAAAGCATCATGTAATTTCAAAGTAAATTAAAGGCATTTTGATTACCTCAACGTCGAAAGGCGTAAAGGCGTAGTTTGCCACCTCGCCTTTGTTGATTTTCTCCTCGTCTTCGGAGGAGCTCGATTCATCCCAATTTTTGTTCTTCTTCTTGCGTTCAAAACAAGTAGTTCCATTCTTTTTGCTTTTTAATTTTCGTTTCATTTGTAGTTTAAGTTCACCATCACTTGAGCTTATGCTCGAGTGGTCTTCAAATGTTCTATGTCCCAAATCCTTCCTGTTCTTTGGAAGGTGATTGTGTTCAACATGTTCATCATGTGCATTGTGCACCATTTCATATGTCATCAATGAACCAATTAGTTCTTCAAGTGGAAATTGGTTCAAGTTTTTAGCTTCTTGAATAGCAGTTACTTTTGAATCCCAAGTTTTAGAAAGTGAGCGCAAAACTTTGTTAACGAGTTCAAAATCCGAAAAGCTTTTACCAAGAGATTTTAAACCATTGACGACATCCGTAAAACGGGTGTACATGTCAACAACGGTTTCGCTTGGTTTCATATGAAAAAGCTCGAAATCATACAGTAAAATATTAACTTTCGAGTCTTTGACTCTACTAGTTCCCTCGTGCGTGATTTCAAGAGTGCGCCAGATATCGAAAGCCGTTTTGCACAAAGAAACCCGATTGAACTCATTTTTGTCCAAAGCGCAAAATAAGGCATTCATAGCCTTTGCGTTTAAAGAAAAATACTTCTTCTCTAAATCCGACCATTCGTTCATCGGTTTAAAGGGAAGTTGAAAATCGTTTTCAACGATATTCCATAAATCCAGATTTAGAGAAATCAAGAAAACTCTCATTCGAGTTTTCCAATAAGTGTAGTCCAATTCGTTAAAGAACGGTGGACGAAAGACCGAAAAGCCCTCTTGAAGAGCCATTTCTCTCGAGTGTAAATCCAAAATGAGAAATACCCCGCTCTGATACCAATTGTTAGGATCGAGAGCACTAAGAGGGGGGGGGGTGAATTAGTGCAGCGGAAATTTTTCAGCGATTTAAAAACAAAAGCTGCGTTCGTCCGATAAAAACGATTTCGATGTAAAAGCCGATTCACAGTTTGTATCTAAGTGCAGTTTACGCAGTTTGCGTCTAAATGCAGTTTTGCGTCTAAATGCAGTTTGCGTCTGAATGCAGATTGCGTCTAAGCGCAGTTTGCATTTAAGCGCAGTTTGCGTCTAAGAGCAGATTGCGTCTAAGCGCAGTTTGCGTCTAAACACAGTTTGCGTCTAAACACAGTTTGCGTCTGAGCGCAGTTTGCGTCTAAACTCAGTTTTACGTCTAAGTGCAGTTTTCCGTCTAAATGCAGTTTTGTGTTTAACCGTAGTTTTACGTCTAAATGTAGTTTTACGTCTAAACGCAGTTTTGCGTCTAAACGCAGTTTTACGTCTAAACGCAGTTTTACGTCTAAACTCAGTTTACGTCTAAACGCAGTTTTTACGTCAAAACGTAATTTTACGTCTAAACGCAGTTTTGCGTCTAAACGCAGTTTTGAACTTTGAAAAGCGTTTTATGAATACGCAGAAAGCAATTTGCAGTTATAAATGGAATTAAAACGTAAGCGTAAACTGCAGTGTAAAAATCGTACGAAAACACAGATTTACGTATGAATGCAGATTCGGAAAGATCAGAACTTAGAGACTCGTTCGTAAAAGCGCAGAGGGCAGTAGCTATGTAGGAGGTTTGCAGTAATGATAAAGTGCTCAAAGTATAAGCAAACTAGAGATTTAGAGTGGTTCGGTCAGTCTTGACCTACTCCACTTTTGGCTTCCTCCTCCGACGAGGTCACCGACGTCAACTAGCTGCCTTCCTTCAATGGGCGAAGGCCAACTGCCCTTTTACAGTTTCACTCCTTTTGATGGGCTCAGGAGACAACCCTTACAGAAGTTTTCTCTCCTCTCGTTACAATTCAAACTTGAAGAATAGAAGGAGGAGAACTAGCAGTTTTGAGCTCTAAGAAACATAGAAAGACAGCAAGATTTCGAGTGTATGTGCTGTGCTTTTAGTGCTGAATGGGTGGGGTATTTATAGGCCCCAACCCAGTTCAAATTTGGAGCTCAAAATGATCAAATCCCGGAATTCCGTGATCAGGCGGTTGCACCTCCTGACTGGAGAGGTTGCACCGCCTGGCAGAGCTCGAAGACTGAGCCTCTGGGCGGTGCCACCTCTGTCAGGAGCGGTTGCACCTCTCTGCCAGAGCTCGAAGACCGAGCTCAGGCAGTTGCACCGCCTGACTGGAGAGGTTGCACCGCCTAGCAGAGCTCGAAACTTGAGCTCTGGCGGTGCTACCTCTTGACAGAGGAGGTTGCACCGCCTAGTCTCGCTCGGAGACTGAGCCCTGGGCGGTTGCACCTCTTCGCTGGGGCGGTTGCACCGCCCAGTGTCGCTGGGAGACATAGCCCAGGCGGTGCCACCTCCTGGCCTAGGCGGTTGCACCTCCTGGTGCAATCAGGGTCCGAATGGTTAGCTCCATTCGGCCCAATTTCAATCTTTTCAGGGGCCCAATTGCCCTAAGATTAAGCTAATGGGATCACCTCCCATTTTCCAACTTAATCAATGTGCTAACTATGATTAAATCTAAGACAATTTCTACAGCTTTGCTCCGATGCGTCAATCGCTTCTTCCGGCGAGTTTCCGGCGAACTTCCGTCGATCATCCGATGAACCCTCGGTGATTCTTCTGCGGACTTCCGGCAAACTCCTGGACTTTGCGACGATCCACTTGGCGAGTTCCGACGAGCTTCGCTTGGCAAGCTTCTGGACTTCTCGGATCTGTTCTCGCATAACCTCCGACGACCGTCCGAACTTCCGTCGAACTCTCGAACTCCCAACGTGATCATGATCTTGACTCTGACGCAACTCCTGCTGCTTGTCTAACTTTCATCGTAGTTAATCCTGCACAACAAAACTTCGATCGAGACAATTAATCCTAAGCAATTTAACCAAGTTGTCCGGCATGTCATTGGTCCCTCGACGCTTCGTCCGATTCTTCGGCGCATCGTCCTCTCCTGCAACCTATTGCCCAATCGGCCAGTTGACTCTGCAACTCCGATATCCTTGGCACAATACCCGCTCTTCTTGGCCCGATGCCCGAGTCCACGGCCCGAAGCCTTCTGTCGATACGTCGACCGATCCACCGGCCCGACGTCCAATCTTCTGACATGTTCCTTCGGCACAACATGATTTTCCTGCTTTAATTGTCTCATCTTAATCGAAGCATCCTGCGTCACTCAAAACGCAGATTAAATCATAAACATATATCAAGTAGTTTCATCATCAAAATACGAGATTCAACAGTATAGACTCCGGGAAGTGGCAAGAAGCCATGAATTTTGAGATGGATTCTATGTACTCTAATAAGGTTTGGAACCTAGTAGATGCGCCCGAAGATATTGTACCCATCGGTTGCAAGTGGATCTTTAAGAAAAAGATCGGAGTAGATGGAAAGGTAGAGACCTATAAAGCAAGGCTAGTGGCTAAGAGGTATCGTCAAAGGCAAGGTGTTGACTATGACGAAACCTTCTCACCGTAGCAATGCTAAAATCCATCAGAATTCTATTGGCTATTGCAGCACACTATGATTATGAGATCTACCAGATTGATGTGAAAACCGCATTCCTCAATGGGAACCTCGAGGAGGAGGTGTATATGATGCAACCTGAGGGATACGTGTTCAAGAACTGTCCAGATAAAGTGTGTAGGTTGCTTGGATCCATTTATGGATTAAAGCAAGCTTCCCGAAGTTCGAACATAAGATTTGATGAGGCAATCAGATCTTATGACTTCGTTAAGAATGAAGATGAGCTTTGTGTATATAGAAAGGTAAGTGGGAGTGCTATCACCTTTTTGGTGTTATATGTGGATGACATCCTGATCATTAGGAATGACGTAGGAATGCTATCCACAGTAAAGGCTTGGTTATCTAGACACTTCTCCATGAAGGACTTAGGGGAAGCATCCTATATTTTGGGGATTAGAATCTATAGAGATAGATCCAAAAGGATGCTTGGCTTGTCCTAGTCCAGGTACTTAGAAACCATTGTGAAAAGGTTTGGCATGGAAAATTCCAAGAGAGGTCTCATACCGATGAGACATGGGATATCGCTTTCTACGAGTATGTCCCCAAAGACTCCAGAAGAAAGGGCGAACATGGATATGATACCTTGTTCCTCAGCAATAGGGTCTATCATGTATGTCATGCTATGTACTAGGCCTGATATAGCGCAAGATCTGAGTGTCACGAGTAGGTATTAAGCGGATCCAGGCTTGGAGCACTGGAAAGCAGTAAAGTGTATCCTTAAGTACTTAAGAAGGACTAAGGATCTTTTACTAGTATATGGAGGTAATAGCCTTAAGGTTGAAGGCTACACTGACTCAAGTTTTCAGTCTGATGTCGATGATAGCAAGTCGAATTCAGGGTATGTGTACACCTTGAATGGAGGAGCAGTGTGCTGGAAGAGTTCGAAGCAAGATACCACTGCTGACTCGACCACAGAGGCGGAGTACATTGCTGCATCAGATGTAGCAAAGGAGGGAGTTTGGGTGAAGAAGTTCATCACAGATTAAGGAGTCGTGCCGGGTAGCGAAGAGCCGATCTCCCTATATTGCGACAACAACGGGGTGATTGCTCAAGCAAAGGAACCTAGGTCTCATCAGAAATCTAAGCATGTTCTGACGAGGTTCCACCTTATCAGAGAGATCGTGACCCAAGGAGATGTAGTAGCGGAAAGAGTTCCATCCGAAGATAACATTGCAGATCCACTAACAAAGCCATTGTCTCAGATTTATTTTGAGCGTAACAGGGGTCTGATGGGGATCAGACATATAGGTGATTGGCTTTAGGTCAAGTGGGAGATTGCAAGTCATAGGTGCCCAGCAAGCCAATCACGTGAGTGATGGCACGTGTGACTTAATATAGAATCTTTTTGCTTATTATATTTTGGCATATATCACTTTATAACTATTGCATAAATGCATACATATATTGTGATATCCTTGGATTTGTGCAATGGGAATCGGATCGTGATGAGATCACAATAGTGAGATCGATTCACCTTTAAACACATATCCTAAATAATCCCGGTCATATGTTACTCGAGAGGGACTGGTGTGTTGTATACCCATCCATATGATGGATGTAGCTAGTCTCATAGCTGCTTGTGTAGGGACAATAGGGATACAGTACAGGTGCTCATTGGAGAATGAGTTCACTGATTGATCCGCTTACGGAATGCTGGATGGTTGATGATGCCTTATTGTCAGACAGCGATTCCGTAGTCCTAGTGGTGTATCTGGTCCTTAGACTTGAGACACCAAGGATGTCCTGTATGAGTGCTCCACTCTTTGATACCAGACTTATAGGTTTGGCTGTCCCAGATCTAGTACAACTGGTCATTGGGAGTGGAAGTCGACCTTACGAGGGCTATTGAGTGTCGATAGAGGATCATCAACTCTCGGCATCATGAAAGGAATATCCCATGTGTTCTTGCTCAGACAAATCCCTGGCTAGGGTCATTCGGGTTGAGAGAGAAAGAGTTCTCCGGGAGAATCCGATTAGAGCGAGACTCGAGAAGAAACCGTGTGGGTCTGACAACACCATGCTCGATATATGGTCTCTGGTATATTAGATGGATGAGGGACTATAGGTACACGGTAACTGAGGACAGACAGGTCCAATGGATTGGATTCCCCTGTATCGTCTGGGGACTACAGCGTAGTGGCCTAGTACGTCCGTAGTCGATGAGTCGAGTGAATTATTACAGAGATAATAATTTACTGATTTAGAAGGAGTTCTGACAGGTATGATTCACGGCCAGCTCGATATTGGGCCTAGAGGGTCACACACATATGGTAGGCATTGCGATGAATAGAGGTTCGGATATGAGATATCCGATAGAGCCTTTGTCTTATTGGATGCAGATCCAGTACCCACTAGGGGAGGACCCATTAGGGTTTGACAAGGGACCTCTATAAATAGAAGGGATTCAGAGCCCCATAGGCTAGAGAGCTTTCGTTTGCCTTTTCCTATTCTCCTCTCCATCTCCACCTCAGAGTAGGTCTGGAGTTTTGAGGAGCATCGTCGCAACCCTACTGTGTGGATCACCGCTAGAGAGGAGGACGCTTGACCTCCTTCACCCTCTCCTAAGGATCTGCAAGGAAACAGGGATATATGATCTCCCTATGTAACACAATCTACTCTATACGCAGTTTCATGTTTCGTGGATTTTTGCGTACCAATCTTCGCACGACGACGAACATCTCTTTGGGAATCGGGGATTTTGTTTTTCTTATTCTTCCGCTGTGCATATGATGTCGCCCCCAAGAATTTCCCAACACAATCCACCGGCCCGACGTCCAATCTTCTAACATGTTCCTCCGGCACAACATGATGGGAGAATTAACCTTTTCCTTAGGCTTACAAATTAAGCAACTAAACAATGGCATCTTTATTAGTCAAACTAAATATGCCTTAGATCTGCTAAAAAGATTTAATATGAATATCTCAAAAGCTATTAACACTCCTATGAGCACCTCCACTAAGTTAGAAGTTGATGAAAGTGGAGAAAGCTTCGATCAAAAAACTTATAGGGGTATGATAGGAAGTTTACTTTACCTCACTACAACTATACCAGATATCATGTTCAATGTAGGACTTTTTGCTAGGTGTCAATCGAATCCTAAGATATCTCATCTCAAAGCAGTTAAAAGAATACTTAGATATCTTAAAGGTACCACAAATCTAGGATTATGGTATCCAAAATCCAAAAATTTTGAGTTAATTGCTTATGCTGATGCGGATTTTGTTAGGTGTAGACTAGATAGAAAAAGCACATCAGGAACATGTCAAATTTTGGAACATTCCCTTGTTTCCTGGTCATCTAAGAAACAAAACTCGGTTACACTATCAATAACCGAAGCTTAATATATTGCAGCCAGTGTATGCTGTGCACAAGTTTTGTGGATGAAAAACACCTTAGAAGATTATAAAGTCTATCTTAAAAATATTACCATTAAATGTGATAACACGAGTGTAATATGTTTAACAAAGAATCACATTCAACACTCAAGAACAAAACATATTGATATTAGACATCACTTTATACGAGATCATGTTACTAATCATAATGTAATCATAGAGTTCATAGATACTAAGCATCAATTAGCTGATATTTTTACAAAACCTCTAAGTGAAGAACAATTTGATTTCATAAGAAGAGAATTAGGATTGTTGATGTGTCCGAATGCATAAACTTGTTAAAATTATTATTCGGACTCTATTGATTGAATGATCAAATTACTTAATTGCCATTACATACCTAAAATAACATGTTGGAAATTAATACAAAAATTTTCATAGCAATGAGCATGTCTTCATGATTGTATAGTCTTGTTTGATTGCTTGAAAGCGTTAAATTTTCAGTTCCAATCGGATTTCATGAATACATTATTCTCTTTCGGACATAATAAATATATGGCACATATAGTTTGATTCACATCATTGATTTTTGACAAATAGAATCATTTAGAAAATGCATATCTTTTAGACTTATCTTGTGAAAAATATTCTCTTTGAGAAATAGATTTGATGATTCCTTCTTATAAAAGGAAGATATTTTTATGTGCAAGGATTTGATTCACATAAATATCCTGATTCTTGTAAAGCATGCCTTAATATCCTATCCATTTGAACTACATAAATGGTTTTCCTCCTTCATGTAAAAAGATAATAACAAATAAAAATGAAGAAGTTTTCACTCTATAATCTTCATGTCATTTTGAGATGTGTTTCCTATCACTCTATATAGATAAATGACATGAACCTACTTATGGCATCGCACGTACATTTAAAAGTTGTTTATATCGTTCTCCTTTTTGTTGATGATAAAGGGGGAGAAATATATGAACTGATGCTATAAATGTCATATTATGTTAAAAAAAGCAGATATATAAATTGATGCTATGATTATGCCATACTTGCATCATCGAAAATATATGAATTAATGATAACTATGATTGCCATATTAGCAATATGTCATGTTTGCATCATATTAAGATATCAAGAACTTGCATCGTAGTCCTACGTGTTGATATCTTACCATGTGATGAAATGCTATGATTGCTAAAGTACTTGAAATGTGTGCATTATGTTAAAGTCTTGCTTCGAAATTTTACATGTTGATATCTTACCATATGATGAAATGCTATCATTACCGTCATTCATATTTTGAAATTTGAAAATGGATGTCAAGCCTTGACATCATACATCATTTTCAGAGAGATACATCATGATAGGAATCATGATGAGAGTATTGATAAGGTTAAACGATTTTAACTTATCAATATGTCTCTTGAATTCAAAGGCTTTGAATTCAAGAATGACTTATCTCAATTATGGCACATAGATAGGGGGAGTTAAGGTTAACTCCGTTATCAATTGATTGTCATCATCATAAAGGGGGAGATTATTGAATCTCGGATTTTGATGATGACGTCAATTGTAATTTGTTATCTAATCCATATGCTGAGATAAGTGTGTAGGATTAACTACGATGAAAGTAATACATGCAGTAGGAGTTGAGCTGGAGTCAAAGACTATGATCAAGTTGGGAGTTCGAGAGCTCGACGGAAGTCCGGACGGTCATCGGAGGTTCTGCAGGAACAAATCTGAGAAGTCCAAGAGCTTGCAAAAAGAAGCTCGTCGTAACTCACCAAGTGGATCATCGCAAGTCCAGGAGTTTGCCAGAAGTCCGTCGGAGCATCGCCGAAGGTTCGTCGGATGTTCGCCGGAAGTTCGCCGGAAGAAGTGATTGACGTACTAGAGCAAGCTGTAGTAAATGTCTTAAAATTTGTCATAGTTAGCATGTAGATTAAGTTAGGAATGGGAGGTGATCCCATTAACTTAATCTTGGGGCAATTGGGCCCTTGAAAGACCCAAATTGGGCCGAATGGATCAGCCCATTCGGACCCAGATTACTTGGCTAGAGGTGGCACCGCCCAAGGCTCAGTCTCTGAGCTCTGGCTGGGTGGTGCAACTGCTTGAGCTCGGTCTCCGAGCTTTGGCAGGAGGTGCAACCGCCCCTGTCAGGTGGTGGCACCGCCTAGAGGCTCAGTCTCCGAGCTCTGCCAGGCGATGCAACCGCCCCAGTCAAGCAATGCAACCGCCAAACCCAAGCGGTGCCACCGCCGACCCAGGCGATGATAGTTTTGAGCTTCAAATTCAAACTAGTTTGGGGCCTATATATACCCCACTCTTTCCTACATGAAAGTGCATCGAAAATCCAATCTTACTCTGTGACTTTTAGAGCTCAAAAGTGTTGTAAAGGCTAGAAGTTCTCCTCACTCTCTTCTTCCAAGTTTTCATCTTTCAAGAGAAGAGAGAAATCTTATAAGGGTTGTCTCTTAAGCCCGTCAAAAGGAGTGAATCTGTAAAAGGGTGGTTGGCCTTCGCCTATTGAAGGAATACCTATAGTGGACGTCAGTGACCTCATCGGAGGAGGAAGCCAAAAGTGGATGTAGGTAAAGATTGACTGAACAACTTTAAAACTGCGGTGCTCTCTGGTTTGCATTTATTCTTGCTACTTACCTTACTGCAAACCTCCATATGTGCTTTGCTTCCTCTTTACATTTGCTGCACTCTTTTACGAACTCACTTTCAAGTTAAGTTTCCGAAAACTTTTTTATGTCGGAAATCGGTTTTATCGTACGAACATCATATTTCAGTTTGCGTTCCAATTTCTATCTTAACTGCAAACTTCCTACCTCACTTTACTTCAAATACATTTTCGTAAGCTTTCAAAGTTATTATCTGCACGAAACAACTTTTACGTCGGAATCAGATTTCAACGTACAAAAGTAGTTTTAATCATCGAAAGTTTTCCGCTGCACTAATTCACCCCCCCCCCCCCCCCCCTCTTAGTGCTCTTGATTCTAACAGATTCAACATCAGAGACACATTTTTCTCATTTGGTTTAACACCCAAAGAGAAATGGCTCTTTTTGGCTTTTAAGAGGGTCACTCTCTCATTTTCCTCCTATGTTCAATGGGACGGACTACGCATATTGAAAAACTCAAATGAGAGTTTTCTTACTTTCCTTAGATTTAAATATATGTAATGTTATTGATAATGAATTTTAAAAGTCTTCTCTTCGAATGAATAATTGGAATGAGTTGGAAAATAAGACTTTCTTTAAATGCTAGAGCTATGAACGCTCTATTTTGCGCCTTAGACAAAAATGAATTCAATCGAATTTCTATGTGCAAAATGACTTTCGATATTTGGCACACTCTTGAAATCATACATGAAGGCACTAGTAGAGTAAAAGATTCTAAGATAAATCTTTTGATGTATGATTTTAATCTTTTTCGAATGAAGCCAAGCGAGACTATTGGAGACATGTATACCAATTTTATGAATGTCATCAATAGCCTAAAAGCACTTGACAAATATTTTTTGAATTTTAAACTTCTTAATAAAATTTTACGATCTCTTTCTAAAAATTGGGACTCTAAAGTAACGGTTATTCAAGAGGCCAAGAATTTGAATACTTTTTCGATCGAAGAACTTATTGTTGAATCTTGGATTTTGATGATGAAACTAATTGATTGTGTTTAGATGTTTAACTGCATTTTGAGTGATGCAGGTCTACTCGATCAGAATTAGACAGTTAACGCAGGAGGAATTGACGTTGCGCCGGAGGAGATCACGTCAGGATATTGGACGGCAGAAGGCTTCGAACGTCGAGCATCAGGCCAAGGAGAGCGGAATTGTGCCAAGGATATCGGGGTTGCGGAGGTCAACTGCCGATTGGGCAACAAGCCGCAAGAGAGGACGATGTGCTAAAGAATCAGACGAAGCGCCAACCAATGACGTGCCGGGCAATAGAATGTCAATTCGCGTTGTAATAACTGTCTAGATCGGAGTAGAGTTTTGGTTTGCATGTGCAGGATTAACTACGATAACGATGAAGACAAAAAGCGAAACAAAGTATGGAGTCAAGCACGAAGGATTCGTTGGGAGTTCAAGAGTTCGACGGAAGTCCGAAGGATCGTCGGGAACGCTGCCGGAACTAGCCGAGAATGAGTAGGGAGCTTGCCGAAGGGTTTTTTCGGAAGCTCGCCGGAAGGTTCGTGGGAAGTTCGCAGAGTTCGTCGAGAAAGATCGGAGCTTGCCGAAGAAGCTCGTTGGAACTAACCAAGATCAAATCATGAAGTTTAAGAGCTTGCCGGGAGTCCGCAGAATGGTTTCCGAGAGTTTATCGGAAGACCGCCGAAAGTTCGCCGGAAGCTCGCCGGAAGAAGTCTTGACTTATGGACTTTGTAATAGCTTATAAAATGTCTTTAAATTCGTAGTTAGCATGTTAATTAGGGTTAGGATTAGGTATTAATCCTATAACCCAAGTAGGGGCCAATTGGGCCGAAGTTCGGACTAGTTTGGGCCAAAATTGAAGCCCAACTAGTGGGCTGAAAACACTGTAGGCGGTGGCACCGCCCAGTGCCCGAGAGCTGGGCGGTAGCACCGCTTGGGCTGGGCGGTGGCACCGCCCAGCACTGTCAACGTCTGACAGTGACAGGCGGTGGCACCGCCAGCATCGGGAACCCAACTAGAATTCAAATTTGGAGCCCAAATTTGAATCCTCTTGAGGCCTATAAATACCCCTCAAATCTTAGCTGAGATTACAACCTTTTGAGAAGCTAGAAGTTGAGAAAAGCTTTAGGAAAAGTCTTGTTTTCAATAGCTTGAGTGTTCACCTCCTTTCTTTTCATTGAAATCTTTGTCAAACGGTGAACCACTTGTAAGAGGTTGTAAGAGGAGTGTAAGAAGGAGGTTGATCTTCGCCTAGTAAAGGAAGATCATTAGTGGATGCCGGTGGCCTCGACGGAAGAGGAATCGGAGGAGTGGATGTAGGTCACGATTGACCGAACCACTATAATCTACCATCTTCTCTGGTTTGCATTTATCTTATTTTCATTTATATTACTGCAAACCATCTTCACTTTGATGCTCTACTTCTTTGTCTCCTTCTTACATATGCCTTCAAGTTAAAAACACAATCGAAACGGTTTCAAACGAAACGTTGTTTTTATCATACGAAGTTTCCGTACGTGTTTAAATCGTCGAAAGTTTATCATACTTTACCGCTGCACTAATTCACCCCCCCCCCTCTTAGTGCCGCTTCGATCCTAACAATTGGTCTCAGAGCCACGGTTTTCTACTTTGGTTTAACACCCAAATAGAAATGGCTCTTTATGGCTTTCAAGAGGGTCACTCTCTCATTCGTCCTCCCTTTTTCAATGGGACGGACTACACCTATTGGAAAACTCGAATGAGAGTTTTCTTACTTTCGTTGAATCTCGAGCTTTGGAATATTGTCGAAAATGGATTTAAAAAATATTCTCTTCCGATGAGTGAATGGGATGAATTGGAGAAGAAAGTTTTTGCTTTAAATGCAAAGGCTATGAATGCCTTATATTGTGCACTTGACAAAAATGAATTTAATCGCATTTCGATTTGTGATTCGGCTTTTGATATTTGGAGAACTCTTGAGGTCACTCATGAAGGCACTAGCCGAGTGAAAGAGTCCAAAATCAACATTCTTGTGCACTCTTACGAACTTTTCCGGATGAAATCAAGTGAGTCCATCGGAGACATGCACACCCGTTTCTCGGATGTCATCAATGGACTCAAAGCTCTTGGTAAAAGTTTTTCTAACTTTGAACTAGTCACTAAAATCTTAAGATCCCTTCCAAAAAGATGGGAATCAAAAGTTACGGCTATTCAAGAGGCCAAGGACCTTAAAACATTTCCTCTTGAAGAACTTGTTGGGTCTCTAATGACCTACGAAATGAACAATGTGACAAAAAGAAAACTGGAGAACAATCTTCCAAAGGACAGGTAGGATTTGGGACATAGAACACATGAAGACCACTCGAGCATAAGCTCAAGTGATGGTGAACTTAAACTACAAATGAAACAAAAATTAAAAAGAAAAAAGAATGGAACTACTTGCTTTGAACGCAAGAAGAACAAAAATTGGGATGAATTGAGCTCTTCCGAAGACAAGGAGAAAATCAAGAAAGGTGAGGTGGCAAACTATGCCTCAATCACTCTCAATAATGAGGTAATCAAAATCCCCCTAATTTATTTCGAAATTACATAATACTTTCATGAGTCATTTTTAATTTAGTTTAGGATTAATTTTTTTAAAAATTGCATGTGTTATGTTAATGCAATAAAATGTTAGATATAAATCTAATGCTTATACACCTAGTAAGATTAATCTTATGTATGTGTTTGAGAAGTAAGAATGTATATTTTGACGATTTCCATATTGATTTTCAATGACGATGCATGGCTTTTTTGAATGGAAGGCTTGATGATTTTTTTTTTGAACCTTATATTTGGTTTTCAAACATGATGTATGGTTTTGACATATGAATAAAATTTGAGCATGCTATGATAAAGTCAATCATTATAAATTAAAACTAAAGAAGTTTTAGTTATCTATAAGAATCATTCAAAATTATGTTCAATAAAACCAATTCAAAATGATGGAATGAAAATATTAAATGTTTGATACCATTTTATGCATGAGATTTTAAAAGTTATACATAATGATCTTGATGGTTTTATGAAGAAATTTATTTTTCGATCCTAAATGATTGATGATATATATGTATATTTTGGCACAAAAAGGACAAAGGCATGCTTATATAAAACAATTAAATAGATAAAAGTATTTTTTCTTGAATATTCTTGGTTTGATGAATCTATTTTATCATCTTTTTTATGAATATCTTAAAAATGATTTTGATTTGATGATTTGAATTTAAATGAGCTTTATCTTAATTTTTTTGAGATTTATAACTTGAGATTTACTCTATAAAAATCAAGATCTTGTATCCTCAATGTTCCTTTTTTTGTGCATCTACTATCCAAATGAATTATGATTGGTATCATTGCTATATTTCTTCTTATCATGCACTAAAGAGAAAATTTTCCTAAATGAATCATGATTTTTTTTTGGAACCATAATTCTTTTTATGATTCATAATGAATTGAGAAATTTTATATGCTTGAATTAATATCTTATTCTCTTATAAGATTGAATGAATTTTATCTATATCATGATCTCCTAAGATTTTCCCTTGATTATTATTATAAATCTATGTATACCATTTTGAATCTCTTGAAAGTAATGTTGAGATTTTGATGAATTTGACAATTTAAATTTGAATGAGTTTGTATTCAACTTACGATCTTGATTTCTTGGATTTACTACTTGAGATTCTTTTTTAATCACAATCTCTTCTTTGTACACCTACAATTTTTGTTATTTATAAAAGGAAGATATTTGATTAAATGAATCATGTCTTTTGGTATTCAAATGGTCTTATCTTTGATGATATGATTTCTTTATATCTATGATACAAATGCCTTGAAATGATTGAAATATTTTACACTTTTATGCTCTTCCCTACTTCTTTCTTGTTTTCAATGATAAAATAGGGAGAAGATTTGATCATGCATGGTAGGATATAATTTGACAAAATGGATACCATTATGAAACATTTATGATTGGCAATGATGCGTACAATACTTGTGCTTTCTAATTATGATGTGATGTATTGCATATGATGTAAATCATGATTTAAAATACTATGAGTTATTGCCAAAAAGATGTATCATGTATGATATGCTCATAATGTTGATTGATTTATTCAATATCGCGCAAGAATGAAATATAAGGTTTTTAAAATAGTGCATGTTTTAATTGGAAAATATAATGATGCACAAATGAGATTGATACTTACCTTTGTCATAATTGATGTAAAGGGTCTTTCCTTCTTTTTGACAACGACAATCGGGGAGATAGCTAGCTTACACAAGACAAGAGAAGCAAAAAAATTACAAATGTAGACATCGCAAAAAGGGGCAAAACTTATTAGTTTGCTCATCTCGAAAGCAAGAAATGCTATCTTGTAATCTCAAGCAAATGAGTTATCTTGCCTATTTCAAGAAGCAAAACTTGCAACTTGTACATTGCAATAGGAAGCAAGAATCATGAGCTTACACAAGAAAGCTATCTTGCATTTGCTTTCGAAATTTTTACTAGCTTTTATGTAGTAAAACTTACATATCGTAAAAATTTCCTAGCTCGATCATTTCATTGAAAGAACTTACTATCTTGAACATCACAAAAGTTTGCTACCTTGTATGATATAAAATTTGCTATATCAAACATCATAAATATTGTTACTTGCAAAGAAAAGCAAAGTGCAATCTTGCACAAGAAGCAAGTGTTGAATTGCCATGATTGAACTTAAGAATCTTGCTATGATTTTGTGCTTATATGTTGTGATGAAAATCTAGCTTCATGTTGTAAAAACTTACATATCTTTTAAAATAGCTAGAGCTACTTCTCCTTTTTGTTGATGACATAGGGGGAGAAGTATATTGATGACTTCATGCATTGAATTGAATATTTTATATATTTGCATGATGGTTTAAATATTTTTTCATAACATGTGATGAATGTTACTTGGATTTGGGATAATCCAAGTGTTCTATCAATGGAATATTGATATGGGGAGTTTGGTTAAACTCCGGGGAGTTTAGGTTAACTCCGTTAGTCATCAATTAGTTGTCATCATCAAAAAGGGGGAGATTGTTGAATCTCGGATTTTGATGATGAAACTAATTGATTGTGTTTAGATGTTTAACTGCATTTTGAGTGATGCAGGTCTACTCGATCAGAATTAGACAGTTAACGCAGGAGGAATTGATGTTGCGCCAGAGGAGATCACGTTAGGATATTGGACGGCAGAAGGCTTCAAACGTCGGGCATCGAGCCAAGGAGAGCGGAATTGCGCCAAGGATATCGGGGTTGCGGAGGTCAACCGCCGATTGGGCAACAAGCCGCAAGAGAGGACGATGTGCTAAAGAATCAGACGAAGCGCCAACCAATGACGTGCCGGGCAACAGAATGTCAATTCGCGTGGTAATAACTATCTAGATCGGAGTAGAGTTTTGGTTTGCATGTGCAGGATTAACTACGATAACGATGAAGACATAAAGCGAAACAAAGTGTGGAGTCAAGCACGAAGGATTCGTTGGGAGTTCAAGAGTTCGACGGAAGTCCGAAGGATCGTCGGGAACGCTACCGGAACTAGCCGAGAATGTGTACGGAGCTTGCCGAAAGGTTTTTTCGGAAGCTCGTTGGAAGGTTCGTGGGAAGTTCGCAGAGTTCGTCGAGAAAGATCGGAGCTTGCCGAAGAAGCTCGTTGGAACTCACCAAGATCAAATCGTGATGTTTAAGAGCTTGCCGGGAGTCCGTAGAATGGTTTCCGAGAGTTTATCGGAAGACCGCCGAAAGTTCGCCGGAAGCTCGCCGGAAGAAGTCTTGACTTATGGACTTTGTAATAGCTTATAAAATGTCTTTAAATTCATAGTTAGCATATTAATTAGGGTTAGGATTAGGTATTAATCCTATAACCCAAGTAGGGGCCAATTGGGCCCGAGTTCGGACTAGTTTGGGCCAAGATTGAAGCCCAACTAGTGGGCTGAAAACACTGTAGGCGGTGGCACCGCCCAGTGCCCGAGAGCTAGGCGGTAGCACCGCCTGGGCTGGGCGGTGGCACCGCCCAGTGCCCGAGAGCTGGGCGGTAGCACCGCTTGGGCTAGGCGGTAGCACCGCCCAGCACTGTTAACGTTTGACAGTGATAGGCGGTGGCACCGCCACTGACAGGCGGTGGCACCGCCAGCATCGGGAACCCAACTAGAATTCAAATTTGGAGCCCAAATTTGAATCCTCTTGAGGCCTATAAATACCCCTCAAATCTCAGCTGAGATTTCAACCTTTTGAGAAGCTAGAAGTTGAGAAAAGCTTTTGGAAAAGTCTTGTTTTCAATAGCTTGAGTGTTCACCTCCTTTCTTTTCATTGAAATCTTTGTAAAAGGGTGAACCACTTGTAAGAGGTTGTAAGAGGAGTGTAAGAAGGAGGTTGATCTTCGCCTAGTAAAGGAAGATCATTAGTGGATGTCGGTGGCCTCGACGGAAGAGGAATCGGAGGAGTGGATGTAGGTCACGATTGACCGAACCACTATAAACTACCGTCTTCTCTGGTTTGCATTTATCTTATTGTCATTTATATTACTACAAACCATCTTCACTTTGATGCTCTACTTCTTTGTCTCCTTCTTACATATGCCTTTAAGTTAAAAACGCAATCGAAACGGTTTCAAACGAAACGTTGTTTTTATCATACGAAGTTTCCGTAAGGGTTTAAATCGTCGAAAGTTTATCATACTTTACCGCTGCACTAATTCACCCCCCCCTCTTAGTGCCGCTCCGATCCTAACACTTATCGAGTCTTTGATGACCTCTGAAATGACCATTGTGGCACAAAACAAACATGAGTATAACCTTCTAAAGAATAGAAAGGATTTGACACTTCGAACAATAAAATACCACTTGAGTGATGACTCAAGTGATGATGATGATGACCTTGAACTCCTCACAATAAAGCTTAAAAAATTCTTAAAACAAGAATCAAAGAATAATAATGAACTTAAAAAGAAGTTATCAAAGAAGAAGAGAGTGCTCAAGGTGACATGGGATGAATCGAGTACATCCAAAGACAATGAGCAAACTAACAAAGACAAGGTGGCAAACTACACCTTAACAACTTTTAACGATAAGGTAACCAAAACCCCTTTGCTTTATTTCGAAATTACTTGATGCATTTCATATGTTGTTAGTTTATAAAATGTAAAAAATAAATAAATAAATAAATAAAAGGGGATCATGCTTTTCTTTTTTTAGCTATTTTAAAAAAATGATCATGACAATTGCATGTTTTATGAAAATACAACAAAAATGTTAATTTTATGCATGTTTTAAGAAGCAATAATGTATATCTTGATGATTTCCGTATTACTTTTTGATTTTATTTAAAAATGCCTTATGCTCAATGAAACCATGCTTGATGAATATGCTCTATGTTTAATGATAATTTTAAATCATACTTAATGAGTTTTAGATTTAAAAATTATGCATGATGTTTTTTTGTGGCTTGTATGCCTTATAATGATGAATGTTTTGAAAATAAATGTTTATATCATGCTTGACGATTTTTATGTATGAGGACTTGAAGTAATGATTTGAAATAATATATTTTGGAATTATGTGTTACACTTTTTGATATTGATGATTTTTGTGATAAATCTTGCTCTTTTCATTTTAAACATTGATGTATGTTTTGATTTAGCATAAATGATAAAGGCACGCTTGTATGAAATAATAAGAAAATTAAATTTTCTTGAAAACTTCTCAATTCTTACCTTATCGATTTTTCACTAAGAGATTAATAAAATTATTTATGCCATGTTGAATCTCTTGAAAGTAATGTTGATAATTTGATGATTTGAATTTTAATGAGTTTTATTCAAATCATGATCATGATTTCTTGGAATTACTTGAGATTTTTTTTTAATCAATATCTCTTCTTTGTACTCCTACGATTTTTCTTGGTATTTTATTTAAAGAGGAGATTTACTATATTAATCATGAGAATTATTATATATGAATCGAGATCCTTTATGTGTTCTCCCATAAGTCTATTTGCTATTGAAAAATTTTTATCTATATCATCGATCTTGAATTCTCGAAATTGTTACTTGAATTTTTTTTAAAAAATCAAGATCTTTGATTTCCTAAGAATTCTTTTCATTATTTACTAAAAATGTGATTTGTCAAAGTGAATCATGTCTTTTGGTGTTCATGAATTGATTAGAACTTGAAAATTTTATTATGAACCAAGATTTTTCATAAATTATCCTTATATAATTCTTCTTAGTATTCACTAAAAAGGAGGGATGTATTCAAATTAACCACGATATATCACTAGACTTCTTGATGTTTATAATTTAAAATTTATTATGTACAATTTTCTTATATTTGTGATGTGTATATCTCATCACCCAGTTAATTTTTCTTGATATATTTCATATGATGATTTGAAAATTAATGTAGTGGGAAAAGTTGTGCACATTAAGAGAGATAGTTTTGCTAGTTTCGATAAATTGGTGTAAAACTTACTTGACATGCTTTCAAATACTTGCATTCTTGAATGATTCTCCTTTATGCCTGTGACAAAGGGGGAGAAAATAATTGATTTATTTATTTTTGGTATCATGAAATGTAAAGTTTTGAAATTGTGCATGTTTTAATTTAAAATTATAATGATGCACAAACATATTAAAATAAGATTTATACTTTACCTTTGTCATGATTTAAAAATTATTATAAAAGGAAAAAGAATTATAAAATTATATTCTTCTCTTCTTTCTGACAATGATAAAGGGGGAGATAAAATCTGCTAACTTGCATGATGATATATGGAAGAAGAAGCTAAAACTTGTTTGTTTGCACACCACAAAGAGACCAAAACTTGCTAGCTTGCTCATATCAAAAGAGAAGCAAAAAGTACTATCTTGCTTATCTCAAGAAGCAAAACATGCTAACTTGCACATCTAACAAAATTTATAAACTTAAAAAACTCAAAATTATTGCTATCTTGCATGTTCTAAAATATTGTAAAGCTTATGTTTAAACACTTGATAGTTGAACTTCTCCTTTTTGCTGATGACAAAGGGGGAGAAATATGATGTTATGCATAATTTTATGATAACATGTGGCTTGGATTATTGAATCCAAGAATTCTATCAATATGGCACATTGATAGGGAGAGTTTGTTTAAACTTCATCATGAATTAGTTGTCATCATCAAAAGGGGGAGATTGTTGAATCTCGGATTTTGATGATGAAACCAATTGATAGTGTTTATCTAATGTGTGTTTGAGTGATGTAGGACTAGCTTCAATCAGAAGAGGGGAATTGATTTAAGTAGGAGGAATCAGACATTGGGCCAGAGCAAACATGTCAGAAGATTGGACGTCGAACCGGAGGATCAATCGTCGTGTTGGCAGAAGGCTTTAGTCCGTGAATTCGGGCATCGGGCCAAGAAGATCGGACATTACACCAAGGGGATCAGATGTTATGAGAAGACAATATGCTGATTGGGCAATACATTGAAGGAGAGGATGATGCGCCAAAGGATCGGACGAAGCGCCAAAAGAACCAATGACATGCCGGACAATAAAGGATTCGCTTGTAATCGATTATATCTAAATCTAATTTGTTTAGAGTCTAATTGAGTCGATTTAGAATGTAATTAGACCAACTCAATTAGGGGCTAATTGAGCCCAAGTATGGATTGTGTTGGGCTAAGAGAAAAGGCTCAAATAGTGACCCAAAAGGTGAAACCGTCGTGGCATAATCTCCGAGACTGTATCAGGCGATGGTACCACCCAGACTCAATCTCTATAGTTGTCAGGTGATGGTACCACCAACATGGACGGTGGTGCCGCCTAGTGACAGGGTGCCAGGTGGTGGTACCACCCATTGTTAGAAAGCACTAGTGGTGGTACCGCCAACACAAGCATTGGTACTGCTAGTACTCGGAGGACTCGAGATGAGACATTTTTAGGCTCCAAGTTTGAATCCACTTCAGGCCTATAGGGACCCCTCTCATCCCTGGTTAACAAACACAAGCAAAGAGAGTTTAAAAGTGAGAAAACACTATAGTAATCACTTGAGAAATCCCCTCCTCTAAGTTCCAAGTTTAGAATTTTGTTTAGGGAGGAGTGTGTGCTTGTAAAGGTTGTCTCCTAAACCCGTGAAAAGGAGAAGAGGGGTCTAAAAGGGTAATTGGTCTTTACCCATTGAAGGAAGACCATTAGTGGATGCCGGTAGCCTCGATGGAAAAGGACTTGGGAGTGGATGTAGGTCATGACGACCGAACTACTATAAAATCGGTTTGTATTTCCTTTTGAGCAATTTACCTTTACTGTAAACTGCTTTACCTTCTTATTACTTTCACTACGTTCCCTTATGCTTCTAAGTTAATATCTTTCCGATCAATTTTATTGAAATGAAAGATTTTAAACCGATGATTTTACAGTTGTAGTAATTCACTCCCCCCTCTTAGTGCCGACTCGTTCCTAATAGTCCATAGTAAAGACTTAGTTATCTAGACACTTCTCAATGAAAGACTTAGGGGAAGAATCCTATATCTTGAGGATTTAGATCTATAGAGATAGATCCAAGAGGATGCTTAGCTTGTCCCAATTTAGGTACATAGATACCATTGTTAAACGGTTTGGCATGAAAATTCTCAGAGATGTCTCATACTGATAAGACATGAGATATCACTTTCTACGAGTATGTCCTTAAAGACTCCTAAAGAAAGGGTGAATATGGATAGGATACCCTATGCCTCAACGATAGGGTCTATCATGCATGTCATGCTATGTACCAGGTTTGATATAGCGCATGCTCTGATTGTCATGAGCAGGTATCACATGGATTCAGGCTTGGAGCACTGGAAAGCAGTAAAGTATATCTTTAAATACTTGAGAAGGACTAAGGATCTTTTATTGATATATGGAGGTAGTAGCCTCAAGGTTAAAGGCTACACGGACTCGAGTTTCCAATCCGATGTCGATGATAGTAAGTCAAATTCGGGATATGTGTATGCCTTGAATGGAGGAACAGTATATTGGAAGAGTTTCAAGCAAGATACTACTGTTGACTCGACCATAGAGGCGGAGTATATTGCTACGATAGAGGCAACAAAGGAGGGAGTCTGGATGAAGAAGTTAATCATAAAATTAGGAGTCGTGTTGGGCAACGAGAAGCTGATTCCCTTATATTGCGACAACAACAGTGCAATTACTCAAGCAAAGGAATCTAGGTCTCATTAGAAGTGTACTGAGGAGGTTCCACCTGATAAGAGAGATCATGGCCCGAGGAGATGTAGTAGTGGAAAGAGTTCCATCCGAAGATAACATTGCAGATCCACTAATAAAGTCATTATCTTATATTGTCTTTGAGCGTCATAAGGGTCTAATGGGGATCAAACCCATAGGTGATTGACTTTAGGTCAAGTGGGAGATTGCTAGTCATAGGTGCCCTACAAGCCAATCACGTGAGTGATGGCATATATGACTTGGCATATAGTCCTTTTGATTATTATTATTATTTGGTATTTTATCACTTTATATTGCTTATTGCTTGAATATATTGTGATGTCTATGGATTTGTGCAATGGAAATCAGATCGTGATGATATCTCGATAATGAGATCGATTCACCTTAAACACAGATCATAAATAATCCTGGTCATAGGTTACTCGAGAGGGATATCGAGATAACCGGATAGACTGATATGTTATATACCCATCCATATAATGGATGCAACTGGTCTCATAGTTGCTTATGTGGGGTCACTAGGGATATAGTACAAGTGTATCTGCTTACAAAATGCTGGATGGTTGATGATGCCTTATTGTCAAACAATGATTCCATAGTCCCAGTGGTGTATCTGGTCCTTAAACTAGAGACACCAACGATGCCTTGTATGTGTACACCACTTTTTGATACTGGAATTATAAGTTTGGATATTCTAGATTTAGAATAATAAATCATCAGGTATGGTAGCCAACCTTACGAGGACTATTGAGTATCAATAGAGGATCATCTACTCTCAATGTTATGAGAGGAATATCTTATGTACTCTTGCTCAAACAAATCCCCGGCCAGGGTCATTCAGATTGAGAGAGAAAGAGTTCTCTAGGAGAATCCGATTAGAGCGAGACTCGAGTAGAAACCATATGGGTCTGACAGCACCATGCCCGGTATACGATCTTTGGGATATTAGATGGATGAGGGACTCTAAGTATATGATAACTGAGGACGGACAGGTCCAATGGATTGGATTCCCCTATATCATTTGGGGACTATGACGTAGTGGCCTAGTAAGTTCGTAGTCGATTAGTCGTGTGAATTATTATAGAGATAATAATTCACTGAGCTAGAAGGAGTTCTGACATGTATGACTCATAGTCAGCACGATATTGGGCCTAGAGGGTCACACACATATGGTAGGTATTACGATAAGTAGAGATTCAAATATGAGATATTAGTCGAAGCCCCTATCTTATTGGATATCCAATAAGCCATATAATTATTGGATATCCAATAAGCCCTTGAATTATTGAGTCCTGTGGATGAGATCTAATAAGAACCAATGAGAGATTATTGGTTAGAGATCCACTAATCTAAGAGGCTTGGGTACTTGGATGGAGATCCAATACCCAATAGGGTTGGATCCATTAGGGTTATGTTGACAAGGAACCTCTATAAATAGGAGGGAATCCATAGTCCCCCCCCCTCTCTCTCTTAGTGCTTTTGATCCTAATAGTATCAAACCGATAAGTTATGTTCATTTAAACTTATTAACATGCACATCATGATTCATATCATGATTTAACATTCTCAAAATATGATGCCACTTATTTTTCAATGAAAATGACATCTATTTTCAAGTCCAATGATAGACAATCATCGTTTTCAAGTATGATACAAATTTCAAATAAGAAATATAGAAAGACGACAAAGATAGCAATTCATCATAAGATAGCAAGTTGAGCTCATGATATCTTATCAAAATGAAAGATATTTATCAAGCATTCATGAAACATTTCCAATATTTAAGATAAGTATTTATGATAAGATATATTGCATTCATTTGTCATCAATTTGCCATATTTTGGTATCATTTCTCCCCCTTTGTCATCAACAAAAAGGAGAACATTTCAACAATGCAAGTGTAGTAAAAAATAAAGCAAGTTTTATACTAATTTATCTAATAGATATTGCATCATTGCATGGTAATATTCAAAAGTTATCAACATTAAAGAGAGAGATTTCATCAACTTCTCCCCCTTTGTCATCAAAACTTTGCATGAAGAAGAGGAAGGAAAGTGAGAGAATCCATTAAGAACCAAATTTATGAAATGATTTGAACCAAGTCAAAAACAGTAAATAAGTTTCATTAAATCATGCTTCAATTTTGTTAAAAAGAAGGGATTCATGAAAAAGGATCAAAATATTCATGTGAAATCAAATCCTCATTCTTGCAAGTGATCATCTTATATTTAAAAATTCATAAAAATTCTTCTTTCATGAGAAGAGTAAGGAAGAATTCATGTGAAAGAAGCATCATATAAAGGATAAAAGAAAATTTCCATGAATAAACCTTCATAAATCAAATCCATTTCTCATTAAAAATTCATAAGAGTGAAATCCGTGAGAGATGCATTTGTCAAAGAATTCCACACATCATTAAGTTTTTTTTTAGAAATAAATTTGATACTTAGTAGATTCATATTTTGGATTTCATGAAAGCCTTATTTATGAAATAATTTCATGAAAGTTTTAAGGAATCGAGAAAGTTCTAAAAAGGATATACATCAAATTCATACATTCAGACAAATTAACATTCCTAACTCCCTTCTAATAAATTCAAATTGTTCTTCACTTAAAGGTTTTATAAAGATATTAGCTAATTGATGTTTTGTATTAATAAACTCTAAAGATATGTCATGGTTATTAACATGGTCTCTTATTAAATGATGCCTAATGTCAATAAGTTTAGTTCTAGAGTGTTGAATGAGATTTTTTGTTAAAGATATTACACTTGTATTATCACATTTTATGAGAATGTTCTTGAGGTGAATCTTATAATTCTCTAATATGTTTTTCATCCATACAACTTGTGTACAACATGCACTCGCAGCTATGTATTCGGCTTTGGTTGTATATATTGCTATCAAGTTTTGTTTCTTGAAAGACTAAGAGACAAGTGCATGACCTAAGAATTGATATATTTTGGATGTGCTTTTTCTATCTAATCTACATCCAGCAAAATTTGCATCAGCATAAGCAATCAATTCGAAGTTTTTAAATTTTGGATACCATAATCCTATATTAGTGGTTCCTTTAAGATATCTAAGAATTCTTTTAACTGCTTTAAGATAAGATAGCTTAGGATTAGATTGAAACCTCACACAAAGACCTACGTTAAACATGATATCTGGTCTAGTTGTAGTGAGGTATGTTAGGAAAAGAGTTGGTACTAAGAGGGGGGGTGAATTAGTATAGCAGTAAAAATTACATCGGTTCAAAACTTCATTGCGATTAAATCCGTTTCCGACGAAAAATGGTTTCGTAAACATAATAACTTTAAAAGTGCATGAAAGAACATAGTGGATGTAAAGCAAGTAAAGTGGTTTGCAGTTAAAGTAAATTACTTAAGAGAAACGCAAACCAGATTATTATAGTGGTTCAGTCATCGTGACCTACATCCACTCTGCCGATTCCTCTTTCGTCAAGGCCACCAGCATCAACTATCAGTTTTCCTTTAATAGGTGAAGACCAATGACCTTTTACACCCCTCCCCTATTCTACTTTTCGCAGGATTAGGAGACAACCTTTTACAACCTTCTTTTACAAGGTATCACTCTCACACCTCCCTTAAAACTCTCTCTAAGCTTTGGGAGGAGGGAACTAAACTTTCTAAGCTCTATAACTTTAGAATCATAGAGTTTTGCTCAATATTTCTTACTTGTCTATACAAGAATAGCTGGGGTATTTATAGGCCCCAAATGGTTTCAAAAATGAAGCCAAAATTTAAATCTCCAAAATTTCAGGGTACGGGCGGTACCACCACCTGCAGCCTGACACTGGACGGTATCACTACCCAGTCTAGTGGTACCACCACCTAGAAGACTTTATCTGAGTGTTACCATCACTTAGACTGGCAGTACCACTGCCTAACACAGTCTCGGAGACTGTGCCACGACGGTTTCACTTATTTGGTCACTGTTTGGGCCTTTCTCTTGGCCCAACATAGCCCAAAGTTGGGCCAAATTATCCCCTATTTAGGTTGGCCCAATTTTAATCTTAATTATGTACTAACTATGAATTTTAAGATATTTACTAAGTTAAACAAAGTCCATAAGTCTAGGTTTCTTTCGACGAGCTTCTAGCGATCTTCCGGCGAACTTCCGACGATCTCTCGACAATGTTCCAATGGACTCCCGCCTAGACTTCATGACGATCTTCTTGGTGAGTTCTGATGAGCTTCTTTGGCATACTCTGGGACTTTTCGATCAATTCCGATAGAACTTCCGATGAACGTCTGGACTTCCAATGAACTCTCGAACTCCCAACAAAATCGCGTTCTTGACTCCGGGACTTCATTTTGCTTTATGCATTTCTATCAAAGTTAATCCTGCATATGTAAAAACACACTTCGATGTAGACAATTATTACTAAGTATGAATCATGTTGTCCAGCATGTCATTGGTCCATCGACGCTTCGTCCGATTCTTCGACGTATCGTCCTCTCTTGTGACCTATTGCCCAATCGGCCAGTTGACCTCTACAACTCCAATATCCTTGGCGCAACTTTTGCTCTTCTTAGCCTAATGCCCGAATCCATGGCCCAAATTCTTCTGTTGATACGTCATCCGATCCTCCTGTTAGGATCGGAGCGGCACTAAGAGGGGGGGTGAATTAGTGCGGTGGATTAAAACTCATAAGTTTGAAAATGATTTCATAAATACGTAAAGATTTTGTTTTAATAGTAACTTGAGTAAAATGAGAAAATGATATCCGAAAGCTAGCAGTAGTGTAAATACTCAACACATTCAAGGAATGCACCAATTTAAAGTGGTTCGGTCAAAATGACCTACATCTACTTGCAAAGCCTTCTTCAAAGAGGCTCCCAACTTCCACTAGCAAATCACTTTGAAGGGAAAAGATAAATACCCCTCTTACAACCTTTTACAAGTGGTTCATACTCTTACAAATTTTCAAAGAGAAAGAAGGAGGTGAACAATAAAGCTATTGAAAATAAGATTTGCTAAAGACTTTGCAAAGGCTTTATCTTAATTTTTACCCATTAAAAGGTTGTATTCTCTGCTATGAATTGAGGGGTATTTATAGGCCCCAAGAGGATTCAAATTTGGGCACCAAATTTTGAATTCTCTTGGGTTTCCGAGGCTGGCGGTGCCACCGCCTATCAGTGTCTGACACTGATAGTGTACTGGCGATGCCACCACCGGACCTCTCGGGTGCTGGGTGGTGCCACCGCTCAGTCCAGCGTTCCACTGCTCGGTTCTCGAGTTCTGGGCGGTGTCACCGGCTACACTATTTCAGCTCACTGATTGGGCTCCAAACTTGGCCCAAACCAATCCGAACTCGGGCCCAATTGGCCCCTACTTGGGTTATAGGATTAACACCTAATTCTAACCCTAATTAATATGCTAAATATGAATTTAAAGATATTTCCTAAGCTATTACAAAGTCCGCAAGTCAAGACTTCTTCCGGTGAGCTTCCGACGAACTTCCGACAGTCTTCCGATAAACTCTCGGAAACCATTCTGCGGACTCCCGACAAGCTCCTAGACTTCATGATTTGATCATGGCGAGGTCTAATGAGCTTCTTTGGCAAGCTCCAATATTTCTCAGTGAGCTTCGCGAACTTTCAACGAACCTTCCGGCGAGCTTTCGAAAAACCCTTCGGCAAGCTCCCTACTTATTCTCAGCTAGTTCCGGCAACATTCCTGACAAACCTTCGGACTTCCATTGAACTCTCGAACTCGCAACGAATCCTTCACACTTGACTCCGACACTTTGTTTCACTTTATGTCTTCATCATTATCGTAGTTAATCATGCACACAAAAGCCAAAACTCTACTCTGATCTAGACAATTATTACAACGCGAATTGACATTCTGTTACCCGGCACGTCATTGGTTGGCGCTTTATCCGATTCTTCAACGCATCGTCCTCTCTTGCGGCTTGTTACCCAATCGACGGTTGACCTCTGCAACCCCGATATCCTTGGTGCAATTTCACTCTCCTTGGCCCGATGCCCGACGTCCAAAGCCTTCTATCGTCCAATATCCTGATGTGATCTCCTCCGGCGCAACGTCAATTCCTCCTGCGTCAACTGTCTAATCCTGATCGAGTAGACCTGCATCACTCAAAATACAATTAAACATCTAAACACAATCAATTAGTTTTATCATCAAAATATGATATTCAACAATCTCCTTATTTTTTATGATGACAACTAATTGATAACTAATTGAGTTAACCTTAACTCCCCAGAGTTTAACCAAACTCCCCCTATCAATATGCCATTGATAGAATACTTGGATTATCCCAAATCTAAGCAACATTCATCACATGTTATGAAAAATATTTAAACCATCATGTAAATATATATAAAATATTCAATTCAATGCATGAAGTCATCAATATACTTCTCCCCCAATGTCATCAACAAAAGGAGAAGTAGCTTTAGCTATTTTAAAAGATTTGCAAGTTTTTGTAACATGAAGCTAGAATTTCATCACAGCAGATAAGCACAAAAGCATAGCATGATTTTTAAGTTCAATCATGGCAATTCAACACTTGCTTCTTGTGCAAGATTGCACTTTGCTTTTCTTTGCATGTTCTAACTAGCAAAAGCTTTCTCCCCTTTGTTTTTATCGAAAAGAAGGGAATAGTACAAACTAGCCAGCATTTTCCTTGAGCTAGCAATCCTTCTCCCCCTATGTCATTACCGAAAAGAATGAGAGGAACCAATGATTTAGACTTTTACATAAACTATGAATTTGCATCAATCAATATTTCAATCATCACATGATGCATACAAGATAATAATGTAAAGAAATCATTTCATGAAGGATATCAATATGAAAATTCACCAAGGATCACATGATACAATCACAAATTATGATATCATTATGCGATACATCATGAGATGATAATTTATCATATCAATGAAAGATATCAATTGTTAAACATGATATGATAATAGTCTCAAAAATTTCAATTTGCGATACATGTGATACATTACGATACACTAAAAAATTTAATATGATACTTTTAAGGATATCAACCTTATTTTGATACAAAGCATGGCAAGAGAAAATTTGTTGTAAGTTTTCTAAGTTTTACACTTTTTGCTTCTTTCGATAGGCAAGATCTTTCTTCTCCTTCTGAGAAGTGCAAGCTTGCAAGTTTTACTTCCTTAGAATGCTAGTAAGTTTACTTTCATTTTCAATGCACAAGCTAGCAAAACCTTCTCCCCCTTTATCAAAGTCAAAAAGAAAGGGAGGACTCAATGGCTAAAAATTTCATCCATTCAACAAGCTAAATATGCAAAGAATTCATCAAATATATCAATAAGGATCAATTCATGAATACCAAGATATGATTCATGGTTCATTAAATTTCTTCTTAACAAGTTCACGATCAAGATTTATATAATTCATAATAAAGCAAATTGATTTACAATCATCACATAAGGCATACAAGGCAAAGAAATCTTGTTATTTCTATATTATGAAATATATGATATCAAGGCTCATGATTCATTTGAAAAGATATAGCACAAAGAGCAACTTGAAACATTCTTATCAAGATCACATTTTAAAATATTCCAAGTATCAAGTGTTTAGAGATAAAAAGTTCAATACATTGTATGAAAACAAATATAATATCAAGTTTTATCATCATGCAATGTAGCAATTAAAGATTTGCAAGTTTAGCATTTTTGCTTTTCTTGAGATTGCAACTGTTTGCTTCTCTAGAAGCTAGCAATTTTTACGATATGCAAGTTTTACTACATACGAGCTAGCAAATTTAAAGATTTGCAAGTTAGCATATTTGTTTTTCTTTGCGATGTGCATGATAGCATTTCTTTGTAATGTTCAAGATAGCAAATTGTACATTATGCTAGCTAGCAAATTAAAGATGTTCAAGAAAGCAAGCTCTTTCTTCTCTTTTGAGAAGTGTCATTTTTGCTTCCTTAGTAAAATGCTAACCTAGCAAGGGACAATGTTTTACATGAGGCAAGAAAACAATTTGGCAAGTGTTACATTTGCATCTTCTCTTTAGATGTTCAAGAAAGTAAGCAAGTTTTTACATTTTCTTGACTTGTGCAAGCTAGCTAATTTCTTTTTAAGATGACCCTTTACTTCGATTCAAGAGAGCACATTAGCAACTCTTTCTCCCCCTTTGTCATTGGCAAAAGGAAAGGAAGATTCAAGTCATGAATATCAAAATAATAATTTTATCATGAATATTTCATCATTGCGTGCATCATTATCATACGTTAAAGTATTGCATACATAATACCAAATCATCATATATATTTTTAAAACATATAAACTCATCATTATATGCATGATTCCAAATCATCATTCATATTATTTCAATCATTGTTTCAATCATCACTATAACTCATCATACACAAAATGTAAAATCATCTAACATGATACAAATATTTATTTTCAAAATATCTATCACTACTTTCATGTATGATAATAAAGTATTCATGATACCGAACATTAAATCAATATTTTTAAGTATTTATCACTTCCTGATTGTTGGTACCAAACATTTATCATTTAAAGCATTCATGATACACATCATATGCAATACATCACATACATCATCATAATAAAAAATATATGCATCATTTCAAATCATAAACATTTCAAATCATCATGGTATTAATCTGTCAAATTGCATCCTGCCATGCATGATCATAACTTTTTCCCATTTTCTTATTGTAAACAAGAAAAAATAAGGGAAGAACAAAATAGTGCATAATATTTCAATTATTTCAAGGCATACAAGCCATAAATCCAATGGCATCATGTCATGAAAGATAAGACCTCTTGAATTACAAAAGACATGAATCATTTTATCAAATATCTTCTTTAAATAAAATATCAAGAAAAATCATAGGAGTACAAAGAAGAGATCTTGGTTTAAAAGAAAATCAAGTAATAAATCCAAGAAATCAAGATCATAATTTGAATACAAACTCATTCAAATTCAAATCGTCAAATTCATCAAAATCTCAACATTACTTTCAAGAGATTCAAAATGGTATATATAGATTTATCATAATAAACATCAAGATCAATAGGATAGAGAAAAATAATTTTTCAAGGAAAAAATATTTTCCTCTTTTTAGTTGTTCAATTCATATGATTTTATTTCACTTATACCAAATAAAAACATGTATCATGTTTAAAACCGAAAGTGTAAGATTTATTACAACAAAGATTAATAAGGCACTTTAATTATGGTAAAAATCAATAATCCATAAATCACAAGATTCATCATGCATAATTTTGAAATTTATTAAGCATGATCATTATGCATGACACTAAAACATGGTTTCAAAATGTTTAATATTTTCATTACATCATTATGCAATGGTTTCATTGAACATAATTTTGAATGATTCTTATAGATAACTAAAACTTCTTTAGTTTTAATTTATGTGATTGACTTTATATTAGCATGCTCAAGTTTTGTTCTTATGTCAAAAACATACATCATGTTTGAAAAACAAATACAAGGTTCATAAAAAAATCATCAAGCCTTCCATATAAAAACCATGCATCATCATTGAAAGTCAATATGGAAATCATCAAAATACACATTCTTGCTTCTCAAGCACATATATATGACCATTTAAATCTAACATTTTATTCTATGAACATAAAACATACAATTTTCAAGAAAAATAATTATTCAAAAAAAAGAAAAGAAAAAATACATCATGGAAAACATCAAGTAATTTCAAAATAATTTAAGAGAGTTGAGTTACTTACCTTGGAAGTTTAAGAAGTAATTTCACCTTTGGAAGTTCTTGATTCATCCTTGGGTGCCTTCCTCTTCATCGGGTTCAAAATGTTCCAAAAGTGTCATTTCATAGGTCATTAATTACCCGATTAATTCTTCTAATGGAAAATCATTTAAATTTTTTGTATCTTGTATTGCAGTTATTTTAGAATCTCAAATTTTTGAAAGGGATCTTAAGATCTTGCTTACGAGATCAAAATTCAAAAAATATTTACCAAGAACTCTTAGATTATTGACGACATCCGTGAAACGGGGGTACATGTCGCCTATAGTCTCGTTTGGTTGCATTCGAAAAAGCTAAAAAATATGCAATAAAATATTAACTTTCGAGTCTTTGACTCTACTAGTTCCCTTGTGCATGATTTCAAGTGTTCGCCAAATATCAAAAGCCGTTTCACACGTAGAAATTTGATTGAACTAATTTTTGTCCAAAGCGCAAAATAAGGCATTCATAGCCTTTGCGTTTAAAGAAAAATACTTCTTCTCCAAATCTGACCATTTGTTTATCGGTTTAGAGGGAAGTTGAAAACCATTTTCAATAATATTCCATAAATCCAAATTCATAGAAATCAAGAAAACTCTCGTTCGAGTTTTCCAATAAGTGTAGTACAATCCGTTAAACAATGGTGGACGAACAACCGATAAGCCCTCTTGAAAGCCTTGAAGAGTCATTTCTCTTGAGTTTAAATCTGAAATAAGAAATACTGGGCTCTGATACCAATTGTTAGGATCAGAGCGGCACTAAGAGGGGGAGGGGTGAATTAGTGCAGCGGATTAAAACTCATAAGTTTGAAAATGATTTCATAAATACATAGAGATTTTGTTTTGATAGTAACTTGAGTAAAATGAGAAAATGAAATCCGAAAGCTAGTAGTAGTGTAAATACTCACACATTCAAGGAACGCATCAATTTAAAGTGGTTCGGTCAAAATGACCTACATCCACTTGCGAAGCCTTCTTCAATGAGGCTCCCAACTTCCACTAGCAAATCACTTTGAAGGGGAAGGACAAATACACCTCTTACAACCTTTTACAAGTGGTTCACACTCTTACAAATTTTTAAAGAGAAAGAAGGAGGTGAACACTCAAGCTATTGAAAATAAGACTTGCTAAAGACTTTGCTAAGGCTTTATCTCAATTTCTTACTCATCAAAAGGTTGTATTCTCTGCTGAGAATTGAGGGGTATTTATAGGCCCCAAGAGGATTCAAATTTTGGCTCCAAATTTTGAATTCTCTTAGGTTTCCGAGGCTGGCAGTGCCACCACCTGTCGGTGGCGGTGCCACCTACTATCAATGTCTGACACTAACAGTATACTGGCGGTGCCATCGCCAGACCTCTCGGGTGACGGGCGATGCCACCGCTTAGTCTGGCGATTCCATCGCTCGGTTCTCGGGTTCTGGGCAGTGCCACTGCCTAATCTGGCGGTGCCACCGCCTACACGATTTCAGCTCACTGGTTGGGCTCCAAACTTGGCCCAAACCAGTCCGAACTCGGGCCCAATTGGCCCCTACATGGGTTATAGGATTAACACATAATCCTAACCCTAATTAACGTGCTAAATATGAATTTAAAGATATTTCCTAAGCTATTACAAAGTTCACAAGTCAAGACTTCTTCCGGCAAGCTTCCGGCGAAATTCCGATGGTCTTCTGATAAACTCTCGAAAACAATTCGGTTGACTCTCGGCAAGCTCCTAGACTTCACGATTTGATCTTAGCGAGTGCCAATGAGCTTCTTTGGCAAGCTCCGATCTTTCTTGGCAAGCTCCGTGAACTTCCATCGAACCTTCCGGTGAGCTTCCGAAAAACCCTTCGGCAAGCTCCCTACTCATTCTCGACTAGTTCCGGTAGCATTCCCGACGAACCTTCGGACTTCCGTTGAACTCTCGAACTCGCAACGAATCCTTCACGCTTGACTCCGACACTTTGTTTCGCTTTATGTCTTCATCGTTCTCATAGTTAATCTTGCACACACAAGCCAAAACTCTACTCCGATCTAGACAATTATTACAACGCGAATTGACATTCTGTTGCCCGGCACGTCATTGGTTGGCGCTTCGTCCGATTCTTCAACGCATCATCCTCTCTTGCGGCTTGTTGCCCAATCGACGGTTGACCTCCACAACCCCGATATCCTTGGTGCAATTCCACTCTCCTTGGCCCGATGCCCGACGTCCAAAGCCTACTGCCGTCTAATATCCTGACGTGATCTCCTGCGGTGCAACGTCAATTCCTCCTGCGTCAACTGTCTAATCCTGATCGAATAGACCTGCATCACTCAAAATGCAGTTAAACATCTAAACACAATCAATTACTTTCATCATCAAAATATGAGATTCAACACCTCCAGCTAGACGTCCAATCTTCTGACATGTTCCACGGCCCAACATGATTCTTCCTGCTTTAATTGTCTCATCCTAATCAAAGCATCCCGCGTCACTCAAAATACAGATCAATTCATAAACACTAATTAATTGGTTTCATCATCAAAATTTGAGATTCAACAATCTCCCCCTTTTTTATGATGATAATCAATTGATAACAGAGTTTAAACAAACTCTCCCACACATATCAATTGGTTTCATCATCAAAATATGAGATTCAACAGTCTCCCCCTTTTTTATGATGACAACCAATTGATGACGGAGTTTAAACAAACTCCCCATATCAATATGCCATATTAATAGAGACCCTTGAATTCAAAAATCCAAGCAACATGTTATCATAAACTTATGCATAACATCATACTTCTCCCCCATTGTCATCAACAAAAAGGATATGTGCAACTAACAAGTATTTTTAGACATCCAAGTTCAAATCATTGCATAATAAATCTCAAGTTTTATCATCATTTCAAGCTACCAAAAATTTTGAGTTTACATCTTGTAAGCTAGCAATATTTAAGAAATTCAAGAAGGCAACATTAGCTTCTTGAAATATGCAAGTTAACAATCTTTGCTTCTCTTTTGAGATGAGCAAGTTAACATGTTTTTGCATCTTCTTGACTTGTGCAAGCTAACAAGTTTACCTTTTTTCATGATATGTATGTTAGAAATTCTTTCTCCCCCTTTATCATTGGCAAAAAGAGGGGAATAACAAAACAATGGTGCAATTTATCAATTTTCAAATTATGATAAAAATAAAGTGTCATTCTTATTTCAATATGTCATAATTGAGATAAACCTTGAATTTAAATTTAATTCAAGTCAATGCAATTTTAATCATGATTCTCATACATGATATGCAATACATCAAATACATCATCATAATAAAATCATTAGTATTGCATGCATTATTTTAGAATAAGCTAGCAATTTTGTTTCCTAGAAAGTTTTTCTCCTTGCAATTTGTGAGCTAACAAATTTTACACATGAAAGTTGGCAAATTTTTTTACATCTTTGATTCTTCTTGAAGTATGCAAGCTAGCTAGCAAGCTAGCAAAATTTCTCCCCCTTTGTCATTGTCCAAAAAGAAGGGAAGAAAATAATTTTATAATTTTTTTCGCTTTAAAATAATTTTCAAATCATGACAAAGGTAAATAACAAAGATGAAAAATCAAGTCATGAATATCAAAACAATTTTTTTATCATTAATATTTCATCATTGCATGCATCAATATCATAAGTTGAAGTATTGCTTGCATAATACCAAATCACCATTCATAATTACATCAATATTCTAAGCATTATTTTAATCATCAAAAAAATCAAGTCATGAATATCAAAATCATAGTATTGCATGCATTCATATCATCACATGAAGAATATTAAGAAGAACTTGGTGATGAGATATACTTCATGAATACAAGGAATTTTACATAATAAAATTCAAGTCATAAGCGTTAAAAGATGTCAAGTAGCATATTATAGTTTATTAGAATAAGTCTTCTTTTTGGTGAATAGCAAAAAGAATAGTAGGAGAACAAGATCTCAATTCATGCATATCAATTAATATGATTCACTTTGACAAATCTCATTTTTAGTAAATAACAAAAAGAAACATGAGAGTTTAAAAATAAGATCTTGATTCATAGAAAAATTTTAAGTATCAATATCGAGAATTCAAGATCATGATATAGATGAAGACATTCCTATAGCAAAAGGATGTCATGAGAAAATACAAACGATCTTGATTCATGTATAATATCTCTCAATTCATTATGAATTATAAAAATTATAATTCCATAAAATCATGATTCATTTAGAAAATCTCCTCTTAAGAAAATACCAAGTAGAATCATAGGAGAATGATTAAAAAAAATCTTGATTCATAATAAATCTTAATTTGTAAATATCAAGGGATCAAGATCATGATTTGAATAAAAAAAAATTTATTCAAATTTAAATCATCAAAATCACTTTCATAGTTCAAGAGATTCAAAAGAATATAAATATATATTTCAATCTCTTATTCAAAACTCGATAAGATAGAGATGTTTTATTTTAAGTTGTTGGTTTCATACAAGTATGCCTTTGTCTTTTTATGCTAAATAAGAACATGCATCAATCGTTTGGGATAAAAAAAATAAATTTTATCATAAAAACCATCAAGATTAATAAACCATAAATTATCCAAAAATCATCATTTCTTCAAATCATCATGCATAGATTCATATTAAGCATAATATTAAACCTCTTAACATTTTCATTAGACATCAAGCATGGTTTCAATCAAAATCGGAAATCATTATGATAGACATTATTTCTTCTTAAAAAACATACATAGGATTATCATTAGATTTAAATCTAATATTTTATTCCTTTAACATAAAACTTGTAATTTTCATAATCTTTACTAGAAGGATAAGCATGATTCATAAAATTTTTATTTTTAGTATTATTTATTACATTATTAAACATGTAATTTTCAAGGAAAATAATTTTTCTAAGCTAAATTAAAAATCACTCATGCAAGGCATCATGTAATTTTGAGATAAACTAAGGGGGTTTCGTTTTAGTATTTTACCTCATTGTCAAAAACTGTTAAGGCGTAGTTTGTCACCTCGCATTTATTGGATTGTCCTTCATCTTCGGATGATCTTGTTTCATCCAAGATTACTTCCTTCTTCTTGTATTCATAGTAAGCAGTTGTGTTCTTTTTAAGTTTATTTTTGTTCTTCAATTTTTGTTTCATGAACATTTTAAATTTCATAATGAGGAGTTCAAGTTCACCATCACTTGATCTTATGCTCGAGTGGTCTTTGATTGTTCTAAGTCTGAAATCCTTCCTGTTATTTGGAAGGATGTTCTCAAGTTCGTTTTGTGTATTATGCATCATTTCGTATATCATTAATGAACCAAAAAGTTCTTTAAGTAAAAAATTATTAAGATCTTTTGCCTCTTGTATTATGGTTACTTTCGGATCCTAGTTCTTATTAAGAGAACGTAAAATTTTGTTTACAAGTTCAAAGTCTGAAAAACTTTTACCAAGTGCTTTTAAACCATTAACGACATCCGTAAAACATGGGTACATGTCTCCAATGGTTTTGCTTGAATTTATATAAAAAAGTTTAAAATCATGCATCAAAAAGTTGATTTTTGAATCTTTAACTTTGCTAGTACCTTCATGTGTGATTTCAAGAGTATGCCAAATGTCAAAAGTCATTTCGTAAGTAGAAACTTGATTAAATTTGATTTTATCTAAGGCACAAAATAGAGCATTCATAGCTCTTGCATTTAAAGAAAAAGTTTTCTTCTCCAAATCATTCCAATGGTTCATTGGAAGAGAAGACCTTCGAAAATTATTTTCCATAATACTTCATCAATTTAAATCCAAAGAAAGTAAGAAAACTCACAATTGAGTTTTCTAATATGTGTAGTCTGTCCCATTGAACAAGGGAGGACGAATGAGAGAAACTTCCTCTTGAAAGTCGAAAAGAGCTATTTCGCTTGGGTATTAAACCAAATAAGAAATAATGAGGCACTGACACCAACTGTTAGGAAAATAGTCAGCACTAAGAGGGGGGGTGAATTAGTGCAGTGGTAAAAATTACGTCGGTTCAAAACTTCATTACGTTTAAATCTGTTTCTGACGAAAAATCATTTTGTAAAGGTAATAACTTTTAAAGCGCATGAAAGAGCACAGTGGATGTAAAGCAAGTAAAGTGGTTTGTAGTTAAGCTAAATTGCTCAAGAGAAACGCAAACCATATTTTTATAGTGGTTCGGTCGTCGTGACCTACATCCACTCCGTTGATTCCTCTTCCGTCGAGGCCATTGACATCCACTATCGGTCTTCCTTCAATAGACAAAGACTAACCACCTTTTATACCTCTCTTCTATTTTTCACAGGTTTAGGAGACAACCTTTTACAACCCTTTTTTATAAAGTATCCCTCTCACACTTCCCTTAGAACTCTCTCTAAGCTTTGGAAGGAGGGAACTAAACTTTTTAAGGTTTACAACTTTAGAATCACAGAGTTTTGCTCAATATTTCTTACTTGTCCATGTAGAAATAGCTAGGGTACTTATAGGCCCCAAATGGCTTCAAAAATGGAGCCAAAATTGAAATCCTCAAAATTTTAGGGTATGGGTGGTACCATCGCTTGCATTGGGCAGTACCACCGCCTACAGCTTGACACTGGGTGGTACCACCGCCCAGTCTGGCGATACCACCACCTAGAAGACTTGTCTGGGTGGTACCACCGCCCAGACTGGCAGTACAACCGCTTGACATAGTCTCGGAGATTGTGCCACGACGGTTTCACCTGTTTGATCATTGTTTGGGGCTTTCTCTTGGCCCAACAAAGCCTAAACTTGGGCCCAACTATCCCCTAATTGGTTTGGCCCAATTTTAATCTTAATTATATACTAACTAAAAATTTTAAGATATTTACTAAGCTAAATAAAGTTCGTAAGTCTAGGTTTCTTCCGGTGATCTTCTAGTGAACTTCCGACGATCACTCGGCAATGTTCCAGCAGACTCCCGGCAAGCTCCTGGACTTCATGATGATCTTCTTGGTGAGTTCGAATGAGCTTCATTAGCATGCTCTAGGACTTCTCGATCAATTCTGACAGAACTTTCTGTTAGAATCGAGAGCACTAGGAGGGGGGGGGGGGTGAATTAGTGTAGCGGAAATCTTTCAACGATTTAAAAACAAAAGTTGCGTTCGTCCGATAAAAACGATTTCGATGTAAAAGCCGATTCACAGTTTGTATCTAAGTGCAGTTTACGCAGTTTGCGTCTCAATGCAGTTTTGCGTCTAAATGCAGTTTGCGTCTAAATGCAGATTATGATATAGCGCCGGTTTGCATTTAAGCGCAGTTTGGCGCTAAGCGCCAGATTGCGTCTAAAGCGCCAGTTTGGCGTCTAAACACAGTTTGCGTCTAAACACAGTTTGCGTCTGCTTTAGTTTGCGTCTAAACACAGTTTGCGCCTAAACGCGGTTTGCGTTTAAAGCAGTTTGCGCCTGGCGCGCGGTTTTGCGCCTAAACGCAGTTTTACGCCTAAGTGCAGTTTTACGCCTAAGTGCAGGTTTACGCCTAAACGCGGTTTTATGCCTAAACGTAGTTTTACGCCTAAACGCGAGTTTTACATCTAAACGCGGTTTTATGCCTAAATGCAGTTTACGCCTAAACGCAGTTTTTTACGTCAAAGCGTAATTTTACGCCTAGACGCGGTTTTACGCCTAAAACGCAGTTTTACGTCTAAATGCAGTTTTGAACTTTGAAAAAAGCGTTTTATGAATACGCAGAAAGCAATTTGCAGTTATAAAGGGAATCAAAACGTGGCGTAAACTGCAGTGTAAAGATCGCATTTAAAACCACCGATTTTACGCCTGAATGCAGATTCGAAAGATTAGAACTTAGAGACTTGTTAAAAAAGCGCCTGGGCAGTAGCTATGTAGGAGGTTTGCAGTAATGATAAAGTGCTCAAAGTAAAAGCAAACCAGAGATTTAGAGTGGTTGGTCAGTCTTGACCTACTCCACTTTTGGCTTCCTCCTCCGACGAGGTCATCGGCGTCAACTAGCTGCCTTCCTTCAATGGGCGAAGGCCAACTGCCCTTTACAGTTTCACTCCTTTTGGACGGGCTCAGGGACAACCCTTACAGATCCTTTCTCTCTCTCTTTACAACTCAAGACTTGAAGAACAGAAAGAGGAGAACTTTTGGACTTTACACAAATTTGAGTTCTTAGAATCACAGAAAAGATCAAGAATTCGGTGTGGATCTATATCTTTTTTCAGTGCTGAATGGGTGGGGTATTTATAGGCCCCAACCCAGTTCAAATTTGGAGCTCAAAATCGATCAAATCCCGGAATTCGGGATCAGTGATTACACCTCGACCGAAGAGGTTGCACCGCTGGCAAAGCTTCGGAGATCGAGCCCAGGCGGTTGCACCTCTCACGTCGGGCGGTTGCACCGCTTGAGTCCGCTCGAGATCGAGCCCCAGGCGGTGCCACCTCGACTAAGGCGGTTTTTTGCCTCTGCACTGAGCTCGAAGACCGAGCTTCGGCGGTGCTACCTCTCTGTCGGGGAGGTTGCACGTCCCATCTAGCTTCGAAGACTGAGCTCGGGGCGGTTGCACCTCTTGGCTGGGGCGGTTGCACCGCCCAGTCTTGTTGGGAGACATAGCCCAGGCGGTTGCACCTCCTGGCCTAGGCGGTTGCACCGCCAGGTACAATCAGGGTCCGAATGGTTAGCTCCATTCGGCCCAATTTCAATCTTTTCAGGGGCCCAATTGCCCCAAGATTAAGCTAATGGGATCACCTCCCATTTTCCAACTTAATCAACGTGCTAACCACGATTAAATCTAAGACAATTTCTGCAGCTTTGCTCCGATGCATCAATCGCTTCTTTGGAAGTTTCGGCGAACTTCCGTCGATCATCCGATGAACCCTCGGTGATTCTTCTGCGGACTTCGGCAAACTCCCTGGACTTTTGGCGACGATCCACTTGGCGAAGTTCACGACGAGCTTCGCAGGCAAGCTTCGGACTTCTCGGATCTGTTCTCGCCAGAACCTCCGGCGACCGTCCGAACTTCCGTCGAACTCTCGAACTCCCAACGTGATCATGATCTTGACTCGGCGCAACTCCTGCTGCTTGTCTAACTTTCATCGTAGTTAATCATGCACACTTATCTCAACACATAGATTAGACAACAAATGACAATTGACTTCATCATCAAAATCTGAGATTCAACAATCTCCCCCTTTTTTCTGATGACAATCAATTGATAATGGAGTTATCCTTAACTCCCCCTATCTATATGCCATAGTTGAGATAAGTCAACCTTGAATTCAAGACTTAAGAATTCAGAGAGTGTGATAAGTTAGATCAGTTAAACTTATCAATACTCCCATCATGATACCCATCATGATGTATCTCTTCAAGAATGATGTCAAGGCTTGACATACATCATCAAGTTTGTATGATTGTGATTGTAACTATTCATCATGTAATTGAATATTATCATATAAAGCTGCGAAGGACTATTACATGATGCACACATTTGAGATTTTCTAGCAAGTTTGCATTTACTTCACAAGATAGGATATCAACTCAAGACATAATGCAAACTATAGCACATTGTTCATATATCTCTTGGTGATGCAAGGATGACATAACCATAACATTGTTTATAGCATAACTCAAGTATTTGCAACTATGACATAGACATGATTATGGCAGTGTTTATCAATTCATATGTTTCTCCCCCTTTGTCATCAACAAAAAGCATGATAGCATTATCAAAAAGCATGGTAGATGTGATTCCAGCAGGTTATCACGCACATAAAGGAAGGCATGACACATATAATACTTTGAATATCTCTTTTCCTTGTTATAGTTCGTTGCTTGAAGGAAGAAAGTCATTTTTCAAAAAGTTTTCATAAGAGTGTACAGGAAAATCCCATTTTTAGCATTCAAACCGAAAAATGAACTTGTTACATGCATTCGGTTATGAGTAAGCTACTGATTTTAAAAACATTTGTCACATAATTTCCAACATGTTATTTGATCAAGTGATGCCAAGTTTTAGATATGTAAGTTTTACGGCATACAAGATAGCACATGCAAGCTAGCAATGTTACAACATTTTAGAACTTGCAAGCTAGCAGTTTAGAGATATTCAAGAAGGCAACTCTTGCTTCTTGAAATATGCAAGTTGCAGGCTAGCAAATTTTTGCTTCCTTTACAGTGTTAGCTTTTGATATTGTAACGCAACTATTTCAAGTGTTTATCAATTGTAGCATTTCATCATATGTCATGATATTGACATGTATAGCTGTGAAGCAAGATTTTGATATCATTTCATGATGTAGACATTTCGAATATTTTAGCAAGTGTAGCATTGCATCACATGGTAAGATATCAGCTCGTACGATGCAAATTTTTGTTTGATATCTTGATACAGGGCATATAGCAATGATAGCAATCATATATTAACATCAGTAATAGCAACCATATCAATGTCATATTGCTGACTTATCAACTATATTGGTATGTCGCTTTATATTTTCAAGGCATAAGGTTTTTAAAACATTTTAGTTTCAGTGCAAAATCTGAGATAAACAACAAGATATGTTTGTAAATTTGCATATGCTTACAGATCAAGGTAAAGGGTAACATATGGAGTTTACAACATATCAGGTAACCATATCAAAAACAAAGTCCTTCATGATGAGTAACATAAGGAGTTTACAACATGCCATATCAAAGACAAAGTCCATGAGGAGTTTATAACAACAACGGATGATTGTGTTCATACAAGCTCATTCATGAGGTGGAAGGTTGAAGTGCCTAAATAAAGAGTCAAATTGTCGATGGATTTGCTGCAGCTCGGTTAGGATTTGATCTTGTCGAAGTTCAAGCCGTTCTTGTCTTTGTTCGAATCGGTCCATCCAAATCCCAATATCTTCGATGGATGATGTGTGAGTTTGCTCAAACGGATGTGTTTCCTCAAAGGGATAGATCGGAGGAGATTGGGTACTCCTAAAGACTGGTGTTTCCGGCTCGGGTTCAGGTTCAGGTTCAGGTTGAGGGGGATCAGTTCTTCTAGGCATTCTAACCCAGTTACCGTTTCTATAGTGACATCTTAGTCGGTGAAGTAGATTTTTGTTTATTATGCTGAATCTATCTACTTTCATTACTTCTTCTTCTGGTGGTATTTGAATGTCGTAAGCTTTCATTATTCTAGTAATTATACCACCATATGGGAGCATCATATCTTTCTTAGATAATTCTAACATGTTTTGTTGGATAAGATAGCCAAGACAAATGTCATGTCCTTTCATGATTAAGTACATAGTTCCTAATTCTAATTGACTCACTTCATCATGGTGGTATTGTTTAGGAAGAATGATACTAGTCATGATATGATGAAGTATCTTAGTGTTTAAAGGCAGTAGATGTTCACAACTTTTAGGAACAAATGCTATGTTAGGATTGGCAAAGATTGTTCCTAAGGCTTCAACATAGGATGTTCCAATAGTTTCATCATCCCATGATCCTCTAAAGTAAAGTCCTATACTTTTCATGGGAATGCCTATCATATCACAAATGAATCTATCAGTGATTGAGATGTGTTGTCATAAAAGATAGGTGGACATCCTTTCTTCATTATCTATTTGTATGTTATTGTAAAACAATCTAACTAGCCTAGGATAGATGGGTTCGTTGATCTGCAAGATTGGAAGTAGATTTAGGTTTGCAAACCATTGGATAGTCTCTACATCTCTTAGTTCATTCAGATCTACGTATTTTCCCTTATTGATGCTTCTTAGTTCGAAAGAGAGAAATTTTTCAGCATGGTTTTTTGAATAAAAAAGGGTAAGATCAAACTCTTCTACTAATCTCCTCTTTCCCTTGTCCCTTGAGGATCTTCTAGATCCCATAACTACTGCTGTTTAGAGGGATAAAGGTGAACAAGAGTGAATGAAGAACAAAACATAGTTTAAGAGGTTCTTAGAGAATACCTTAGTGAAATCTTTAAAACAGGGAGCGATTCTTGATGTATTGCTCCGAAATGGGAGGTATTTGGGAAGCTAAACGGGGTGAAATAAGGATGGAGGAGGTTTGGAGGAGTAGAGAATGAAAGGGAGGTGAGTTGGGGTCGGTTTCACCGCCGGCCCTAGCATGGGTTAAAAAGGCAGAGTTGCGGGCGGTTGCACCTCTAGCTGGAGCGGTGCAACCGCTGGCAACCCGTGATGGCTGGAGGTGCCACCACTGGCTGGAGAGGTGCCACCGCTGGCTGGAGAGGTGCCACCGCCTGTAGGCAGTGAACATTTATTGTGATTTGATCAGGGAGGTTTTGTCTTGAGGAGAGTTTTCATTCAGAGCAATTAACGTTACTTACATGATTACGTGTGCGTTTTTATTTCAAGGTAAAAAAAACGCTTGTACGATCAAGATAGACCTTTTAACGTGCATACTCCCAATGTCGTACATATGTTTGTGATTTTGAAAAGTCACATTAGGTTGTATCCAAATTGCATTTGTGATTTCATAATTTCCACTCGTTGTTGTATCCAAGTTGCATTTGGGTTATGACTGTCGAGAATCAAGGAGCAGAACATTAATTCTTGCTCTAGCCTAAGGTTTTAATGTTTTTGTAGGAAGGGATGATTTTTAGGTACCCATGTGCTTTTGGGTGCCTCACTAATAGATCTAGATTTTCTATCATGTTGCATAGAATTTGTCATGGTTCCTTTAGGAACCCAAATCAATTTGTTTGGACTAAATTTCCTGAATGGACAATAATGCGTCCTGTGTCCGAACTTGCAACAAAAGTTGCATTTGCTTTGATGTCTAACATGTAAGATGGGGCCTTTTACGAAGGTAGTTGAATTTTGGTGAGGACTCCTCACAAATCCAATCCCACTTCTTTTGGGAACATGACCCTTGTTTGTAAGGATCATGTTTAATGACTTGCTACCAACCTCGAATTTCTTCAAGGTGTCCTTAAGTAGCAAGTTTTCTTTTTGAAAAGTTTCTAGATCATGACATTTGATACATGAATTTAAACTATCATGATATTCAATTTTTAACTTATTAAAATCACAAGTAAGACTATCATGTTCCTTTTTTAGCAATTTGTATTTTCTATTGATAATCTTGCATTCATCAAATAAATCATGGAAGGCATTTAATAATTCATCGAAAGATAAATCAGCATCTAATAAATTCGTTACCTCCTCTCCGATGGCCATTAAAGGCGTAATGAGCAACTTGCTTTCGGTGTTGGACTCCTCTTCTTCAGATCTTTTCGAGTCATCCCATGTTGCTTGAAGAGCCTTCTTCTTTGATGTTCTTTTTTGACTTGGGGACAATCACTCTTGTAGTGTCCCGGCTTTTTTACATTCATAGCAGATCACTTGGTCCTTCTTGGGTTCAAGTTTATTTTTTCAGATCATTCTTAAACTTGTTTCTTTTAAAAATTTTTTAAACTCTTTGTTAAAAGTGCCAAGTCATCATCACAGTCCTCATCACTTGAGTTTTCTCTCAAGTGGCATTCAGAAAGTTTTAAGTGCCATATCCTTCCTGTTCTTTGGAAGGATGTCTTCTTGCTCTTCATGAGCTTTGCAAGTCATCTCATAGGTCATTAATGACCCGATTAGTTCTTCAAGAGGGAAGTTGCGCAGATCTTTTGCCTCTTGAATAGCAGTGACTTTAGGATCCCAACTTTTAGGAAGGGATCTTAGTATCTTATTTACGAGTTCAAAATCCGAAAAACTTTTTCCGAGTCCTTTTAGACCGTTGACGACATCCGTGAAATGGGTAAACATGTCGCCAATGGTTTCACTCGGTTTCATTCGGAAAAGTTCAAAAGAATGCAACAACCGATTGATTTTTGACTCTTTCACTCTACTTGTACCCTCGTGGGTCACTTCAAGTGTGTGCCAAATATCAAATGCAGTTTTGCAAGTTGAAACACGATTAAACTCATTTTTATCAAGTGCACAAAATAAGGCATTCATAGCCTTTGCATTAAGAGCGAAAGCCTTCTTTTCCAATTCATTCCAATTGATCATTGGAAGAGAAGACTTTGAAAATCCGTTTTCAACAAGGTTCCACAGTTCAAAATCCATAGAGATGAGAAAGATCCTCATTCGGGTCTTCCAGTAGGTGTAGTCCGTCCCACTGAACATGGGTGGACGTGTAATAGAATGCCCCTCTTGGTTTCCGGCGTATGCCATCTCTCTTGGGTTTTAATCCGTTAGAGAGTTAACCTTGCTCTGATACCAATTGTTAGGATCGAGAGCACTAAGAGGGGGGGGGGTGAATTAGTGCAGCGGAAATCTTTCAGCGATTTAAAAACAAAAGCTGCGTTCGTCCGATAAAAATGATTTCGATGTAAAAGCCGATTCACAGTTTGTATCTAAGTGCAGTTTACGCAGTTTGCGTCTCAATGCAGTTTTGCGTCTAAATGCAGTTTGCGTCTAAATGCAGATTGCGTCTAAGTGCAGTTTGCATTTAAGCGCAGTTTGCGTCTAAGCGCAGATTGCGTCTAAGCGCAGTTTGCGTCTAAACACAGTTTGCGTCTAAACACAGTTTGCGTCTAAGCGCAGTTTGCGTCTAAACATAGTTTGCGTCTAAACGCAGTTTGCGTCGTCTACAATTACAAGGGCATGTGTATCTACTATAGTCGTCTACAATTACAAGGGCATATTTGCTGCCTCCTAGGCTTGATGTAGAGATTGGTCCGAACAAGTCCATATGGATCAATTGTAAGGGCCTTGATGTGCTTATTTCATTCTTGGATTTGAAACTACTCTTAATTTGTTTTCCTAATTGACAAGCATCATACACATTATCTTTGATGAACTTGATGTGAGGAATTCCTCATACAAGTTCTTTGGATGATATTTGAGTGATCAGTTTCATACTAGCATGACCTAATTTTCTATGCCATAGCCAAGCATCCTCATTTAAAATCGAAAAAATATTTCATTACACAGATCATTGATGTCAATGGTGTACACGTTATTTTGTTTTAATGCTATCATAGATGTGTTGTTGTGTGGTTTTTTAAGGATGCATGCATTAAATTCGAATTTGACAATATATCCTTTATCACATAATTGACTAATGCTCAAGAGATTATGTTTTAGACCATCAACTAACAAAACATCTTCAATAAAAAAGTTAGATTTGTTACCTATGGTTCCTTTGCCAATGATTTTACCCTTGTTGTTGTCTCCGAAGGTGACATAGCCTTCGTCTATGCTAGTGAGCTTAGATAATTGAGATGGATCTCCGGTCATATGCCTTAAGCATCCACTGTCAAGGTGCCATCTCTTGCTCCTAGCTTGTGATGGTGTATGTCTCTCCTCTTCGATGGCCATTAAGGCGTAATGAGCAACTTGCTCGGTGTTGGACTCCTCTTCTTCGGATGCGCTCGAATCATCCCATATTGCTTTGAACGCCTTCTTCTTTGATGTTCTTTTCTTGGCTTGGGGACAATCACTCCTGTAGTGTCCCGGCTTTTTGCACTCATAGTAAATAACTTGGTCCTTTTTGGGTTCAAGTTTATTTTTTGTGTCATTTTTAAATTTGTTTCTCTTAAAGAATTTTTTCAATTTCCTTGTTAGAAGTGTCAAGTCATCGTCATAGTCCTCATCACTTGAGTTTTCTCTCAAGTGGTCATCTAAAGTTCTAAGTGTCATATCCTTTCTGTTCTTTGGAAGGATGTCTTCTTGCTCTTCATGAGCCTTGCATGTCATTTCATAAGTCATTAGTGACCCGATTAGTTCTTCAAGAGGGAAGTGGCTTAAATCTTTAGCCTCTTGAATAGCAGTGACTTTAGGGTCCCAACTCTTAGGAAGGGATTTTAGAATCTTATTTACAAGCTCAAAATCCGAAAAACTTTTGCCGAGTCCTTTTAGACCATTGACGACATCCATGAAACGGGTGTACATGTCACCAATAGTCTCGCTCGATTTCATTCAGAAAAGTTCGAAAGAGTGTATCAAAAGATTGATTTTTGACTCTTTCACTCTACTTGTGCCTTCATGAGTCACTTCGAGTGTATGCCAAATATCAAATGCGGTTTCACAAACCGAAACACGATTAAACTCATTTTTATCAAGCGCACAAAATAAGACATTCATAGCCTTTGCATTAAGAGCGAAAGTCTTCTTCTCCAATTCATTCCAATCGATCATTGGAAGAGAAGATTTCGAAAATCCATTTTCGACAAGATTCCAAAGTTCAAAATCCATTGAAATAAGGAAGATCCTCGTTCGGGTCTTCCAATAGGTGTAGTTCGTTCCATTGAACATGGGTGGACGTGTAATAGAATGGCCCTCTTGGTTTCCGGCGTATGCCATATCTCTTGGGTTTTAATCCGTTTGAAAGTAAACCTTGCTCTGATACCAATTGTTAGGATCAAGAGCACTAAGAGGGGGGGGGAATTAATGCAGTAGAAAACTTTCAACATTTTCAAAACGCGTTCGTACGACAAAGCCGATTTCAGTATAAAAGTCGATTCGTAAATTTCTTTAACTTAGGATTAGGCAAGTAGTTAAAATAAATCTGTTAAGGCAGTTTGCAATTGTGATGGAAATCAGAATGTAAGCGCAAATTGAAATACGATGTTCGTATGAGAAAAAGCGATTTTAGTAGAAAAGCCGATTTGTAAATCACTTTAACTTGTGATTAGGTAGGAAGCAGTTAAAACGAATCTGTTAAAGCAGTTTGCAGTTGTGATGGAAATCAGAATGTAAGCGCAAACTGAAATACGATGTTCGTACGAGAAAAGTGATTTACGTCTAAACACGATTCGGAAAATATGGAGCTTGGAAACGCAATCGTAAAAGCGCAGAATGCAGTAAGCTGTGAAGGAGGTTTGCAGTAAGGATAATAAGCTCAAAGTAAATGCAAACCAGAGAGCAGCGCAATTTAGAGTGGTTCGGTCAATCTTGACCTCATCCACTTCTGGCTTCCTCCACCGATGAGGTCGCCGACGTCCACTAGAGGCCTTCCTTCAATAGGCGAAGGTCAACCACCCTTTTACAAATTCACACCTTTTGACGGGCTTAGGAGACAACCCTTATAAACTTTTCTCTCCTCTCTTGAAAGATCTGAACTTGGAAGAAAAAAGGGAGAAGAACCTTTAGCTTATACAACACTTTTGAGCTCTAAAATCACAGAGTAAGATCAGGATTTTGGTGGTTTTCATTGCTCTTTCATTGCTGAAAGAGTGGGGTATTTATCGGCCCCAAACCAATTTGAATTCAAAGCACAAAACTATCAATTCCCGGAATTCCGGGGTATGGCGGTTGCACCGCCCAGCCAGAGCTTGGAGACCAAGCTCAGGCAGTTGCACCGCTGTCAAAGGCGGTTGCACCGCCCAGTCTCGCTCGGAGACTGAGCCCTGGCAGTGCCATCGCCGTCCCAGGCAGTGCCACCTCTGGCTGGTGATCTAGGTCCGAATGGTTTGATCCATTCGGCCCAATTTGATTCTTTCAAGGGCCCAATTGCCCCTATATTAAGTTAATGGGATCACCTCCCAATTCTAACTTAATCATCGTACTAACTACGACAATTCTTAAGACTTTTACTACAGCTTGCTCCGGTGCGTCAAGCGCTTCTTCCGGTGAGCTTCCGGCGAACTTCCAGCGAACATCCGACGGACCTCCGACGATGCTCCTACGGACTTCCGGCAAACTCCTGGACTTGCAACGATCCTCTTGGCGAGTTCCGACGAGCTTCTTTTGGCAAGCTCCTGGACTTCTCGGTTTTGTTCCCGTAGAACCTCCGACGACCGTTCGGACTTCCGTCAAGCTCTCGAACTCCCAACGTGATCATTGTCCTGACTTCAGCGTAACTCCTGCTGCATGTCTTACTTTCATCATAGTTAATCCTGCACACTTATCTCAACATATGGATTAGATAACAAATGACAATTGATGTCATCATCAAAATCCGAGATTCAACATAGACATGATTCGTTTTGATACGTATTATCTTTAATAAAATACAAGAAGTCATTCGAGAAAAAAAGTGAGGGATCTTGATTTATGTAAAGAAATTATCAAGTTTTGATTCTGAGAATTTAAGATCAATGATATAGATAAAGAGTTTCCTATAGCAAATAAAGTCATGAGAGAACACAAACGATCTTGATTCATAATAAATCTTAATTTGTAAATATTAAGGAATCAAGATCATGATTTGGATGAAAATTTATTCAAATTTAAATCATCAAATCATTAAAATCTCTTTCATAGTTCAAGAGATTCAAAATAATATAAATATATATTTTAATCTCTTATTCAAAACTTGATAAGATAGAGATGTTTGATTTTAAGTTGTTAGTTTCATACGAGTATGCCTTTGTTTTTTTATGCCAAATAAGGATATGCATCAATCGTTTAGGATCCAAAAATAAATTTCATCATAAAAACCATCAAGATCAATAAACCATAAATTACCCAAAAATCATCATTTCTTCATATCATCATGCATAGATTCACATTAAGCATGATATCAAATCTCTTAATATTTTCATTAAGACATTATATTATTATGCATCATTAAATTATTAAGCATGATTTCATTAAACATGAAGCATCTTCAATCAAAATCAAATAGAAATACGGAAATCATCAAGTCACCCATTATTTCTTCTTAAAAACCTGTATAGGGATTTATCATTAGATTTAAATCTAATATTTTATTTCTTTATCATAAAACATGTAGTTTTTATTATCATTTTCATAATTACTAGCATGATCCCAATATTTTTATCATTTTCATTACATTATTAAGCATGTAATTTTTAAGAAAAATAATTAAACTAAATTAAAAATAACTCATGAAAAGAATCGTGTAATTTCGAAATAAACTAAGGGGGTTTTGATTACCTCATCATCAAAAGCCATTAATGCATAGTTTGATACCTCGCCTTTGTTGATTTTCTCTTCATCTTTTGATGAGCTTGATTCGTCCCAAAGTGGTTCCCTCTTCTTACATTCATAGAAAGTAGTTGCATTCTCTTTGTTCTTTAATTTTTGTTTCATGAACTTTTTAAATTTCATAGTGAGGAGTTCAAGTTCACCTTCACTTGAGCTTATGCTTGAGTGGTCTTCGATTGTTCTTAGTCTGAAATCCTTCATGTTCTTTGGAAGGTGGTTCTCAAGTTCTTCATGTGCATTACATGTCATTTCATTGGTCATTAGAGACCCGATAAGTTCTTCGATAAAAAAAGTATTCAAATTTTTTAATTCTTGAATAGCCATTATTTCAAATCCCAATTTTTAGAAAGCGATCATAAAATCTTGTTAACAAGTTCAAAATTAGAAAAGCATTTGCTAAGAGCTTTTAAACCATTGACAACATCCGTTAAACGGGTGTACATGTCAACAACGGTCTCACTCGGCTTCATTCAAAAAAGTTTAAAATCGTGCATTAAAAGATTGACTTTAGAATCTTTAACTCTAGTAGTGCCTTCGTGTGTGATTTCAAGAGTGTGACAAATATCGAAAGCAGTTTCGCATATAGAAATATGATTAAACTCAGTTTTATCCAAAGCGTAAAATAGAGCATTCATAGCATTAGAATTTCAACAAAAAAATTTCTTCACCAAATCATTCTAATGGTTCATTGGAAGAGAAGACCTTTCAAATCCGTTTTCGATAATATTCTATAAATTTAAATCCAATGAAAGCAAGAAAACTCTCATTCAAGTTTTTCAATATGTGTAGTCTGTCTCTTTGAATAAGGGAGGACGAATGAAAGAGTGACCCTCTTGAAAGCTGAAATGAGTTATTTCTCTTGGGTGTTAAACCAAATGAGAAATACGAGGCTCTGATACCAATTGTTAGGATCAAGAGTCAGCACTAAGAGAGGGGGGGGGGTTGAATTAGTGCAGTAGTAAAAATGTCGGTTTTAAAAAATCTCTCGTCCGTTGAAAATCGATTTCGGAAACTTAACTTGAAAGAGTGTTCGTAAAAGTATTGAAGGCAGTTTGCAGTTAATGTAAATTGTAAGAAGAAAATGCAAACCAGATTTTGCAGTGGTTTGGTCGTCATGACCTACATCCACTCTATCGATTCCTCTTCCGTCGAGGCCACCGACATCCACTATCGGTCTTTCTTCAATAGGCGAAGACCAACTATCTTTTACAACTTGATTCTCCTTTTACCAGGTTTAGGAGATAACCCTTACACCCCCACTTACTCCTCTCTCAAACTATTCTAACACTTAGAACTTTTGAGAGGAGTTCACACAAGATTGCAACAGCGTTTCTTTCAATTTTTACTCTCAAGTCTTATCTATCTTAACCAGTGATGAGAGGAGTATTTATAGGCCTCAATTTAATTCAAACTTAGAGCCTAAAAATATCTCATCTTGGGTTTCTTGGGTTCGGGCGGTACCACCACTAGTATCAATTTGACAGTGATATTGCATTGGGCGATACCATCACCCAGTCTGGCAGTACCACCGCCTAGCTCCCTGCCATTGAGCGGTATCACCGCCTAACACCCTGCTATGGGCTGTTCTGCCACCCAGACTGGTGGTACCACCGCCTGACACAGTCTTGGAGATTGTGCTACAATGATGTCACCTCTTGGGGCACTATTTGGGCCTTTTCATTAGGCTTAACACAATTCTTACATGGGCCCAACTGGCCTCTAATTGGGTTAGCCCAATTTCAATCCCAATTATGTGCTAACTACGAATTATAAGACATTTCCTAAGCTAAACAAGTCCATAAGTCTAGTTTCTTTCGGCGAGCTTCCGGCAATCTTTTGGCAAACTTCCGACGATCTCTCGGCAATGTTCCATTGGATGCTTGGCAAGCTCCTAGACTTCATGATGATCTAATTGGCAAGTTCCGACAAGCTTCTTTAGCAAGCTCCTGGACTTTTCGGTTGGTTCTAACAGAATTTTTGACGAACATCCAGACTTCCGACGAACTCTCAAACTCCCAACGAAATCACGTTCTTGACTCCGGGACTTCAATTTACATTATGCCTTACTATCGTAGTTAATCCTACACATGTAAAAATATACTTTGATCTAGACAATTATTACTAAGCTTGAATTATATTGGCCGGCATGTCATTGGTCCATCGACACTTCGTCCAATTCTTTGGCGTATCATCCTCTCTTGTGACCTATTGCCCAATCAGCCAGTTGACCTCCGCAACTCTGATATCCTTGGTGCAATATCCACTCTTCTTGGCCCAATGACCAAATCCATAGCTCGAAGCATTCTGTTGATACGACGATCGATCCTCTGGCCTGATGTCAAATCTTTTGACATGTTTTCCTTCGGTCCAACATGATTTTTCCTACTTTAATTGTCTCTCCCTGATCGAAGCATCCCGCGTCACTCAAAACGTATATTAAATCATAAACACTTATCAATTGATTTCATCATCAAAATATGAGATTCAACACTTAAGCGTTTCAACCGCCCACCATGGTTTGTGTCATCGCCTAACAAGGTTTAGTAAGCTGTTTGGGCCTTGAATCCGGCCTAAACTAGTCCAATTATTATCCCAATTGGCCTTTAACAGGGTTAATGGGATTACCTCTCAAACCTAAAACTAATTATTTACTAACTATAATTTTTAAGGCATACACTAAATAAAACAAGTCTGTTAAGTCTAAGTTTCTTCCAGCAAGCTTTCGGCGATCTTCCGACGGACTTCCAATGATCTCTCGACAATCTCCCAATGGACTCCTTGCAAGCTCTTGGACTTCATGATGATCTTCTTGGCAACTTCCAATGAGCTTCTTCTCGGTCAATTCCAATAGCATTTCCGATGAACCTCCAGACTCCCGGTGAACTCTCGAACTCCTAACGAAATCTTAATCTTGACTCCAACACTTTATTTTGCTTTATTCCTTGATTTCTATCGTAGTTAATCCACACACTTTTCTTAACATATAGATTTGATCAAATAATTTACTAATTGATTTCATCATCAAAATTCAAGATTCAATAGGTTGAATCTTTTCATTGGTTGTCGTGTTTGAAATAATTATGGAAAGATAAAGATCTACTTAATGTAGTGGTAAGCCATTACCACCAACATGAAGTGTCAATTGGAGCTTGGAAACATCTCATTGGCTTTGCCATTCCTTTGTTCATCACAGTATTTGTCTTTCCTCTTCTCCTTTAAATGTGATTGAACTGAATCATAAGTGTTTGGTTTCTTGTTCTTGATTGAATAATAATCAATAAACTCTCTCAACTTAATTTTCTAATTTAGGATTATGTCCATGTTTAGTTTAAAGGTTTCTACATAATTGATATGATGTGTCAGCTCGATGTGTCAGCCAACACTTAAGCCCCATGCTTCGATGTGTTAGTTCCACATGAAAGATATGCCAACTTTACATGGACGATCAACCTATTCCCTATCATCAATTCGATTGGGGTGCTTAGCTAACTGCTTGCTGCCACCTCAACCTTGTAGAATCTCTCGATAAGTAAGGCTAGTTGACTGTGTTGAATCTTGGATTTTGATGATAAAATCAAATGTAAATTGTTTAATCTAATCTATATTAAAAAAAGTATGCAAGATTAACTACGATAGTAGTAAGACATAAAGCAGGTGTTGTGCCGAAGTCAAGATCAAGACTTCATCGGGAGTTCGAGAATTTGTCAAAAGTCTGGACGTTCATCGGAAGTTCTATCAGAAATAACCGAGAAGTCCAGGAGCTTGCCAAAGAAGCTCATTGGAACTTGCTAAGAAGTTTATTGTAAAGTTCAGGAGCTTGCTGAGAGTCCGTCGGAACATTGTCAGGAGATCGTCGGAAGTTCGCTAGAAGATCGTCGGAAGCTCGCCGGAAGAGCAATTGACGTACTAGAACGAGAATGCTTTGTCAAATGCCTTAATTAATATAGTTAGTCTATAAATTGAGTCAGGATTGGGAGGTAATCCCACTAACTTAGTTAGGGTCAATTGGGCCCTTAATAGGGCTGAATTGGGCCAGATTGAACAGCCCATTCAGCACCTAAAATCACGACAGACGGTAGCATCGCTTGAGTGACCTAGTCTCCTAGGTGGTCTGGATGGTGGTATCGCCAGAGCTCAGTCTTTAAGATCTGTTAGGCCATCGTACCACCCAGACTAGGCGATAGTACCGCCCAGTGTCAGACTGTAGGCAGTAGTACTACCTAGTAATGGTGGTGGTACCGCCAGTAACACAAAATCTAGGGATGTGACATTTTTTGCTCTAATTTTGAAGCCATTAAGGCCTATAAATATCCTACCCTTTTCTGCGTGAAAGGGCACAAAAGTATTGGCATAATCTTGAGTCTTTTAAGTGTTAAAGCATTGTAAAAGTGCTATAGTCCTCCTCCTCCCTTTCTAAGTGTTGAGATCATTTAAGAGAGGTGTGAGACTTGTAAGGGTTATCTCCTAAACCCGTGAAAAGGAGAAAGCACTATAAAGAGGTGGTTAGTCTTTGCCTATTGAAGGAAGACCATTATTAGATGCCAGTGATCTCAACGGAGGAGGAATCGAGAGTGGATGCGTGTCACAACGATCAAACCACTCTAAATTCTGATTTGCTTTTCTATTTGTGTAATTTACATTACTACAAACTTCCTTAACATTCTTTTTATACTCTTACGAAAGCTTTCAAGTTCAATTTCTTTCTGAAATGGATTGCATTGAAATGAATATTTTTTAGAATAAATGCTTTTTTTTTATTGTACTAATTCGCCCCCCCCCTCCCCCCCCTTAGTGTCACTCTTGATCCTAACATTTGGTATCAGAGCACGGTCACTCTCGTTTGGTTTAAAACCTAAGAGAGATGGCATTTGCCGACAACCAAGAGAGTCACTCAATTACACATCCGCCCATGTTCAATGGAGCGGATTACACATATTGGAAGACTAGAATGAGAATTTTTCTGATTTCTATGGATTTTGAGCTATGGAACATTGTCGAAAATGGTTTTCAAAAGTTTTCTCTTATAATGAATGATTGGAATGAGTTGGAGAAGAAGATTTTTGCTTTAAATGCCAAGACTATGAATGTCTTGTTTTGTACTTTGGATAAAAACAAGTTCAATCGATTATCCATTTGTGAAACGACCTTTAATATTTAGCACACACTCAAAGTTACTCACGAAGGCACCAGTAGAGTAAAGAAGTCAAAAATTAATCATTTAGTCCATACTTATGAGTTGTTTCGGATGAAACCGAATGAGACCATTGGAGACATGTACACCTGATTTATGGATGTCGTCAATGGTCTAAAATGACTTGGTAAAAGTTTCTTGGATTCTAAACTTGTTAATAAACTTTTAAGATCCCTTCCAAAAAGTTGGGACCCTAAAGTAATGACCATTCAAGAGGCTAAGGACTTGAATAACTTTTCTCTCGAAGAACTAATAGGGTCACTAGTGACCTATGAGATGACTTGTAATGCTCATGAAGAGCTTGAGAATAACCTTTCAAAGAACAGGAAGGATATGACACTAAGAACTCAAGAAGACCACTTGAAAGAAAATTCAAGTGATGAGGACTTTGATGATGACTTGGCACTCTTGACAAGAAAGTTCAAAAAATTCATGAAAAGGAATAAATTTAAAAATAACACTAAAAATAAATTTGAACCCAATAAAGATTAAGTAATATGCTATGCAAGAAGCCGGGATATTTCAAGAGCGAATGTTCCCTAGCAAAGAAGAAGCAACTAAAGAAGAAGAAGACTCTTAAAGCAACATGGGAAGACTCAAGTGCATCCGAAGAAGAGGAGCCAACCAACACTGAGCAAGTTACTCACTATGCACTAATGACTATTGGAGATAAGGTAAGTAGTTCATTAGATGCAAATTTATCTTTTGATGAGTTTTTAAGTGCTTTTCATGAATTATTTGATAATGTAGAACCATGAGTAAAAAGTATAACTCTTTGAAAAAGGAGCATGCTTCGATTTTGATAGGCTAAAAATTGAGCATAATGATAGTTTAGCTCCTTGCATAAAATGCCATGAATTAGAAACACTTAAAAAGGAAAACTTACTGCTCAAAAAAATCTTAGAGAAGTTTGAGGTTCGTAACAAGTCCTTGAACATGATCCTTACCAATAAGGGTCATGTTCATTGAAAAGGCGGAATCAGATTTGTGAGTAGCTCTCATCAAAATCCAACCACCTTTATTAAAGACCCTACCTTGTATGTATCACCCCACATCAAATGCATCTTTTGTTGCAAACTTGGACATGCTACCTATAAATGTCCACTTAAGAGATATAGTCCACACAAATTGATTTGGGTTCCTAAAGGAACCATAAAGAACTCTATGCAAAATGATAAGTTGAGTAGATTGAATTTTGAGGTATCCAAGGTCAAATGACTACATAAAAATCATCCTCTTTTGTATAAATATTTATCATCAAAAGCTAGGAGTAAGATATGGTACCTTAATAGTAGATGCTCAAAGCATATGACTGTAGATCCATCTCAATTCTCTAAGCTCACTAGCCTAGACGAAGGATATGTCACCTTCGGAGACAACAATAAGGGTAAAATCATTGGTAAAGGAACCATAGATAACAAATCCAACTTCCTTATTGAAGATGTGTTATTGGTTGATGGCTTAAAGCACAACATTTTAAGTAATAGTCAATTATGTGATAAAAGATGCATCATTAGATTTGAATCCAATGCTTGCATTATTGAAATACCACACAAAAATATATCTATGATTGCCCTAAAACAAAATAATGTATTTCTATCGACATTGATGATCTTTATAATGAAATATATTTTTCGGTTTTGAATGACGATGCTTGGCTTTGGCATAGGAGATTAGGTCATGCTAACATAAAACTAATCTCTCAAATCTCATCTAAAGAACTTGTAAGAGGAATTCCTCATATTAAGTTCATTAAAAATAATGTGTGTGATGCATGTCAACTAGGAAAACAAAAAAGGGTAGCTTCAAACTAAAGAACCAAATAAGCACATCTAGACCATTGCAATTGATCCATATGGATTTGTTCGGACCAATTGCTACATCAAGCCTAGAAGGTAGCAAATATACCTTTGTCATCGTGGATGATTATAGTAGATACACTTGGACTTACTTCTTGGCACATAATAATGATTGCTTTAAGTATTTTTCTAAGTTTTGTAAACTTGTTCAAAATGAAAAGGGTTTTATAATTTTATCATTTCGAAGTGATAACTGTTGTGAATTTCAAAACTATGATTTCCAAGATTTTTATGAATCTAATGGATACAACCATAATTTCTCTACTCCAAAAAATCCTCAACAAAATGAAGTAGAAGAAAGAAAAAATAGAAACGTACAAAAAATGACAATAACCATATTAAATGAATATAGCCTACCCAAATATTTTTGGGCCGAAGCTGTAAATACGACATGCTATGTAATGAATAGGGTTCTAGTAAGACCATTACTTTTCAAAACTCCTTATGAGTTGTGAAACAACAAAATACCCAATATTTCATATTTTAAAGTTTTTGGTTGTAAATGTTTTATCATAATGAAAAAGATGCCCGAGGAAAGTTTAATGCAAAATCCGATGAAAGAATTTTTCTTGGCTATTCTTCTATTTCTAAATCATTTCGTATCTTTAACAAAAGAACTTTGGTTATAGAAGAATCTATTCATGTTGTCTTTAATGAAGTTTCTGAATTAAAAAAAAAAAAAGTTTGATGAAGATCTTGATTTTGATGCTTTGAATTTAAATGAACCCTCTACTCCAAATAGCAACTTGGATGTATCTTCTTCTGAAACATTCTTACCCAAGGAATGAAAGTACGTAGATGCTCATCCTGAGTAGCTAATCATAGGAGAAACATCAAAAGGGATTCAAACTCATTCTTCTCTTAAGAATTTTTTTGCCAATGTCACTTTTCTCTCCCAAATTGAACCTAGATGCATTAATGAGGTCTTGAAAGATGATTCATGAGTTATCGCAATGCAAGAAGAGTTGAATCAATTTGAGAGAAATGAGGCGTGGAAGTTTGTTTCGAGGCCAAATGACCATTTAGTTATTGGTACTAAATGGGTCTATAGAAATAAGCAAGATGAATTTGGTATCGTGGTTAGAAACAAGGTTAGATTAGTGGCCAAGGGTTTCAACCAAGAAGAAGGTATCGATTATGAAGAAACCTTTGCTCTTGTGATATGATTAGAAGCCATAAGGATGTTCCGTGCCTATGCTAGTAGTAATAATTTTAAGTTATTTCAAATGGATGTTAAAAGTGCTTTTCTTAATGGCTTTATTTTTGAAAAAGTTTATATTGAACAACCTCCCGAATTTGAGAATGATAATATCCCTAATCATGTGTTTAAATTGACTAAAGCTCTCTATAGATTGAAACAAGCCCCAAGGGCTTGGTATGAGAGACTTAGCTCATTTCTTATCTGAAATAATTTCTCTAAAGGCAAGGTCGAAACCATATTATTTATTAAAAATTTTAGAAATAAATTTTCTATTGTTCAAATTTATGTTAATGATATTATTTTTAGTTCTATGAATGAATCTTTATGTAAATCATTTGCTAAAAGTATGAGCCAAGAGTTTGAAATGAGTTTAATGGGTGAATTAACCTTCTTTTTAGGCTTACAAATCGAACAAATTAGTAATGATATTTTTCTTAGTCTAACAAAATATGCTTTAGATTTGCTAAAAAGGTTTAATATTGATAGCACAAAGGCTATTAACACTCCTATGAGTACCTCCACTAAGTTAGATATTGACGAAAGTGGAGAAAGCTTTGATCAAAAAGCTTGTAGGGGCATGATATGTAGTTTAGTATACCTTGTTGAATCTCAGATTTTGATAATGAAACCAATTGATAAGTATTTATGAATTGATCTACGTTTTGAGTAACATAGGATGCTTTGATCAGGATGAGACAATTAAAGCAGGAAGAATCATGTTGGGTCGGTGGAACATGTTAGAAGATTGGACATCTAGTCAGAGGATCGGATGATATATCGACAGAAGAATTCCGGCCATGGATTTGGGCATCAAGCTAAGAAAAGCAGAAATTGTGCCAAGGATATCGAAGTTGCGGAGGTCAACTGGACGATTGGGCAATAGGCCGTAAGAGAGGATGATGTGTCGAAGAATCGGACGAAGCGTCGATGGACCAATGACATGTCGGACAACATGATTCATGCTTAGTAATAATTGTATAGATTTAAGTATTTTTTACATGTGCAGGATTAACTATGATAGCAAAGAATAAAGCAAAATGAAGTCCCAAAGTCAAGAATACGATTTCGTTGGGAGTTCGAGAGTTCGTTGGAAGTCCGAACGTTCGTTGAAAGTGTTGAATCTCAGATTTTGATGATGAAGTCAATTGTCATTTGTTGTCTAATCTATGTGTTGAGATAAGTGTGCAGGATTAACTACGATGAAAGTTAGACAAGCAGCAGGAGTTGCGCCGGAGTCAAGATCATGATCACGTTGGGAGTTCGAGAGTTCGACGGAAGTTCGGACGGTCGTCGGAGGTTCTGCGAGAACAGATCCGAGAAGTCCAGAAGCTTGCCAAGCGAAGCTCGTCGGAACTCGCCAAGTGGATCGTCGTAAAGTCCAGGAGTTTGCCGGAAGTCCGCAGAAGAATCACCGAGGGTTCATCGGATGATCGACGGAAGTTCGCCGGAAACTCGCCGGAAGAAGCGATTGACGCAACGGAGCAAAGCTGCAGAAATTGTCTTAGATTTAATCATGGTTAGCACGTTGATTAAGTTGGAAAATGGGAGGTGATCCAATTAGCTTAATCTTGGGGCAATTGGGCCCCTGAAAAGATTGAAATTGGGCCGAATGAAGCTAACCATTCGGACCCTGATTGCACCAAGAGGTGCAACCGCCTAGGCTATGTCTCCCAGCGAGACTAGGCGGTGCAACCGCCCCAGCCAAGAGGTGCAACCACCCAGAGCTCAGTCTTCGAGCTAGACTGGGCGGTGCAACCTCCCTGACAGAGAGGTAGCACCGCCTGAGTCAGGAGGTGGCACCGCCTGGGGCTTAGTCTCCGAGCCAGACTCAGGCGGTGCAACCGCCCCTAACAGAGAGGTGCAACCGCCTGGGCTCAGTCTCCGAGCTCTGCCAGGCGGTGCAACCTCTCCAGTCAGGAGGTGCAACCGCCTGATCCCGGAATTCCGGGATTTGATCATTTTGAGCTCCAAATTTGAACTGGGTTGGGGCCTATAAATACCCCACCCATTCAGCATTGAAAAGATATAGATCCACACCGAATTCTTGATCTTTTCTATGATTCTAAGAGCTCAAATTTGTATAAAGTCCAAAAGTTCTCCTCTTTCTGTTCTTCAAGTCTTGAGTTGTAAAGAGAGGAGAGAAAGGATCTGTAAGGGTTGTCTCCTGAGCCCGTCAAAAGGAGTGAAACTGTAAAAGGGCAGTTGGCCTTCGCCCATTGAAGGAAGGCAGCTAGTTGACGTCGGTGACCTCGTCGGAGGAGGAAGCCAAAAGTGGAGTAGGTCAAGACTGACCGAACCACTCTAAATCTCTGGTTTGCTTTTACTTTGAGCACTTTATCATTACTGCAAACCTCCTACATAGCTACTGCCCTCTGCGCTTTTACGAACAACTCTCTAAGTTCTGATCTTTCCGAATCTGCATTCAGACGTAAATCGGTGTTTTCGTACGATCTTTACACTGCAGTTTACGCTTACGTTTTGATTCCATTTATAACTGCAAATTGCTTTCTGCGTATTTATAAAACGCTTTTCAAAGTTCAAAACTGCATTTAGACGTAAAACTGTGTCTAGACGTAAAATTACGCTTTGACGTAAAAACTGCGTTTAGACGTAAACTGCGTTTAGACGCAAAACTGCGTTTAGACGTAAAACTGCGTTTAGACGTAAAACTGCGTTTAGACGCAAAACTGCGTTTAGACGTAAAACTGCACTTAGACGTAAAACTGCACTTAGACGTAAAACTGCGTTTAGACGCAAACTGCGCTCAGACGCAAACTACGCTTAAACGCAGTTTTGCAAACTTGTTCAAAATGAAAAAGGTTGTATGATTTCATCAATTCGAAGTGATCACGGTGGTGAATTTCAAAACCGTGAGTTCCAAGAATTCTATGAATCTAACGGATTCAACTACAACTTCTCTACTCCAAGAAATCCTCAACAAAATGGAGTAGTAGAAAGAAAGAATAGAAATTTACAAGAAATGGCAAGAACCATATTGAATGAACATAGCCTACCCAAATATTTTTGGGCCGAAGCTGTAAACACTGCATGTTATATTTTGAATAGAGTTTTAGTAAGACCCTTACTCACCAAAACTCCCTATGAGTTGTGAAACAATAAAAAACCCAATGTTTCTTATTTTAAAATTTTTGGGTGTAAGTGTTTTATCTTGAATGAGAAAGATGCCTTAGGAAAATTTGATGCTAAATCCGATGAAGGAATTTTTCTTGGTTATTCTTCGATTTCTAAAGCTTTTTGTATCTTCAATAAAAGGACTTTAATAATAGAAGAATCCATTCATGTTATTTTCAATGAGATTTCCGAAATCAAGAAAAATGACTTTGATGATGATGTTAATTTCGATTCTTTGAATTTAAATGAAACCCCTTCTCCAACTAGCAACTTGGATGCATCCACTTCTGAAACATCCTTACCTAAGGATTGGAAGTATGTAGATGCTCATCCTAAGGAGCTAATCCTAGGAAACACATCTAAGGGGGTTCAAACACGTTCATCTCTTAAAAATTTTTGTGCCAACGTCGCTTTTCTCTCCCAAATTGAACCTAAATGTATTGACGAAGCCATGAAAAATGATTCATGGATTATCACAATGCAAGATGAGTTAAATCAATTTGAGAGAAATGAGGTGTGGAAGCTTATTCATAGGCCAAATGACCATTTAGTTATTGGTACTAAATGGGTCTTTAGAAACAAGCAAGATGAATATGGTATCGTGGTGAGAAACAAGGCTAGACTAGTGGCCAAAGGTTTCAACCAAGAAGAAGGTATCGATTACGAAGAAACCTTCGCTCCTGTGGCTAGATTAGAAGTTATAAGGATGCTCCTTGCCTATGCTAGTAATAATAATTTTAAGTTATTTCAAATGGATGTTAAAAGCGCTTTTCTAAATGGCTTTATTTATGAAGAAGTTTATGTTGAACAACCTCCCGGATTTGAAAATAATAGCCTCCCTATTCATGTATTTAAATTAACCAAAGCTATCTATGGTTTAAAACAAGCCCCAAGGGCTTGGTATGACAGACTAAGTACTTTTCTTATTGAAAATAATTTCACAAAAGGCAAGGTCGATACTACATTATTTATCAAAAATTTTGAAAATAATTTTCTCATTGTTCAGATTTAAGTTGATGATATTATCTTCGGTTCTACGAATGAATCTCTTTGTGAATCTTTTGCTAAAACCATGAGTCTCAAATTTGAAATGAGTTTAATGGGAGAATTAACCTTTTTCTTAGGCTTACAAATTAAGCAACTAAGCACTGGCATCTTTATTAGTCAAACTAAATATGCATTAGATCTGCTAAATAGATTCAATATGAATAGCTCAAAAGCTATTAACACTCCTATGAGCACCTCCACTAAGTTGGAAGTTGATGAAAGTAGAGAAAGCTTCGATAAAAAAACTTATAGGGGTATGATAGGAAGTTTACTTTACCTCACTACAACTAGACCAGATATCATGTTCAGTGTGGGACTTTGTGCTAGGTTTTAATCGAACCCTAAGATATCTCATCTCAAAGCTGTTAAAAGAATACTTAGATATCTTAAAGGAACTACAAATCTAGGATTATGGTATCTAAAATCCAAAAATTTTCAGTTAATTGCTTATGTTGATGCGAATTTTGCCGGGTGTAGACTAGATAGAAAAAGCACATCAGGAACATGTCAATTTTTGGGACATTCCCTTATTTCCTGGTCATCCAAGAAACAAAACTCGATTGCTCTATCAACAACTGATGCAGAATATATTGCAGCTAGTGCATGCTGTGCACAAGTTGTGTGGATGAAAAACACCTTAGAAGATTATAAAGTCTATCTTAAAAACATTCCCATTAAATGTGATAATACGAGTGCAATATGTTTAACAAAGAATCTCATTCAACACTCAAGAACAAAACATATTGACATTAGATATCACTTTATACGAGATCATGTTACTAATCATGATATAATTATAGAATTCATAGATACTAAGCATCAACTAGCTGATATTTTTACAAAACCTCTATGTGAAGAATAATTTGATTTCATAAGAAGAGAATTAGGAATGTTGATGTGTCCGAATGCATAAATTTGTTAAAATTATTATTCGGAGTTTATTGAATTACATTGTCTTGCATGAAAGTGTTAAATTAAATTTTTAGTTCCAAATCGGATTTCATGAATACATTATTCTCTTTCGAACTTTGATTCATATCATAAATTTTTGACAAATAGAAACATCTAGCAAATGCATAGCTTTTAGACTTATCATGTGAAAAATATTGTCTTTGAGAAATATATTTGATGATTCTCTCTTATAAAAGGAAAATATTTTTTGCAAGGACTTGACTCACATAAATATCCTGATCCTTGTAAAGCATGCTATCGATTTGAACTATACAAATGGCTTTCCTCTTTCATGCAAAAAGAATAATAACAAATAAAAAGGAAGAAGTTTTCACTCTTTGTAGATAATCTCCATGTCATGATCTTCTTGAGATGTTTGTATCCTATAAATGACATGAACCTACTTATGGCATCACATGTATATTCAAAAGATGCTTATATTGTTCTCCTTTTTGTTGATGACAAAGGGGGAGAAGTATATAAATTAATGCTATAAATGCCATATTATGTTGAAAGAAGCAGATATATGAAGTATATGAATTGATGCTATAAATGCCATATTATGCTAAAAGAAACAGACATATGATTATTGATGCTATGCCATGTTTGCTATGATTATCCTATAAATGACATGAACCTACTTATGGCATCACATGTATATTCAAAAGATACTTATATCGTTCTCCTTTTTGTTGATGACAAAGGGGGAGAAGTATATAAATTGATGCTATAAATGTCATATTATGTTGAAAGAAGCATATATATGAAGTATATGAATTGATGCTACAAATGTCATATTATGCTAAAAGAAACAGACATATGATTATTGTTTGCTATGCCATCGTCACAGTCCTCATCATATTAAGATATCAAGAACTTGTATTGTAATTTTACATGTTGATATCTTTCCATATGATGAATTGCTATCATTACAACAATTCACATTTGAAATTTGAAAATGGATGTCGAGTCTTGACATCACACAGAGAGATACATCATGATGGGAATCATGATGGGAGTATTGATAAGGTTAAATGACTTTAACTTATCAATATTGTTGAATCTCGGATTTTGATGATGAGACTAATTGATTGTGTTTAGATGTTTAAAATTATTTTAAGTGATGCAGGTCTACTTGATCAGGATTAGACAGTTGACGCAGGAGGAATTGACATTGCGTTGGAGGAGATCACGTCAGGATATTGGATGGCAGAAGGCTTCGAACATCGGGCATCGGGCCATGGAGAGCGGAATTACGCTAAGGATATCGGGGTTGCGGAGGTCAACTGCCGATTGGGCAACAAACCGCAAGAGAGGATGATGCGCTGAAGAATCGGACGAAGCGCCAACCAATGACATGCCGGGCAACAGAATGTCAATTCGCGTTGTAATAACTGTCTAGATCAGAGTAGAGTTTTGGCTTGCATGTGCAGGATTAACTATGATAACGATGAAGGCATGAAGCAAAACAAAGTGCGGAGTCAAGCAAGAAGGATTCGTTGGGTGTTCAAGAGTTCGACGGAAGTCCGAAGGTTCGTCGGGAACGCTGCCGGAACTAGCCGAGAATGAGTAAGGAGCTTGACGAAGGGTTTTTCGGAAGCTCGCCGGAAGGTTCGTGGGAAGTTCGCGGAGCTCGCCGAGAAAGATCGGAGCTTGCCGAAGAAGCTCGTTGGAACTCGCCAAGATCAAATCGTGAAGTTTAAGAGCTTGCCGGGAGTCCGCAGAATGGTTTCCGAGAGTTTATCGTAAGACCACCGAAAGTTCGTCGGGAAGCTTCACGGGAAGAAGTCTTGACTTATGGACTTTGTAATAGCTTATAAAATATCTTTAAATTCATAGTTAGCATGTTAATTAGGGTTAGGATTAGGTATTAATCCTATAACCCAAGTAGGGGCCAATTGGGCCCGAGTTTCGACTAGTTTGGGCCAAGATTGAAGCCCAACTAGTGGGCTAAAAACACTTGTAGGCGTGGCGCGCCCAAGCCGAAGCTAAGCAGTAGCACCGCACTGGGGCTGGGTGGTGGCACCGCCAAAGACCTTTGTCGGTCGAAATCGACAAAGGTGGCACCGCCAACATCGGGAACCCAACGAGAATTCAAATTTGGAGCCCAAATTTGAATCCTCTTGAGGCCTATAAATACCCCTCAAATCTCAACTGAGATCAACCTTTGAGAAGTAAGAGATTGAGAAAAGAGCCTTAGCCAAGTCTTAGCAAGTCTAGTTTTCAAATTGCTTGAGTGTTCACCTCCTTCTTCTTGTTGAAAAGAATTGTAAGAGTGTAAACCACTTGTAAAGGTTGTAAGAGGGGCATTAGTCCTTCCCCTACAAAGAGATTTGCTAGTGGAAGTTAGGAGCCTCTTCGAAGAAGGCTTCGCAAGTGGATGTAGGTCATTTTGACCGAACCACTTTAAAACTACTGTGTTCTCTGGTTTGCATCCTAATCTTGCCATTTACATACTGCAAACTTCTTTACTTAGTCACTACGCTTCCATACACTTCTAAGTTATCAAGCTTCCATATCGGTTTTCATCAATATTGGTTTTTTATCATACGAAAGTTTTTAAACCAACGTCATTTTACCGCTGCACTAATTCACCCCCCCCTCTTAGTGCCGCTCCGATCCTAACAAATATGTCTCTTGAATTCAAAGGCTTTGAATTCAAGAATGACTTATCTCAATTATGGCACATAGATAGAGGGAGTTAAGGTTAACTCCGTTATCAGTTGATTGTTATCATCAAAAATGGGGAGATTGTTGAATATCGGATTTTGATGATGACATCAATTGTCATTTGTTATCTAATTCATATGTTGAGATAAGTGTGCAGGATTAACTACGATAAAAGTAAGACATACAGCATGAGTTGCACCGGAGTTAAGACAATGATCATGTTGGGAGTTCGAGAGCTTGACGGAAGTCCGGACGGTCATCGGAGGTTCTGCGGGAACAATTCCGAGAAGTCCAGGAGCTTGCCAAAAGAAGCTCGTCGGATTTCGCCAAGAGGATCGTCGCAAGTCCTGGAGTTTGCCGGAAGTCCGCAGGAGCATCGTCGGAGGTCCATCGGATGTTCCCCGGAAGTTCGCAGGAAGCACGCCGGAAGAAGCGATTGACGCACCGAAGCAAGCTGTAGTAAAAGTCTTAAGAATTGTCATAGTTAGCACGATGATTAAGTTGGAATTGGGAGGTGATCCCATTAACTTAATCTAGGGGCAATTGGGCCCTTAAAAGAATTAAATTGGGTCGAATGGATCAAACCATTCGGACCCAGATCACCAGCCAGAGGTGGCACCGCCATGGCTCAGTCTCCGAGCGAGACTAGGCGGTGCAACCGCCTAAGCTCGGTCTTCGAGCTCTGGCTGGGCGGTGCAACCGCCATACCCCGAAATTCTGGGAATTGACAATTTTGAGCTCGGAATTCAAATTGGTTTAGAGCCTATAAATAACCCACTCTTTCAGCAATGAAAGAGCAACGAAAACCTCCAAAATCCTGATCTTACTATGTGATTTTAGAGCTCAAAAGTGTTGTATAAGCTAAAGGTTCTTCTCCGTTTTTTCTTCCAAGTTCAAATCTTTCAAGAGAGGAGAGAAAAGTTTGTAAGGGTTGTCTCCTAAGCCCGTCAAAAGGAGTGAATTTGTAAAAGGGTGGTTGGCCTTCGCCTATTGAAGGAAGGCCTCTAGTGGACGTCGGCGACCTCATCGGTGGAAGAAGCCAAAAGTGGATATAGGTCAAGATTGACCGAACCACTCTAAATTGCGCTGCTCTCTGGTTTGCATTTACTTTGAGCTTATTATCCTTACTGCAAACCTCCTTCACAGCTTACTGCATTCTGCGCTTTTACGATTGCGTTTCCAAGCTCCATATTTTCCGAATCGTGATTAGACGTAAATCGCTTTTCTCGTACGAACATTGTATTTCAGTTTACGCTTACATTCTAATTTCCATCACAACTACAAACTACTTTAACAAATTTGTTTTATCTGCTTCCTGCCTAATCACAAGTTAAAGTGATTTACGAATCGACTTTTCTACTGAAATCACTTTTCTCGTACGAACATCGTATTTCAGTTTGCGCTTACGTTTTGCTTTCCATCACAATTGCAAACTGCCTTAACAAATCTATTTTAACTACTTCTTGCCTAATCTTAAGTTAAAGAAATTTACAAATCGACTTTTCTACTGAAATCGGCTTTGTCGTACGAACGCGTTTTGAAAACGTTGAAAGTTTTTCACTGCACTAATTCACCCCCCCCCCCCCCCCCCCCCCCCCCCCCTTAGTGCTCTTGATCCTAACAGTCTATTAGTATTCACATGATATTTGATATTATCTTTCATGACATGATGTGTAAATTCCTTTGTATTTGTGGTTGTAAACCTCATGTCATAAGTAGAGCATTGATGTAAAAATTGTATTCTTCCACTCTACTTCTTCCTTGATTACAATAAAGGGGAGAAAGAAAATTACTAGTTTGAATGTTAAATTTAGCCAAATTATAAAAAATGCATAAACTCTCCTTATACATTCTTTTTCGGATCATGATCTTGATTTCTCGAATTTTAGACTTGAATCTTCTTTTTCAATCAAGATTATTTTTCCTATCATGCTTTCTTGTCAAGAATGATATATGATCTTTTGACATTCATTTTTGTTATTGTTGAATCTCGGATTTTGATGATGAAGTCAATTGTCATTTGTTGTCTAATCTATGTGTTGAGATAAGTGTGGACGATTAACTACGATGAAAGTTAGACATGCAGCAGGAGTTGCGTCGGAGTCAAGACAATGATCACGTTGGGAGTTCGAGAGTTCGACGGAAGTTCGGACAATCGTCGGAGGTTCTGCGGGGACAAATCCGAGAAGTCCATAAGCTTGCCAAAAGAAGCTCGTCGGAACTCGCCAAGTGGATTGTTGCAAGTCCAGGAGTTTGCCGGAAGTCCGCAGGAGCATCACCGAGGGTTCATTGGATGATCGACGGAAGTTCGCCAGAAACTCGCCGGAAGAAGCGATTGACGCACCGGAGCAAGCTGCAGAAATTGTCTTAGGATTTATCGTAGTTAGCACAATAATTAAGTTGGAAATACGAGGTGATCCCATTAGCTTAATCTTGGGGCAATTTGGCCCCTGAAAAACTCAAATTGGGCCGAATGGATCTACCCATTCGGACCCTGATTGCTGTGGGAGGTGCAACCGCCCAAGCCAAGAGGTAGCACCGCCTAGGCTAAGTCTCCCAGGGAGACTAGGCGGTGCAACCGCCCCAGCCAAGAGGTAGCACCGCCTGGGCTTAGTCTCCGAGCGAGACTGGGCGGTGCAACCTCCCCTGACATGAGGTAGCACCGCCTGAGCTCAGTCTTCGAGCTCTGGCAGGCAGTGCAACCGCCCCAATCAGGAGGTGCAACCGCCTGAGCTCGGTCTTCGATCTCTGGTAGAGAGGTGCAATCGCCCCTGACAGAGGTAGCACCGCCTGAGCTCAGTCTTCGAGCTTTGGCAGGCGGTGCAACCGCCCCAGTCAGGAGGTGCAACCGCCTGATCCCGGAATTCCGGGAATTGACAGTTTTGAGCTCCAAATTTGAACTGGGTTGGGGCCTATAAATACCCCATCCATTCAGCACTAAAAGAACAGAACTTACACTCGAAATATTGATCTCTTTATGTGATTCTTAGAGCTCAAAATTGTTGTAAAGGCCAAAAGTTCTCCTCCCTCTGTTCTTCAAAGTTTTGAGTTGTAAAGAGAGGAGAGAAAATTGCTATAAGGGTTGTCTCCTAAGCCCGTCAAAAGGAGTAAAACTGTAAAAGGGTGGTTGGCCTTCGCCTATTGAAGGAAGGCCTCTAGTTGACATCGGTGACCTCGTCGGTGGAGGAAGCCAAAAGTGGAGCAGGTCAAGATTGACCGAACCACTCAAAATCTCGGTTTGCATTTACTTTGAGCATATTATCTTTACTGCAAACCTCCTCTGAAGCTTACTGCTTTCTGCATATATATGATCAGGTTGCAAGCTTTGCACTTTCCGAATCAGCGTTTAGACGTAAATCTGCTTTTTCGTACGATCATCATATTTCAGATTATGTTTATGTTTTGATTTTTACCATAACTGCAAACTGCCTTAATACCCTTGCTTAAACAGCATCTCGCCTAATCAAGGATTTACGAATCAGCATTTAGACGTAAATCAGTTTCTTCGTACGAACGTCGTATTTTAGTTTGCGCTTATATTTTGGTTTTCATCATAACTGCGAACTGCCTTCATAGATTGACTTTAACATCATCTTGCTTGATCTTAAGTTAAAGTAATCTTAGAATCGGCTTTCAAACAGAAATCATTTTTTATCGTTCGAACGCAGTTTCGTTTTAATCGCAGAAAGTTTTCCGCTGCACTAATTCACCCCCCCCCCTCTTAGTGCTCTTGATCCTAACAATTGGTATCAGAGCAGGGTTAACTCTCTAACGGATTAAAAGCCAAGAGAGATGGCATACGCCGGAAACCAAGAGGGCCATTCTATTACACGTCCACCTATGTTCAGTGGGACGGACTACACCTATTGGAAGACCCTAATGAGGATCTTTCTTATTTCTATGGATTTTGAACTTTGGAATCTTGTCGAAAACGGATTTTCGAAGTCTTCTCTTCCAATGATCGATTGGAATGAATTGGAGAAGAAGGTTTTCGCTCTTAATGCAAAGGCTATGAATGCCTTATTTTGTGCACTTGATAAAAACGAGTTTAACCGTGTTTCAACTTGTGAAACCGCATTTGATATTTGGCACACACTCGAAGTGACTCACGAAGCCACAAGTAGAGTGAAAGAGTCAAAAATTAATCTTCTGTTACATTCTTTCGAACTTTTCCGGATGAAACCGAGTGAAACCATTGGCGACATGTTTACCCGTTTCACGGATGTCGTCAACGGTCTAAAAGGACTCGAAAAAAGTTTTTCGGATTTTGAGCTCGTAAATAAGATTCGAAGATCCCTTCCTAAGAGTTGGGATCCTAAAGTCACTGCTATTCAAGAGGCAAAAGATCTACGCAACTTCCCTCTTGAAGAACTAATCGGGTCATTAATGACCTACGAAATGACTTGTAAAGCTCATGAAGAGCAAGAAGACATCCTTCCAAAGAACAGGAAGGATATGGCACTTAAAACTTCAGAAGGCCACTTGAGAGAAAACTCAAGTGATGAGGACTGTGATGATGACTTGGCACTTCTAACGAGAAAATTTAAAAAATTCTTTAAAAGAAACAAGTTTAAGGATGACGCAAAAAATAAACTTGAACCCAAGAAGGACCAAGTTATTTGCTATGAGTGCAAAAAGTCGGGACACTACAAGAGTGATTGTCCCCAAGCCAAGAAGAGAACATCCAAGAAGAAGGCGCTCAAAGCAACGTGGGATAATTCGAGTGCATCCGAAGAAGAGGAGTCCAACACCGAGCAAGTTGCTCATTACGCCTTAATGGCCATCGGAGATGAGGTAACAAATTTAATTGATGCAGATTTACATTATCATGAATTATTAAATGCTTTCCATGAATTATTTGATGAATGTAAGACAATTAGTAGAAAATACAAATTGCTAAAAAAGGAGCATGATAGTCTTATTTGTAATTTCGATAAGTTAAAAGCTGAACATTATGATAGTTTAAGCTCATGCATAAAATGCCATGATCTAGAAACTCTCCAAAAGGAAAACTTGCTACTTAAGGACACCTTGAAGAAATTCGAGGTTGGTAGCAAGTCATTAAACATGATCCTTGCAAACAAGGGTCACGTTCCCAAAAGAAGTGGAATTGGATTTGTGAGAAGTCCTCACCAAAATCCAACCACCTTCATAAAAGGCCCCATCTTACATATTCGATATCAAAACAAATGTAACTTTTGTTACAAATTTGGACACAAGACGCATTATTGTCCATTCAAGAAACAAATTTGGACACAAGACGCAAATTTGGACACAAGACGCATTAGTCGAAACAAATTGATTTGGGTTCCTAAAGGAACCATGATAAATTCTATGCAACATGATAGGCAATGTAGATCTATTTGTGAGGCACCCAAAAGCAAATGGGTACCTAAAAATCATCCCTTCCTGTAAAAACATTAAAAACATAAAAATTTTAGGCTGGAGCAAGAAATAATATTCTGCTTCTTGATTCTTGATAGTCATGACCCAAGATCCAAAAAGGAACTCGCAATGCTCTCTAGCCTAAATAACAGATGGAGATTATAAATTTAAAATCACAAATGCGATTTAGATACAACCTTATTTGACTTTTCAGAATTAGAAACGTATGATTCCCAAATTCACATATCCTCTGGATTTTCGAACCCATCAATTTCATCCGTTCATAACCTTCGAATCCAACTCTGTATCATGAAGTAACTAAGTCTATCATGAACTTGCAAGGCTTACCAACTTGAACAAACTATCACAAACATGTGTACGACATTGAGAGTATGCACGTTAAAAGATCTATCTTGATCGTGCAAAAGTCCTTGCCTTAAAATGAAAACTTTTACGTAATTACGTAAGTAAAGTTGATTACTCTGAATGAAAATTCTTCTCAAGAAAAAAAAACTCTCAAATCAGATCACACTGATCAGAACAAGTGCTCACCGCCTGCAGGCGGTGGCACCGCCCCAGCTGGAGGTAGCTGTCACGTGTTGCAAACGGTTGCACCGCTCCAGCCAGAGGTGCAACCGCCCGCAACTCTGCCCTTTTTAACCCAAGCTAGGGCCGGTGGTGAAACTGACCCCAACTCACTCCCTTCCCTCCTCTACTCTTCCAAGCCTCCTCCATCCCCATTTCACCCCTCTTAGCATCCCAAATACCCCTCATTTCGAAGCAAAACATCAATAATCCTTCCCTCTCTTGAATATCTCACTAAGGTACTCTCTAAGAAGCCCTTAAACTTTTTTTTACTCTTGCTCATCACTATTCTTCTAAACAGCAGTAGTTATGGGATCTAGAAGATCCTCAAGGGACAAAGGAAAGAGGAGATTAGTAGAAGATTTTGATCTCACCCTTTTCGATTCAAAATACCATGCTGAAAAATTTTCCTCTTTCGAACTTAAAAGTGTCAATAAGGGAAAATACATAGATTTAAATGAACTAAGAGACTTAGAGACAATCTAATGGTTTGCAAACTTAGATCTACTTCAAATTTTGCAAATTAACGAACCCATCTATCCAAGACTTGTTAGATTGTTTTACAACAACACACAAATAGATGAAGAAGAAAGAATGTCCACCTATCTTTCAGGACAATACATCTCAATTACGGATAGATTCATTTGCGACATGATAGGCATTCCCATGAAAAGTAGAGGACTTTACTTTAGAGGATCATGGGATGATGAAACTGTTGGAACAACATATGTTGAAGCCTTAGAAACAATTTTTGCCAATCCCAACTTAGCATTTGTTCCTAAAAGTTGTGAACATCTACTGCCTCTAAACACTAAGGTACTTCATCATATCCTAACTAGTATCATTCTCCCTAAACAATACCATCATGATGAAGTAAGTCAATTAGAATTAGGAACTATGTATTTGATCATGAAAGGACGTGACATCTGTCTTGGTTATCTTATCCAACAAAACATGTTAGAACTATCTAAAAAAGACATGATGCTCCCATATGGTGGTATAATCATTAGAATAATGAAAGCCTACGATATTCTAATACCACTGGAAGAAGAAGTAATAAAAATAGATAGATTTAGAATAATAAATAAAAATCTACTTCACCGATTAAGATGTTTTTATAGAAATGGTAACTGGGTTAGAATGCCAAGAAGAACTGATCCCCCTCAACCTGAACTAGAACCAGAAACACCAATATTTAGGGGTACCCAATCTCCTCCGATCTGTCCCTTTGAGGAAACACATCCATTTGAGCAAACTCATACATCATCTATCGAAGATATTGGGATTCGAATGGACCGATTCGAACAAAGACAAGAACGGCTTGAACAACGACAATATCAAATCCTATCTGAGCTGCAGCAAATTCATCGTCAATTTGACTCCTTGTTTAGGCACTTTAATTTTCCACCTCATGAATGAGCTTGTATGAACACAATCATCTGTTGTTATTGTAAACTCCTTATGTTACTCACCATGATGTGCTTTGCCTTGATCCTTGATATGGTTACCTGATATATTTTGAGCATATGTAGAGTTGTAAACATCTATCGTGATAAATATATGCCTTATGCCTTGTGGTAAATATAAACTAAATGGTTATCTCGGATTTTATATTGAAACTAAAAGTTTTGAAAACCGTGTGCTTTGATTTCCATGATAAATATAGTTTGAAAAAGTGATATACCAATACAGTTGATAAGTCATTGCCATTGATACTAAACATCAACTAGCTGACATTTTTACAAAACCTCTAAGTGAAGAACAATTTGATTTCATAAGAAGAGAATTAGGAATGTTGGTGTGTCCGAATAGATAAACTAGTTAAAATTATTTTTCGGACTTTATTGAATGATCAAATCACTTGATTGCCATTACATAACATGTGTTGAAATGTTTTGTCTTCATGATTGTATTTAAAAATCTATAGCATAGTCTTGTCCGAATGCATGAAAGAGTTCATCTCATTTTCAGATTCGCTTAACAGTTGGAATGCTAAAAATCAAATTTTCTCATACACTCTTATGAAAAATATTTTTTTTCTGAAATGGATTGGATGAAATGATTCCTGCTTATGAATTCCATCTTGAAATATGGATGATAGTATTTTTACTTGCAAAAAGCTATTTCAAACACATATCTTGACTCAAAGTAAACTCACAAATAGCTGGAATCACAAATGGGTCTCCTCCTTCATGCACAAAGGATTATAACAAAAAAAAGAAGGAAGAAGTATTCAAAGCAATCTACGTATCATGCCTTCCTTTATATGCTTGATAACTTGCTTATATTGTTTTCCTGGTATCACAACTACCATGCTTTTTGTTGATGACGAAAGGGGAGAAATATATGAATTGATGCTATAAACACTGATGCTATGATTATGCCATGCTTGCATCACCAAGAGATATATGAACAGATGCTATAATTTGCATTATGCCTTGAGTTGATATCTTACCATGTGAAGAAATGCAACACTTGCTAAAATATTTGAAATGTGTACGTCATGTAATGATATCAAAATCTTACTTCATAGCTTTACATGTTGATATCTTACAATATGATGAATTGTTACTATTACCATCATTCAAACTTGTAATGTCAAATCTGAAAATGAATGTCAAGCCTTGACATCATCTTCAGAGAGATATATCATGATGGGAATCATGATGGGAGTATTGATAAGTTTAAATGATTTAACGTATCAATATGTCGCTTGAATTCTTAGGTCTTGAATTCAAGAATGACTTATCTCAAGTATGGCATATAGACAAGGGGAGTTAACTCCATTATCAATTGATTGTCATCATCAAAAAGGGGGAGATTGTTGAATCTTGGATTTTGATGATGAAGTCAATTGTCATTTGTTGTCTAATCTATGTGTTGAGATAAGTGTGCAGGATTAACTACGATGAAAGTTAGACATGCAGCAGGAGTTGCGCCGGAGTCAAGACAATGATCACGTTGGGAGTTCGAGAGTTCGACGGAAGTTCGGACAGTCGTCGGAGGTTCTGCGGGAACAAATCCGAGAAGTCCATAAGCTTGCCAAAAGAAGCTCGTCGGAACTCGCCAAGTGGATCGTCGCAAGTCCAGGAGTTTGCCGGAAGTCCGCAGGAGCATCACCGAGGGTTCATCGGATGATCGACGGAAGTTCGCCGGAAGAAGCGATTGACGCACCGGAGCAAGCTGCAGAAATTGTCTTAGGATTTATCGTAGTTAGCACAATGATTAAGTTGGAAATGGGAGGTGATCCCATTAGCTTAATCTTGGGGCAATTGGGCCCCTGAAAAACCCAAATTGGGCCGAATGGATCTACCCATTCGGACCCTGATTGCTGTGGGAGGTGCAACCGCCCAAGCCAGGAGGTAGCACCGCCTGGGCTAAGTCTCCCAGGGAGACTGGGCGGTATAACCGCCCCAGCCAGGAAGTAGCACCGCCTGGGCTCAGTCTCCGAGCAAGACTGGGCGGTGCAACCTCCCCTAACAGGAGGTAGCACCGCCTGAGCTCAGTCTTCGAGCTCTGGCAGGTGGTGCAACCGCCCCAGTCAGGAGGTGCAACCGCCTGAGCTCGGTCTTCGAGCTCTGGCAGAGAGGTGCAACCGCCCCTGACAGAGGTAGTACCGCCTGAGCTCAGTCTTCGAGCTCTGGTAGGCGGTGCAACTGCCCCAGTCAGGAGGTGCAACCGCCTGATCCCGGAATTCCAGGAATTGACAGTTTTGAGCTCCAAATTTGAACTAGGTTGGGGCCTATAAATACCCCACCCATTCAACACTGAAAGAACATAACTTACACTCGAAATCTTGATCTCTTTCTGTGATTCTTAGAGCTCAAAATTGTTGTAAATAGAGGAGAGAAAATTTCTGTAAGGGTTGTCTCCTAAGCCCGTCAAAAGGAGTGAAACTGTAAAAGGGTTGTTGGCCTTCGCCTATTGAAGGAAGGCCTCTAGTTGACGTCGGTGACCTCGTCGGTGGAGGAAGCCAAAAGTGGAGTAGGTCAAGATTGACGGAACCACTCTAAATCTCGGTTTGCATTTACTTTGAGCATATTATCTTTACTGCAAACCTCCTCTGAAGCTTACTGCTTTCTGCGCATATACGATCGGGTTTCAAGCTTTGCACTTTCTGAATCAGCATTTAGACGTAAATCTACTTTTTCGTACGATCATCATATTTCAGATTATGTTTATGTTTTGATTTTTACCATAACTACAAACTACCTTTATACCCTTGCTTAAACAGCATCTCACCTAATCAAGTGATTTACGAATCAACATTTAGACATAAATCAGTTTCTTCGTACGAACGTTGTATTTCAGTTTACGCTTATATTCTGGTTTTCATCATAACTGCAAACTGCCTTCATAGATTGACTTTAACATCATCTTGCTTGATCTTAAGTTAAAGTAATCTTAGAATCGGCTTTCAAACAGAAATCGTTTTTTATCGTTCGAACGTAATTTCGTTTTAATCGTAGAAAGTTTTCCGCTGCACTAATTCACCCCCTCTTAGTGCTCTTGATCCTAACAGTTGTTTCCCTTTGTCATGCTTTGAAAATTATTGTAAAGGGAAAAGAATTACAACATTATATTCTTCCCTTCTTTTTGATATTGAGAAAGGGGGAGAAATATCACTAGCTCATCTTGCAAAATTTAGAAACTTACACTTTGTAAAGAAAACAAAATTGCTAGCTCAAACATTGCAAAGGAAGCAAAAATTTGCTAGCTTGCAAATTGCATGGAGAAAGAAGCAATATTGCTTATATCAATAAGCAAAACATGCTAATTTGCACATCTAGCAAAATTTATAAATTAGTATATTTCAAGAAGCAAGAGTTACTTTCTTGAACATCTCAAAATTACTAGCTTGCATGTTTTAAAATGTTATAAAATTATTGCTAGCTTGCATTATGATAAAACTGAAGATTATGCTTAGTATCGATGATTTAAACTTGTATTTCCAAACATTAGAAAGGTACACTTCTCCTTTTTGTTGATGACAAAGGGGGAGAAGTATGATCATGTTATGCATGATAACGTGTTACAAATATTCATGATGAATATTTGTGAGGACTTGAATTTAGCTTGAATTCAAGGTTCTATCAATATGGCATATTGATAGGGGGAGTTTATTTAAACTCCGAGAGTTTATTTTAACTCCGTCATCAATTAGTTGTCATCAACAAAAAGGGGGAGATTCTTAAATCTCATATTTTGATAATGAAACCAATTGATAAGTGTTTATAATTTAATCTGCATTTTGAGTGATGCAGGATGTTTTGATACGGAAGAGACAATCAAAGCAGAAAAAATCATGTTGAAAACATGTCAAAAGATTGTACGTCAGGCCGGAGGATCGGTCGACGTATCGATAGAAGACTTCGGGCCATGGATTTGGGCATTGGGCCAAGAAGAGCAGATATTGCACCAAAAATATTGGAGTTGCAGAGGTCAACTAGTCGATTGGGTGCCGCAAAGAGAGGATGATACATCGAAGAATCGGACGAAGCGTCGATGGACTAATGACTTACCGAACAATATGATTCAAGCTTAGTAATAATTATCTAGATCGAAGTGTGTTTTTACAAGTGCAAGATTAACTATGATAGCAAGGCATAAAGTAAAATGAAGTCCTAGAGTCCAGAACATGATTTTGATAGGAGATCAAGAGTTCGTCGAAAGTCCGGACGTTCGTCGAAAGTTCTGTCGGAACCAACCGAGTAGTTGAGGAGTTTGCCAAAGAAGCTCATCGAAACTCACCAAGAAGATCATCGTGAAGTCCAGGACCTTGCCAAGAGCCCGCTAGAACATTACCGAGATATCGTTAGAAGTTTGTCGGAAGGTCGCCGGAAGCTAGCTAGAAGAAACTAGACTTACAGACTTGTTTAGCATAGGAAATATCTTAGAATTCATAGTTAGCATATAATTAGGATTGGAATTGGGCCAACCCAATTAGGGGCCAGTTGGGCCCATGTAAGAACTATGTTGGGCCCAATGAAAAGTCCTAAATAGTGCCCCAAGAGGTGACATCTGTTGGGAAATCCTTAGGGGTGACATCATATGCGCAGCGGAAGAACAAGAGAAACAAAATCCCCGATTCCCAAAGAGATGTTCGTCATCGTGCGAAGATTGGTACACAAAAAATTCGCGAAACATGAAACTGCAGATAGAGTAGATTGTGTTACCTAGGGAGATCGTATATCCCTATTTCCTTGCAGATCCTTAGGAGAGGGTGAAGGAGGTCAAGCGTCCTCCTCTCTAGCGGTGATCCACACAGCAGGATTGCGACGACGCTCCTCAAAACTCCAGACCTACTCTGAGGTTGAGATGGAGAGGAGAATAGGAAAAGGCAAACAAAAGCTCTCTAGCCCATAGGGCTCTGAATCCCTCCTATTTATAGAGGTCCCCTGTCAAACCCTAATGGGTCCTCCCCTAGTGGGTATTGGATCTACATCCAATAAGACAAGGGATCCGTCGGATATCTCATATCCGAACCTCTATTCATCGCAATACCTACCATATGTGTGTGACCCTCTAGGCCCAATATCGAGCTGGCCGTGAATCATACCTATCAGAACTCCTTCTAACTCAGTGAATTATTATCTCTGTAATAATTCACTCGACTCATCGACTACGGACGTACTAGGCCACTACGCCGTAGTCCCCAGAGGATACAGGGGAATCCAATCCATTGGACCTGTCTGTCCTCAGTTACCGTGTACCTATAGTCCCTCATCCATCTAATATACCAGAGACCGTATATCGAGCATGGTGTTGTTAGACCCATACGGTCTCTTCTCGAGTCTCGCTTTAATCGGATTCTCCAGGAGAACTCTTTCTCTCTCAACCCGAATAACCCTGGCCAGGTTTTTCCTGAGCAAGAACACATGGGATATTCCTCTCATGATGCCGAGAGTGGATGATCCTCTATCGAGGTCGACTACCACTCCCAATGACCAGATGTACTAGATCTGGGACTGCCAAACCTATAAGTCTGGTATCAAAGAGTGGAACACTCATACAGGACATCCTTGGTGTCTCAAGTCTAAGGACCAGATATACCACTAGGACTACGGAATCGCTGTCTGACAATAAGGCATCATCAACCATCTAGCATTCCGTAAGCGGATCAATCAGTGAACTTATTCTCCAATGAGCACATGTACTGTATCCCTAGTATCCCTGCACAAGCAGCTATGAGACCAGCTGCATCCATCATATGGACGGGTATACAGCACACCAGTCTATCCGGTTATCACGATATCCCTCTCGAGTAACCTATGATTGGGATTATTTAGGATATGTGTTTAAAGGTGAATCGATCTCACTATCGTGATCTCATCACGATCCGATTCCCATTGCACAAATCCAAGGACATCACAATATATGAATGCATTTATGCAATAGTTATAAAGTGATATATGCCAAAATATAATAAGCAAAAAGATTTTGTATTAGGTCACACGTGCCATCACTCACGTGATTGGCTTGCTGGGCACCTATGACTAGCAATCTCCCACTTGATCTAAAGCCAATCACCTATGTGTCTGATCCCCATCAGACCCCTGTGACGCTCAAAACAAATCTGAGACAACGGCTTTGTTAGTGGATCTGCAATGTTATCTTCGGATGGAACTCTTTCCACTACTACATCTCCTTGAGTCACGATCTCTCTGATAAAGTGGAACCTCCTCAGAACATGCTTAGATTTCTGATGAGACCTAGGTTCCTTTGCTTGAGCAATCGCCCCGTTGTTGTCGCAATATAGGGAGATCGGCTCTTTTCTACCCCAAGACGACTCCCAAATCTGTGATTAACTTCTTCACCCAAACCCTCCTCCTTTGCATCGCATCTGACACAAAGAATGTACTCCGCCTCGTGGTCGAGTCGGTAGTGGTATCTTGCTTGGAACTCTTCCAAAGACACACTTTGCTCCTCCATTCAAGGTGTACACATACCCTGAATTGATATGCTATCATCGACATCGACTGAAAACTTGAGTCAATGTAGCCTTCAACCTTAAGGCTATTACCTCCATATACTAGTAAAAGATCCTTAGTCCTTCTCAAGTACTTAAGGATACACTTTCTGCTTTTCAGTTTCTAAGCTCGATCCTTACACACCTTCGTGAAACTCAGAGCATGCGCTATATCAGGCTTAGTACATAGCATGGCATACATGATAGACCCTATTGCTGAGGCATACGGTATCATATCCATGTTTGCCCTTTCTTTTGGAGTCTTTGGGGACATACTCGTAGAAAGTGATATCTCATGTCTCTTCGGTATGAGACCTCTCTTGGAATTTTTCATGCCAAACCTTTTGACAATGGTTTCTACGTACCTGGACTGGGACAAGCCAAGCATCCTCTTGGATCTATCTCTATAGATTCTAATCCCCAAAATATAGGATGCTTCCCCTAAGTCCTTCATGGAGAAGTGTCTAGATAACCAAGCCTTTACTGTGGATAGCATTCCTACATCATTCCCAATGATCAGGATGTCATCCACATATAACAGCAAAAAGGTGATAGCGCTCCCACTTACCTTTCTGTATACACAAGGCTCATCTTCATTCTTAAGGAAGTCATAAGATCTGATTGCCTCATCAGATCTTATGTTCCAACTTCGGGAAGCTTGCTTTAATCCATAAATGGATCTAAGCAACCTATACACCTTATCTGGACAATTCTTGGACACGTATCCCTCAGGTTGCATTATATACACCTCCTCCTTTAGGTTCCCATTGAGGAATGCAGTTTTCACATCCATCTGCCAGATCTCATAATCATAGTGTGCTGCAATAGCCAATAGAATTCTGATGGATTTTAGCATTGCTACGGGTGAGAAGGTTTCGTCATAGTCAATATCTTGCCTTTGACGATACCCCTTAGCCACTAGCGTTGCTTTATAGGTCTCTACCTTTCCATCTACTCCGATCTTTTTCTTAAAGATCCACTTGCAACCGATGGGTACAATAACTTCGGGCGCATCAACTAGGTTCCAAACCTTATTGAAGTACATAGAATCCATCTCAGAATTCATGGCTTCTTGCCACTTCCCGGAGTCTATACTCATAATAGCCTCCTCGTAGGTCCAAGGATCAATATCCTCTACATCCTCTCCTCTAATATGTCCCACAAATCTCTCAAGAGGATGGGATACTCTATCAAATCTGCATAAAGTTGAAACTTGTGTATTATGTACCTGAATAGACTCGGGCTGTAGAGTGGTGCTTGAGCTTGGTTCTCCAACCTCGCTCAATTCTATCATTCTCCCACTATCTCCGCCAAGAATGTGTTCCTTCTCAAGGAACACTGCTCTCTTAGCTACAAAGACCTTTTGGTCCTCGAGATGATAGAAATAATACCCACAAGTTTCCTTGGGGTATCCCACAAATTTGCATCGCTTTGTCCTTGATTCTAACTTATCAGGGTTGTGTCGTTTAACATGTGTAGGGCAGCCCCAAATCTTAACAACCTTAAGATCAGGCTTCTTCCCTTTCCATATCTCATATGGTGTAGACACTACCGACTTAGTTGGAACTCTGTTCAGAAGCTAAGCTGCGGTTTCTAGGGCATATCCTCAGAATGAGATGGGTAGGTCAGCGAAACTCATCATGGACCGTACCATATCTAATAATGTACGATTTCTCCTTTCAGAGACACCATTGAGCTGAGGTGTATAAGGAGGTGTCCATTGGGATAATATCCCATAGTCCTTGAGGAACTGAGTGAACTCTGTACTTAAGTACTGACCTCCTCGATCTAATCGAAGAGTTTTGATACTCTTTCCAGTCTGGTTTTCCACCTCATTCTTATGCTCTCTGAATTTCTCAAAGTCCTCGGACTTGTACTTCATTAAGTACACATATCCATACCTTGAGAAATCATCAGTAAATGTAATGAAGTAGGAGTAACCTCCAATGGCATTAGTTAACATGGGTCCACATACATCACTATGTATGAGTTCCAACAACTCAGTGGCTCTCTCTCCAATTCCACTAAATGGAGAGTTGGTCAGTTTTCCACGAATGCAAGACTCACAAGTTGCATATGATACATAGTCGAATGGATCTAGATATCCATCATTTAGCAACTTTTGAATCCTTCTTTCATGGATGTGACCTAGCCTACAATGCCACAGGTATGCACTGTTCAACTCATCTCGTTTCCTTTTGGGCACATTTACATTCATGATATGTGGAGTGGTGTCTAATATAAATAAACCATTATGCAATGTTCCTTTCATGATGATCTTATCATCTAATAATATCGAACAACCATTGTTCTCAAAAACAAATTTTTATCCACTAATTGTTAAACATGAAATGGAGATAATATTTTTGATAATGGAAGGAATAAAATAACATGCATCTAATGCAATAAAAGCTCCACTAGGCAGATGTAGGGCGACCTCGCTAACAGCTACTACAACAACTTTTGCTCCATTACCCATCTTGAGGTCTATCTCGCCTCTCTCTAGTCTCTTAGGCCTTGCTAGAACCTGCAACGAATTGCATATATGATAAGCACTACCGGATCCAATACTCATATGTTATCATAAGAGTCTGACAAATGGAGACTGATCATGAATGTACCTGAAGCTTCATCAAGCTTTTGTTTCGCCCTTTCTGCAAGGTACTCTTTGCAGTTTCTCTTCTAGTGCCCATCTTTACCACAGTGGAAGCACTGGCCTTTGTCCTTTGCTGGGTCTTTCTTAGCAACCTTTGCTTTACCTGGTTTAACCTTGCCCTTTTCCTTCTTAAGGGACCTTTCTGCTTTCCTTTTCCTTTTGGTCTCACCAGTGTAGAGAACTGGCTTCTCTTTCTTGATAGTACTCTCTGCCACCCTCAACATATTGAGAAGCTCTGGGAGAGTCACTTCAAGCTTGTTCGTATTAAAATTCATTATGAACTGTGAAAAGGAATCTGGTAGGGACTGAAGCACAATGTCCACACACAAGTTATCCTCTAGGACCATTCTTAGACCTGTGAGTTTCTCTATCCACTCAATCATCTTTAGGACATGGTTCTAAACCGGTGTCCCCTCAGTCATCCTGGCGCGGAAGAAGAAATATCTCATATTGCTGTGTCCTTCCCTGTTCCTCAAACAATTTGCGGTCATGTAGGAGAATCGATCTGACATCCATCTTTTCATGTTATCTTTGTAACTCAGGAGTCATAGAGCCCAACATATAGCACTGAGCAAGAGTGGAGTCATCAATGTAGTTCACGTAGTGAGCGATCTCATCCTCATTTGCCCCTTCTTCGGGTGCAGGCATCACTGTATCAAGGACGTACACGATTTTCTCCGTTGTGAGAATAATTCTCAAGTTACGGAGCCAATCCGTATAATTTGGACCAGTGAGGCGGTTGACATCAAGTATGCCAAGTAAGGGATTTGAAAGCGACATTTTCTGAAAATAAAGATGCAGCAGAAATGAATAACATGCAGATTTTGCAAGAAATAAACTATCAAGATATGGATTTCTATCTTAATATGCTCCCACTATTTTACTAACGAGTCACGCGACACCCTCAGCACGTGAAACGGAAGTCTCTGGCAGACTTCTAGTGGGGATCAGGATCCAATCAGCGTCTTAGTGTAACCTCGAGGGACTCGACCAATCACACTAAGCCTAAAAGGTCGGCAACTCTTGTCGATCACAACTCCTTGTGATTCCCGTCCTGTTCGGCCTCCGAATCACCATGGCCTCGAGGGACTCGACCAACCATGTTGCTCGGTTAAGTCAACACCTTCGTTACAAGATGAGTCTGATTTGATGATATACCCTCGAGGGACTCGACCAAGTATACCATGCCCTCAGGTCACCGGTGACATCTCTATGTCGTAAGCAAGATAGCGAATCGTGATATAGGTGAGTCTCGAGGGACTCGACCAACTCAACCTACACCGGGAATCGGTTCCTACTTATAACGATGGAAGGCCACGTGGGTCAATCTAATTCCCTCACGTTTACCGACTTAATATTATCGAGAGATGTTTCTATGATTTGGTCTCCTAGTATGACATGTCACACATATACATATTTAATATATATCTACATCGCATGCAAATATATATGCATATCTAGTATGTGTATAAGCAATTACACCAGATGATCATTGACCACAACCTAGTATGATTATGCCCGAGCCAATAGGCCTAATCACTCACATCAAGATCTATGTGTGCAACGGTGCATCTCCATGCCCTGTGATCGTCCATTTCGTCCTTGTCGGTTCCGTCGACATCTTGATGCATCTTCATGCATCACGATCGTCCGTCTCGTGGGTCCCACTATCGCATCCACGCTCCCGCTGTGCCTCCTCATGTGATTACAACTTAATCATAGGCACGCAGGCTCGACAACAAACGAGAAATATAATGGAGGTTCGCAGACCTCAATAATAACAATCACAAGTACACACATCACACGGTCCATGATCATCCGTCCACACATCATACATCACATGTATAAATAATCATCATCATGTAGGACTACTAGATAATAATAATAATAAAAATAATAATCAACTAAACCTTTTAATTAATTAATATTTTATGAAATCAGGGACATTAGAGGAAATTTTTGAATTCATAGGGGTATTTTCATAATTTAGACAAAAGACAGAAACTGAAATTTCTCAAATTCCGAGGGGCAAAACTATCTTTTGCCCAGAAAACCCTAATGCCCTTTCCCCTTCTCGCTACTGCCGCCGCCGCCACCCTGCCGGCGGCGGCTTGTGCGGCGGGGCAAGGGCACTGCCCTCGCCTGCAGGCGGCACGCCCGCCGCTGGCGCTGTCGCTATGAGTGGGCGCCCCCTTTGGGCGTCGTCGCCTCCGTAGGTGGTGCTGTCCCACTGGGCGACCCCCCATGTGGGGGGGTTTCGCCCGCGGGAGCAGCAGCGGCGGGCGCTGCCGGCACTGCCGCTGCGGGTGGGCGCCCCCTTCGGGCGCCGCCGCCTCCGCAGGCGGTGCTATCCCACCGGGCGACCCCCCTTGTGGGTGGTTTCGCCCGCGGGAGCAGCGGCGGCGAGCGCCGCTGCCCTGCAGCGCCTCTCCCGTGGGCTGCCAGCCCCGCCGACAGCAAGCGTGCTGCAAGCAGGCCCCCGGCCGGCTGCAGTAGACGCAGCCCCTTTGCCGCCCGCCTTCGGCTGCGCTGCACGCACGCAGATCGAGGGCAGCAACTGTTGCTGCCCTTCCTTGTTTTTGCGACAATAATTTTGACGTCAAAATTCTTCCTAAACACAACACACGTAGTTTAAAACCAATCATTCGCACGAGCAACCTGGCTCTGATACCACTGTTGGAAAATCCTTGGGGGCGACATCATATGCGCAGCGAAAGAACAAGAAAAACAAAATCCCCTATTCCCAAAGAGATATTCGTCGTCGTACGAAGATTGGTATGCCAAAAATCCGCGAAGCATGAAACTGCGTATAGAGTATATTGTGTTTCCTAGGGAGATCGTATATCCCTATTTCCTTGTAGATCTTTAGGAGAGGGTGAAGGAGGTCAAGCGTCCTCCTCTTTAGCGGTGATCCATACAGTAGGGTTGCGACGACGCTCCTCAAAACTCCAGACCTACTCTGAGGTGGAGATGGAGAGGAGAATAGGAAAAGGCAAACAAAAGCTCTCTGGCCCATAGGGCTCTGAATCCCTCCTATTTATAGATGTCCCCTGTCAAACCCTAATGGGTCCTCCCCTAGTGGGTATTGGATCTGCATCCAATAAGACAAGGGCTTCGTCGGATATCTCATATCTAAACCTCTTTTCATCGCAATGCCTACCATATGTGTGTGACCCTCTAGGCCCAATATCGAGCTGACCGTGAGTCATACCTGTCAGAACTCCTTCTAACTCAGTGAATTATTATCTCTGTAATAATTCACTCGACTCATCGACTACGGACGTACTAAGCCACTACGCCGTAGTCCCCAGACGATACAGGGGAATCCAATCCATTGGACCTGTCTGTCCTCAGTTACCGTGTACCTATAGTCCCTCATCCATCTAATATACCAGAGACCGTATATCGAGCATGGTGTTGTCAGACCCATACGGTCTCTTCTCGAGTCTCGCTCTAATCGGATTCTCCCGGAGAACTCTTTCTCTCTCACCCCGAATGACCCTGGCCAGGGATTTGCCTAAGCAAGAATACATGGGATATTCCTCTCATGATGCCGAGAGTGGATGATCCTCTATCGACACTCAATAGCCCTCTTAAGGTCGACTACCACTCCCAATGACCAGATGTACTAGATCTGGGACAACCAAACCTATAAGTCTGGTATCAAAGAGTGGAGCACTCATACAGGACATCCTTGGTGTCTCAAGTCTAAGGACCAGATACACCACTAGGACTACGTAATCGCTGTCTGACAATAAGGCATCATCAACCATCCAGCATTCTGTAAGCGGATCAATCAGTGAACTCATTCTCCAATGAGCACCTGTACTGTATCCTTAGTGTCCCCACACAAGCAGCTTTGAGACCAGCTGCATCCATCATATGGATGGGTATACAGCACACCAGTTTGTCCGGTTATCATGATATCCCTCTCGAGTAACCTATGACCGGGATTATTTAGGATATGTGTTTAAAGGTGAATCGATCTCACTATCGTGATCTCATCACGATCTGATTCCCATTGCACAAATCTAAGGACATCACAATATATGTATGCATTTATGCAATAGTTATAAAGTGATATATGTCAAAATATAATAAGCAAAAAGATTTTGTATTAAGTTACACGTGCCATCACTCACGTGATTGGCTTGCTGTGACCTATGACTAGCAACATCATCATGGCACTGTTCCCGAGACTATGTCAGGTGGTTGTACCGCTAGTTTGTGTAGTGGAACCACCCCTAGTAGGGTGCTAGACGGTGGTACCGCCAATCTAGGCGATGGTACCACCTAGTGGCAAGGAGCTAGGTGGTGGTATTGCTAGACTAGGTGGTGGTACTGCCCAGTGCAGTGTTAGTGTCAAACTGACACTAGCAATAGTACCACCCAGCACAAGCGGTGGGACCGCCCGAACCTAGGAAACCTAGGATGAGATATTTTTAGGCTCCAAGTTTGAATCAACTTGAGGCCTATAAATACCTCTCTCATCCCTAGTTAAGATATACAAGACTTGAGAGTAAAAATAGAAAGAAACGCTATTGCAATCTTTTGTGAACTCCTCTTAAAAGTTCTAAGTGTTAGAATAGTTTGAGAGAGGAGTAAATGGGGGTGTATATCTCCTAAACTCGGTAAAAGGAGAATCAAGTTGTAAAAGATGGTTGGTCTTCGCCTATTGAAGGAAGATCGATAGTGGATACCGATGGCCTCGACGGAAGAGGAATTGGCGGAGTGGATGTAGGTCACGACGACCGAACCACAATAAAATCTGGTTTGCATTTCCTTCTTGCAATTTACATTAACTGCAAACTGCCTTCAATACTTTTATGAACACGCTTTCAAGTGAAGTTTCCGAAATCGATTTTCAGTGGATGAGAGATTTTTCAAAACCGACGTTTTTACCGCTACACTAATTCACCACCCCCACCCCCCACCCTCTTAGTACCGGCTCTTGATCCTAACACTAAGCTCAGCCTCCCAGGTATTCTAAGTAGTGGTACCACCTAGACTGGGCACCGGTACCACCGGTAGTTAATGTTGTCAAGCGATGGTACCACTAGAGCCTAGTATCCGAGGCTTTATCAAGTAGTAGTACTACCAAACTGGGCGGAGATACCGTCAGATTAGGCAGTGATACTACCTAGTATTAGCTCTGTTAGGCGGTAGTATCATCAGACTAGGCGGTGGTATCACCTAGTACTAGTAGTGGTACCGCCAGTATCTCGGAAACCCAGAATGAGATACTTTTTTACTTCAATTTTGAAGTCATTGTGGCTATAATTATCCCACCCTTTTCTACATGAAAGGGTAATAAAGTTCAATCAAAGTATGAAAAAATCTTTTAAGTGTTATGGTGTAAAAGTGTTGTAAAATTGGAAAGAGTCCTCCTCTCTCTATCTCTTTAGTTTTGCAATTATGTAAGAAGAGGTGTGAGACTTGTAAGGGAACTCCTGAATTTTTTAAAAGGAAAAAGTACTGTAAAGAGATGGTTGGTTTTCGTCTATCGAAGAAAGACCATTAGTGGACACCGATGATCTCCACGAAGGAGGAATCGGAAGTGGATGTAGGTCATAACGACCGAACTACTATAAATTTCGATGTGTTCTTTCCATACTGCTTATTTTATTTACTTATGCTTTATTCTATTTTAGTTCATTACAAATTGTCCAATCCCCTCTTCTTTGCTCACCTACAAACTTATTAGAGACAAACATCTTTCCAAAACGATCCTCGTCGAACTAAGATTTTTTTTATCGTACGAAGTTTTTTAAAATTATTTAAATTTATCATTTTTATTCGCTACACTAATTCACTCCCATTTTTAGTGTCGTTCTTTATCCTAACACAACCATGGGTCAAATATAAAAGATAATAGACTTATTTATATGGAACATGCCAAAGATAAAAGATAATAGATTTATTTATATGAAAAGATCTAACCACCGGCTAAAGATAAAAGACAAAAGATTTATTTATATTGAACATGCCAAGAACCTTTCATCTTAATTTTAGTTAATTTATAGATTTTTAGTAGTCCTCCCTCCAGCACACCAAAGCCTAGTTGAGTTCAATCCAGCTGTAGCAGCTCTCATAGATGGAGAAAGGATTATGGTTCTTTGATTTTTACTCTTTGATCAAGATTTGAACTCTTTAAACTTATCCATCTCTACATATTCTTAACACCTTCAAATCTTAAATGAGTAGTTGTGGAATAATTTGAATGCATAGTAAAATTGTATATTGATGTAAGTGTTGTTTGGTAAAATTATATTTTAAAAGTCTATTAAATATTATGTGACAAATTTATCCTTCTAAATTTTTAATATTTACTTAAAAAATAATATTTTTATTAAAAATAATAAATAAAATAAAATAAATAAATATACATAATCTTATAAAACAAATTTTGTCTGATCAGATATCTAAAAAATAAAATATATAATCATATAAATGAATTAAAATAATCTTTAAAAATAAATAAATAAAATTTTAATTTATAGAAGACATAAATTGTTGAATCTCGTATTTTGATGATGAAACCACTAGATATGTGTTTATAATTTAAACTGCATTTTGAGTGATGCAGGTCTACTCGATCAGGATTAGACAATTAACGCAGGAGGAATTGACGTTGCGCCGGAGGAGATCACGTCAGGATATTGGACGACAGAAGGCTTCGGACGTCGGGCATCGGGCTAAGGAGAGCGGAATTGCGCCAAGGATATCGAGGTTGCGGAGGTCAACTGCCGATTGGGCAACAAGCCGCAAGAGAGGACGATGCGCTGAAGAATTGGACGAAGCGCCAACCAATGACGTGCCGGGCAACGGAATGTCGATTCGCGTTGTAATAATTGTCTAGATCAGAGTAGAGTTTTAGTTTGTGTGTGCAGGAATAATTATGATAATGAGGAAGACATAAAGCGAAACAAAGTGTCAGAGTCAAGCTCAAAGGATTTGTTGCGAGTTTGAGAGTTCGACGGAAGTCCTAAGGTTCGTCAGGAATGCTGCCGGAACTAGCCGAGAATGAGTAGGGAGCTTGCCGAAGGGTTTTTCTTTTCTTCGCCGAAGGTTCGTTGGAAGTTCGCGAGCTCGCCGAGAAAGATCGAAGCTTGCCAAGAAGCTCGTTGGAACTCACCAAGATCAAATCGTGAAGTCTAGGAGCTTGCCGGAGTCCACGAGAATGGTTTCCCAGAGTTTATCTGGAAGACCGTCGAAGTTCGGCTCTAAGCTTGCCTAAGAAGTCTTGACTTACGAACTTTGTAATAGCTTAGAAAATGTCTTTAAATTTGTTGTTACCACGTTAATTAGGGTCGATTAGGTGTTAATCCTATAACCCAAGTAGGGGCCAATTGGGCCCCGAGTTCGACTAGTTTGGGCCAAGATTGAAGCCCAACTAGTGGGCTGAAAACATCTTGGCCGGTGGCACCGCCGGGCTGGCGGTGGCACGCCCGCCCGCTGCCGAGAGCTGGGCAGCACCGCCTGGGCTGGCGGTGGCACACCAGTGCCCAGAGCCAAGCCGGTGACACCTCTGGTTGGGTTACCTGCACCGCCAAAGAACCGAAGGCTGGCGGGCACTGGCTATTTGCGGCAGGCACCGCCAAAGATCGGGAACCCAAAGAGAATTTGAATTTTGGAGCCCAAATTTTGGAGCTCAAATTTGAATCCTCTTGAGGCCTATAAATACCCCTAAAATCTCAGCTGAGAACACAACCTTTTGAGCAGCAAGAGTTTGAGAGAAAGGTCATAGAAAAGTGTTAGCTTGTCTTCTTTTCAATTTGCTAGTGTTCACCTCATCTCTTCTCGAAAATCTGTAAGAGAGTGAACCGCTTGTAAAGAGTTGTAAGAGGGGTATTTACCCTTCCATTTCAAGAGACTTGCTAGTGGAAGGTGGGAGCCTCATCAAGAGGGGCCTCATGAAGTGGAGTAGGTCATTTGACCCAACCACTCTAAAATCGGCGTGATCCTTGGTTTGCATTTCATTATTGCTATTTACATTATTGCAAACCTTCTTATATGCTTTAGTTCCTTATTACTTTTGCTGCGCATATTTAAGAATACGCTTTCAAGATTAAGCTTGTCAAGTTCAGCTCTTATCATACGAAAGATTTTTTAAAAACCGAAGTTTTAATCTGCTGCACTAATTCACCCCCCCCTCTTAGTGCTGCTCCGATCCTAACAATTGGTATCAGAGCCACGGTTTTCTACTTTGGTTTAACACCCAAATAGAAATGACTCTTTATGGCTTTCAAGAGGGTCACTCTCTCATTCGTCCTCCCTTTTTCAATGGGACGGACTACACCTATTGGAAAACTCGAATGAGAGTTTTCTTACTTTCGTTGAATCTCGAGCTATGGAATATTGTCGAAAATGGATTTAAAAAATCTTCTCTTCCGATGAGTGAATGAGATGAATTGGAGAAGAAAGTTTTTGCTTGAAATGCAAAGGCTATGAATGCCTTATATTGTGCACTTGACAAAAATGAATTTAATCGCATTTCGATTTGTGATTCGGCTTTTGATATTTGGAGAACTCTTGAGGTCACTCATGAAGGCACTAGCCGAGTGAAAGAGTCCAAAATCAACATTCTTGCGGACTCTTACGAACTTTTCCGGATGAAACCAAGTGAGTCCATCGGAGACATGCACACTCGTTTCTCGGATTTCATCAATAGACTCAAAGCTCTTGGTAAAAGTTTTTCTAACTTTGAACTTGTCACTAAAATCTTAAGATCCCTTCCAAAAAGATGGGAATCAAAAGTTACGGCTATTCAAGAGGCCAAGGACCTTAAAACATTTCCTCTTGAAGAACTTGTTGGGTCTCTATTGACCTACGAAATGAACAATGTAACAAAAAGAAAACTCGAGAACAACCTTCCAAAGGACAGGAAGGATTTGGGACATAGAACACATGAAGACCACTCGAGCATAAGCTCAAGTGATGGTGAACTTAAACTACAAATGAATCAAAAATTAAAAAGAAAAATGAATGGAACTACTTGCTTTGAACGCAAGAAGAACAAAAATTGGGATGAATTGAGCTCTTCCAAGACGCGAGGAGAAAATCAAGAAAGGCGAGGTGGCAAACTATGCCTCAATCACTCTCAATAATGAGGTAATCGAAATCCCCCTAATTTATTTCGAAATTACATAATACTTTCATGAGTCATTTTTAATTTAGTTTAGGATTAATTTTTTTAAAAATTGCATGTGTTATGTTAATGCAATAAAATGTTAGATATAAATCTAATGCTTATACACCTAGTAAGATTAATCTTATGTATGTGTTTGAGAAGTAAGAATGTATATTTTGACGATTTCCATATTGATTTTCACTGACGATGCATGGCTTTTGAATGGAAGGCTTGAGATTTTTTTGAACCTTATATTTGGTTTTCAAACATGATGTATGGTTTTGACATATGAATAAAATTTGAGCATGCTAAGATAAAGTCAATCGTATAAATTAAAACTAAAGAAGTTTTAGTTATCTATAAGAATCATTCGAAATTATGTTCAATAAAACCAATTCAAAATGATGGAATGAAAATATTAAATGTTTTGATACCATTTTATGCATGAGATTTTAAAAGTTATACATAATGATCTTGATGGTTTATATGAAGAAATATATTTTTTGATCCTAAATGATTGATGATATATATGTATATTTTGGTACAAAAAGGACAAAGGCATGCTTATATAAAACAATTAAATAGATAAAAGTATTTTTCTTGAATATTCTTGGTTTGATGAATCTATTTTATCATCTTTTTATGAATATCTTAAAAATGATTTTGATTTGATGATTTGAATTTAAATGAGCTTTATCTTGATTTTTTTGAGATTTATAACTTGAGATTTACTCTTTAAAAATCAAGATCTTGTATCCTCAATGGTCCTTTTTAACATCTACTATCCAAATGAATTATGATTGGTATCAATTGCTATATTTCTTCTTATCATGCACTAAAGAGAAAATTTTCCTAAATGAATCATGATTTTTTTGGAACCATAATTCTTTTTATGATTCATAATGAATTGAGAAATTTTATATGCTTGAATTAATATCTTATTCTCTTATAAGATTGAATGAATTTTATCTATATCATGATCTCCTAAGATTTTCGCTTGATTATTATTATAAATCTATGTATACCATTTTGAATCTCTTGAAAGTAATGTTGAGATTTTGATGAATTTGACAATTTAAATTTAAATGAGTTTGTATTCAACTTACGATCTTGATTTCTTGGATTTACTAATTGAGATTCTTTTTTAATCACAATCTCTTCTTTGTACACCTACAATTTTTGTTATTTATAAAAGGAAGATATTTGATTAAATGAATCATGTCTTTTGGTATTCAAATGGTCTTATCTTTGATGATATGATTTCTTTATATCTATGATACAAATGCCATGAAATGATTGAAATATTTTACACTTTTATGCTCTTCCCTACTTCTTTCTTGTTTTCAATGATAAAATAGGGAGAATATTTGATCATGCATGGTAGGATATAATTTGACAAAATGGATACCATTATGAAACATTTATGATTGGCAATGATGCATACAATACTTGTGCTTTCTAATTATGATGTGATGTATTGCATATGATGTAAATCATGATTTAAAATACTATGAGTTATTGCCAAAAAGATGTATCATGTATGATATGCTTATAATGTTGATTGATTTATTCAATATCGCGCATGAATGAAATATAAGGTTTCTGAAATAGTGCATGTTTTAATTTGAAAATAGAATGATGCATAAATAATATTGATACTTACCTTTGTCATGATTTAAAAATTGATGTAAAGGTTTTTTTCCCTCCGTTTTGACAATGACAAAGGGGGAGATAGATTGCTAGCACAATTCAAGAAAAAGAAAAAATTGCACTTCTCAAAAGAGAAGAAATTGCTATCTTGAACATCACCGAGAATTGCTAGCTTGAAACATCAAGAAAATACAAAAATGTGCAATCGTGCTTATCTCAAGAAAAGCAAATATGCCAACTTGTATATATTTGAATTTGCTAGCCTATAACACTTGCATATTTTAAAAAGCAAGAGTTACTTTTTTGAACATCTCTAAATTGCTAGCTTGCAAGTTCTAAAATGTTGTAAAATTACTAGATTGCATGATGATAAAAATTTAACATTATGTTTTTCATTCAATAAGTTGAACCCATATAACAAACACTTGATTGTGGTACTTCTCCTTTTTGTTGATGACAAAGGGGGAGAAGTATGTTGATTACATGACATGTGATGAATAAGTTTTATACATATGTTCATGATGATGTGTTGCAAGTATTCATGATGAATATTGCACTGACTTGAATTCTGCTTGAATTCAAGGTTCTATCAATATGGCATATTGATAGGGGGTGTTTTTTAAACTCTGGGAGTTAAGGTTAACTCCGTCATCAAGTGGTTGTCATCATCAAAAAGGGGGAGATTGTTGAATCTCGTATTTTGATGATGAAACCACTTGATATGTGTTTATAATTTAAACTGCATTTTGAGTGATGCAGGTCTACTCGATCAGGATTAGACAATTAACGTGAGGAGGAATTGACGTTGCGCCGGAGAGATCACGTCGCCGATATTGGACGATAGAAGGCTTCCGGATGTCGGGCATCGGGCTAAGGAGAAAGCGGAATTGCGCCAAGGATATCGAGGTTCTGGGAGGTCAACTGCCGATTGGGCAACAAGCAAAAAGAGGACGATCTTGCTTGAAGAATTGGACCAGCGCCCAACCAATGACGTCTTAGCAACGGAATGTCGATTAGCGTTGTAATAATTGTCTAGATCGAGTAGAGTTTTAGTTTGTTTGTGTGCAGGAATAATTATGATAATGAGGAAGACATAAAAAGCGAAACAAAGTGTCGAGTCAAAAGCGCAAAGGATTTGTTACGAGTTCGAGAGTTCGACGGAAGTCCGAAGGTTCATCGAGAATGTCTTCTTAGGAACTAGCCGAGAATGAGTAGGGAGCTTGTCAGGGTTTTTTTCGGAAGCTCACCGGAAGGTTCGTTGGAAGTTCGGAGCTCGCCGAGAAAGATCGAGACTTGCCGAAGAAGCTCGTTGGAACTCGCCAAGATCAAATCGTGAAGTCTAGGAGCTTGCCGGGAGTCCACAGAATGGTTTCCGAGAGTTTATCGGAAGACCGTCAGAAGTTCGTCGGAAGCTTGCCGGAAGAAGTCTTGACTTACGAACTTTGTAATAGCTTAGAAAATGTCTTTAAATTCGTAGTTACCACGTTAATTAGGGTTAGGATTAGGTGTTAATCCTATAACCCAAGTAGGGGCCAATTGGGCCCGAGTTCGGACTAGTTTGGGCCAAGATTGAAGCCTAACTAGTGGGCTGAAAACACTGAGGCGGTGGCACCGCCTGGGCTGGGCGGTGGCACCGCCCAGTGCCCGAGAGCCAGGCGGTGGCACCGCTTGGCTGGGCGGTGGCACCGCCAGCATCGGGAACCCAAAGAGAATTTGAATTTTGGAGCCCAAATTTTGGAGCTCAAATTTGAATCCTCTTGAGGCCTATAAATACCCCTAAAATCTCAGCTGAGAACACAACCTTTTGAGCAGCAAAAGTTTGAGAGAAAGGTCTTAGAAAAGTGTTAGCTTGTCTTCTTTTCAATTTGCTAGTGTTCACCTCATCTCTTCTCGAAAATCTGTAAGAGAGTAAACCGCTTGTAAAGAGTTGTAAGAGGGGTATTTACCCTTCCATTTCAAGAGACTTGCTAGTGGAAGGTGGGAGCCTCATCGAAGAGGGGCCTCGCAAGTGGAGTAGGTCATTTGACCGAACCACTCTAAAATCGGCGTGATCCTTGGTTTGCATTTCATTATTGCTATTTACATTATTGCAAACCTTCTTATATGCTTTAGTTCCTTATTACTTTTGCTGCGCATATTTAAGAATACGCTTTCAAGATTAAGCTTGTCAAGTTCCCCTCTTATCATACGAAAGATTTTTTAAAAACCGAAGTTTTAATCCGCTGCACTAATTCACCCCCCCCTCTTGGTGCTGCTCCGATCCTAACAATTGGTATCAGAGCCATGGTTTTCTACTTTGGTTTAACACCCAAATAGAAATGACTCTTTATGGCTTTCAAGAGGGTCACTCTCTCATTCGTCCTCCCTTTTTCAATGGGACGGACTACACCTATTGGAAAACTCGAATGAGAGTTTTCTTACTTTCGTTGAATCTCGAGCTATGGAATATTGTCGAAAATGGATTTAAAAAATCTTCTCTTACGATGAGTGAATGGGATGAATTGGAGAAGAAAGTTTTTGCTTTAAATGCAAAGGCTATGAATGCCTTATATTGTGCACTTGACAAAAATGAATTTAATCGCATTTCGATTTGTGATTCGCTTTTGATATTTGGAGAACTCTTGAGGTCACTCATGAAGGCACTAGCCAGTGAAAGAGTCCAAAATCAACATTCTTGTGCACTCTTACTTTTTTTCCGGATGAAACCAAGTGAGTCCATCGGAGACATGCACACTCGTTTCTCGGATTTCATCAATGGACTCAAAGCTCTTGGTAAAAGTTTTTCTAACTTTGAACTTGTCACTAAAATCTTAAGATCCCTTCCAAAAAGATGAGAATCAAAAGTTACGGCTATTCAAGAGGCCAAGGACCTTAAAACATTTCCTCTTGAAGAACTTGTTGGGTCTCTAATGACCTACTGAAATGAACAATGTGACAAAAGAAAAAAAACGAGAACAACCTTCCAAAGGACAGGAAGGATTTGGGACATAGAACACATGAAGACCACTCGAGCATAAGCTCAAGTGATGGTGAACTTAAACTACAAATGAAAAAAAATTAAAAAAAAAAAAAAGAATGGAACTACTTGCTTTGAACGCAAGAAGAACAAAAAATTGGGATGAATTGAGCTCTTCCCAAGACGAGGAGAAAATCAAGAAAGGCGAGGTGGCAAACTATGCCTTAATCACTCTCAATAATGAGGTAATCAAAATCCCCTAATTTATTTCGAAATTACATAATACTTTCATGAGTCATTTTAATTTAGTTTAGGATTAATTTTTTTTTGAAAATTGCATGTGTTATGTTAATGCAATAAAATGTTAGATATAAATCTAATGCGTATACACCTAGTAAGATTAATCTTATGTATGTGTTTGAGAAGTAAGAATGTATATTTTGATTTTTCCATATTGATTTTCAATGACGATGCATGGCTTTTTGAATGGAAGGCTTGATGATTTTTTTTGAACCTTATATTTGGTTTTCAAAGATGATGTATGGTTTTGACATATGAATAAAATTTGAGCATGCTAAGATAAAGTCAATCGTATAAAAATTAAAACTAAAAGAAGTTTTAGTTATCTATAAGAATCATTCAAAATTATGTTCAATAAAACCAATTCAAAATGATGGAATGAAAATATTAAATGTTTCGATACCATTTTATGCATGAGATTTTAAAAGTTATACATAATGATCTTGATGGTTTTTATGAAGAAATTTATTTTTCGATCCTAAATGATTGATGATATATATGTATATTTTGGTACAAAAAGGACAAAGGCATGCTTATATAAAACAATTAAATAGATAAAAGTATTTTTCTTAAATATTCTTGGTTTGATGAATCTATTTTATCATCTTTTTATGAATATCTTAAAAATGATTTTGATTTGATGATTTGAATTTAAATGAGCTTTATCTTGATTTTTTTGAGATTTATAACTTGAGATTTACTCTATAAAAATCAAGATCTTGTATCCTCAATGTTCCTTTTTAACATCTACTATCCAAATGAATTATGATTGGTATCATTGCTATATTTCTTCTTATCATGCACTAAAGAGAAAATTTTCCTAAATGAATCATGATTTTTTTGGAACCATAATTCTTTTTATGATTCATAATGAATTGAGAAATTTTATATGCTTGAATTAATATCTTATTCTCTTATAAGATTGAATGAATTTTATCTATATCATGATCTCCTGAGATTTTCCCTTGATTATTATTATAAATCTATGTATACCATTTTGAATCTCTTGAAAGTAATGTTGAGATTTTGATGAATTTGACAATTTAAATTTAAATGAGTTTGTATTCAACTTACGATCTTGATTTCTTGGATTTACTACTTGAGATTCTTTTTTAATCATAATCTCTTCTTTGTACACCTACAATTTTTGTTATTTATAAAAGGAAGATATTTGATTAAATGAATCATGTCTTTTGGTATTCAAATGGTCTTATCTTTGATGATATTATTTCTTTATATCTATGATACAAATGCCATGAAATGATTGAAATATTTTACACTTTTATGCTCTTCCCTACTTCTTTCTTGTTTTCAATGATAAAATAGGGAGAAGATTTGATCATGCATGGTAGGATATAATTTGACAAAATGGATACCATTATGAAACATTTATGATTGGCAATGATGCATACAATACTTGTGCTTTCTAATTATGATGTGATGTATTGCATATGATGTAAATCATGATTTAAAATACTATGAGTTATTGCCAAAAAGATGTATCATGTATGATATGCTCATAATGTTGATTGATTTATTCAATATCGCGCATGAATGAAATATAAGGTTTCTGAAATAGTGCATGTTTTAATTTGAAAATATAATGATGCATAAATAATATTGATACTTACCTTTGTCATGATTTAAAAATTGATGTAAAGGTTTTTTTCCCTCCTTTTTGACAATGACAAAGGGGGAGATAGATTGCTAGCACAATTCAAGAAAAAGAAAAAATTGCACTTCTCAAAAGAGAAGAAATTGCTATCTTGAACATCACCGAGAATTGCTAGCTTGAAACATCAAGAAAATACAAAAATGTGCAATCGTGCTTATCTCAAGAAAAGCAAATATGCCAACATGCATATATTTGAATTTGCTAGCCTATAACACTTGCATATTTTAAAAAGCAAGAGTTACTTTCTTGAACATCTCTAAATTGCTAGCTTGCAAGTTCTAAAATGTTGTAAAATTACTAGATTGCATGATGATAAAAATTTAACATTATGTTTTTCATGCAATAAGTTGAACCCATATAACAAACACTTGATTGTGGTACTTCTCCTTTTGGTTGATGACAAAGGGGGAGAAGTATGTTGATGACATGACATGTGATGCATAAGTTTTATACATATGTTCATGATGATGTGTTGCAAGTATTCATGATGAATATTGCACTGACTTGAATTCTGCTTGAATTCAAGGTTCTATCAATATGGCATATTGATAGAGGGAGTTTATTTAAACTCTGGGAGTTAAGGTTAACTCCGTCATCAAGTGGTTGTCATCATTAAAAAGGGGGAGATTGTTGAATCTCGTATTTTGATGATGAAACCACTTGATATGTGTTTATAATTTAAACTGCATTTTGAGTGATGCAGGTCTACTCGATCAGGATTAGACAATTAACGCAGGAGGAATTGACGTTGTGCCGGAGGAGATCACGTCAGGATATTGGACGACAGACGTAAGGCTTGGACGTCGGGCATCGGGCTAAGGAGAGCGGAATTGCGCCAAGGATATCGGGGTTATGGAGGTCAACTGCCGATTGGGCAACAAGTCGCAAGAGAGGACGATCTTGCTGAAGAATTGGACGAAGCGCCAACCAATGACGTGCCGAGCAACGGAATGTCGATTCGCATTGTAATAATTGTCTAGATCGGAGTAGAGTTTTAGTTTGTGTGTGCAGGAATAACTATGATAATGAGGAAGACATAAAGCGAAACAAAGTGTTAGAGTCAAGCGCAAAGGATTTGTTGCGAGTTCGAGAGTTCGACGGAAGTCCGAAGGTTCGTCGGGAATGCTTAATCGAACTAGCCGAGAATGAGTAGGGAGCTTGCCGAAGGGTTTTTCGGAAGCTTCGCCGAAGGTTCGTTGGAAGTTCGGAGCTCGCCGAGAAAGATCGAGCTTTCGCCAAGAAGCTCGTTGGAACTCGCCAAGATCAAATCGTGAAGTCTAGGAGCTTGCTTAGGAGTCCGCAGAATGGTTTCCAGAGTTTATCGGAAGACCGGCCGGAAGTTAAATTCGGAAGCTTGCCGGAAGAAGTCTTGACTTACGAACTTTGTAATAGCTTAGAAAATGTCTTTAAATTCGTAGTTAGCACGTTAATTAGGGTTAGGATTAGGTGTTAATCCTATAACCCAAGTAGGGAACCAATTGGGCCCGAAGTTCGCACTAGTTTGGGCAAGAGATTGAAGCCCAACTAGTGGGTCGAAACATTGGGCGGGGCACCACTGCTGGCTGGCGGTGGCACCACCGCCCAGGTTCAAAAGCCAGGTGACACCTCCTGGGCTGGCGCCGGCACCACCAGCAACCGAAAGGGCCAGGTGGCACCGGCTTGGCTGAAGGTGCACCGCTAGCATCGGGAACCCAAAGAGAATTTGAATTTTGGAGCCCAAATTTTGGAGCCCAAATTTGAATCCACTTGAAGCCTATAAATACCCCTAAAATCTCAGCTGAGAACACAACCTTTTGAGTAGCAAGAGTTTGAGAGAAAGGTGTTAGAAAAGTGTTAGCATGTCTTCTTTTCAATTTGCTAGTGTTCATCTCATCTCTTCTCGAAAATCTGTAATAGAGTGAACCGCTTGTAAAGAGTTGTAAGAGGGGTATTTACCCTTCCATTTCATTTCAAGAGACTTGCTAGTGGAAGGTGGGAGCCTCATCGAAGAGGGGCCTCGCAAGTGGAGTAGGTCATTTGACCGAACCACTCTAAAATCGGCGTGATCCTTGGTTTGCATTTCATTATTGCTATTTACATTATTGCAAACCTTCTTATATGCTTTAGTTCCTTATTACTTTTGCTACGCATATTTAAGAATACGCTTTCAAGATTAAGCTTGTCAAGTTCCGCTCTTATCATACGAAAGATTTTTTAAAAACCGAAGTTTTAATCCGCTGCACTAATTCACCCCCCCCCCCTCTTAGTGCTGCTCCGATCCTAACATAAATCATATTAGTTTCTCATTAAATAATATTGATAATCTTGATAAAACGATAGGATATTTTGAGAATTTAAAAACTTACATTAGCATCCAACTGAAATGAAATGTTAATATTGTACTGAGATAGTATTAGCATTTAAGTATTTGTAATGTACCATCCAAGCTAAATATAATTTGAAAAAAATTTGCTAAGTATCCAATTCATATTTAAAATATGTATTTAGCCGTCAATGCACAATTATTCACAAATGCACCTTAGTCTCACATGCACCATGTTATTTGTTTTCAAACCTAGTTCAAAATTCAGAACCGGCAAAGACTTAAATCAACTAATAATAATTTAATTACTAAAATATGAGTTAAATATTCTAAATTAATAATTCATATTAATCAGTTAATTAGTCAGTTATCCCATAAGATCATGACAAATACACTTAGATTTTATTTATTTCTATTAATTCAACAAACACCATTAATTTCCACCATGCTCGATAAAAGCTGGATCAGGATTAAAATCACGATTTTTTTGTCACGGTGTATTCTATGCGGATTGGATTTCTCTAGCTTTAAAATTGGCACTTGGGCATTACTTCTTATGTGGTTTGTATTGGATCACTTTGGCACATCTACCTTGTGTTTCGATTACTACATGAGAGGGTTGACCGGGTTGGAGATTTAAAAGGTCACATACGGTAAGTAAAAGATGTGATAGGGAGAATATTAGTCTTCAATCCAAGCTCAACGGGTCGCATCTCAATCGGCAGAAAAGATAAAAAGAACTCTAATTGATGCTCCACCACATCAGCAAAATCCAAACAGTAAATACTTCATGAATATTTTTTATTATATAGAATATTCTATCTAATTGTGAGTAGTTGTTACGTGCAGCACCCTATAAAAGATAGAGATAAACATAATAATCGAGGCTAAACCCTCTACTTTTCGACTCCTTAATCTAGATCATGCTATGCTCATTGAAAGACATCGATTTTTATGCTGGGATGGTGCTTCCGGATAACACCTCTTTGGGGGCTCAGAATATTAGGTTATTTGGATCATAGAACCATTGCTTCTGTTTAGCGCTTATTTTCTGTCCTTTCGATCAGTGACATATACGAAGGTACCAAATCAAATTGGGAGAGGAATGTGGAATGCTATTTAATGAGATGGTTCATGAGATATGTGAGAGTCGAAAAAGGAAGACAGAAACGGAACGCACGGATGCATGTGCACTCCCGTCTTCTTCGCAATAATCGAGTTAGAGTAGCCAGGAAGCATTCGGATTCATGTCTCGTTGTTCGTTTCTCAGCAAACTGGTGGTTGACATGTTAATTTTTATGGAATCTTCTGTCGCCTCAACTCACTTTAATTTTTTCTTTTTTTAATAAAAAACCTTTTCCATTTTCCCTCCCCATCAAATAGTGAGAGAAAAAAAAAAAGATATACTATTACCCCTATTTTGGTATCTAAGCCCTAAATTGTTTTAAAAAAAAACTCATGCTATAAAAATAATAACATTGATATTTGAATTTTGGATGTATTTTTATTAGGGTGATTTTCCTTATAAAGCTTTACTTTTTGGGTTTTTCTTGAAAAGTATTCTTGTTTTAATTTCTCATATGGTACCATTATTTTTTGTAATACCATAATACCCCTCATCACCATTTGTTGCCTCGGCCTTCACCCTCATCCGTCATCTCCGTCCTTATCCTTGTCTATCACTATTATCGATAAGACCCTTATTCGTCATTGTATCTGTATCCTCATTTATCGTTTTCACTTTCATTCTCGTTCATCAACCTTGAGCGCATTTTGATCTTTAGAAGTTTCACCATCGGCCTCTCATAATTCTTATCTGTGGCGAACGAGAGTATTAAGAAGGGTGAGAAATATAAATAACATATGAAATGTAATGATTATCGGGAAAAGCAACGAGCAACGATGAAAGATATTATGAATATTATAAAAAATAGAGACACCATTTAAAAAAATAAAAATAAGGACACATTCCAAGCAGAAACAAAAAAATATTTTCATGAAATCATCCTTTTTAATACATTAAAAAATCAGAAACCGTTCTTGGCCCCAACTATACTAACGCCTTTTGGGCTTTATCTCTCTCGGCGTTCCACTAGTTGCTTCCGTTCGTTTCTGCTTCCTTTTCGAAATCATGTCAGGGAACTGAAGCAAACAAGATAGAACAGAGGAAGGTTTGGACGACCCTCTTCCGCGTTTCTCTGAGGCATTGTGGTAAGTTAATGTCAACTTCATATGATTCAAATCCTGTTCTCGTATTTTGGTAGATTTGCAATTACTGCTTGCAACTATTTCTGTCACTTTGCAATATGGATTTCTATGTTCATTTTTGCTGTTCATGAAGGTCTTCATGGATCCTAGTAAAGGAAGTTTATGAGATCGAATCTGGGCACTTGTAAGTTGATTTAGATTGGTTTGATTTCCTCGAGAATTCTGATTGCTACGATTCGAATCGAGTGTTCGATGAAATAGCCATTTTATATCCATCAATAGGTACTTCATGGCAAAAGGAGGGAAGTCCTTTCAAGATACAGAAGGAAGGCCACAGCGCTCTCGGCCGATGAATGAGAGTGACGAAGATAGCAACTGTTTCACTGATGCAGAGGACGAGGCTTGGCATTCTCCATGTAATTCAAGTTTTACCTGTTCGGCTTCCGACATGTTGCGCTTCTCCTGTGCTTCCCATTGCGAGATCGATGGATCCCCTGAGGCTGGCAGTAAATCCTATGTCTCGGACCGTTCCCTCCAGGGCGACCTGGAAAGTGGTATTTGGGAGATTAAGAAAGGGGATAAGGATTGCAGGATTTGCCATCTCAACTTGGAGGAAGCTGCTCCAGAGTCGGGTGTTCAGATTCTGCTGGGCTGCTCTTGCAAGAATGACCTGGCTATTGCCCATAAGCTGTGCGCAGAGAAATGGTTCAAGATCAAAGGAAACAAGTAAGCAAAACTTATTTTCTCATATTATCCTATGTGAATATTTTGGTCCTTACTGTGTTCTGTAAATCCTCGAGAAAAATAATGTTTCAGTTGGCATTATAACATTACTGTTTTTCTTCACAAATTAACAGAACAATGTTTATAGCAGCATATGCTTTGATGTGAAATTTGCATTTGAGGGACTCAAACTATCAGTAGTTGATGCAAATGCTTGTTGCATGAAATCCCAATTGCAGGCATTTTGTAGAATTCATTTGTTGTGTACTTGGTGCTTCATGAACTTGATGCCACCCAAAGTGTGAACATAAAAGGAGATATTCTTCTTTAGTTTTGAAAAGGAAGGAGATACAGAAAAAGTAGACGTAAAATATAAGAGGAACTAATAAAGTAGGGAATCCAGAAACTTGGTCAAAAAGCTAACTTGGTGGAGATATCAAAGTGATGAAGTAGATCAAGATAAATATCCGGGACTAAGATTTAGACTTTCTTTATGGTTCCTGTTTAAGTTTTCTGTAGGTGCCAATTTTTTTATTTTTCCAGAAAACCCATCAGATGTCTATGATACAGACCTTTTTGTTGTTCTCTGCTTAATAAGCCTGTAGCCTCTGTCGGTTCTAGCACAATTGATGCCACTTGGGTTGGTTTCTAGTTGAAGTGCGTATTTATTGCTGATGACATCAAGCTGTTGACTTGTTCCTAGCTAGTTCTCAGAAATGTCTGTATTTTTTTTAATCTATCCTGCTTGGAAAAGATAGCTTTCCTTGAGCTCATGTTGCAGTCTTCACTCTTCATCATTTTTACAAGTTTGAAATTTACTTATTCTATGTCTTCTAGTTTCTGATTTCAACTCGGGTTCTGTTATTTTGTATTGTCAATGGTTCTTATTTCTCCAACTTCAGTTTGACTATGTTTCATTTGCTTGTTTTTGCTTTTTCGTTTTCGTTTTTGGAGTAGATGAGATTTCTATTCCAGTTCAAAGTATAGAAAGTTGTCAGGAGAAGACCAAGACCCATCTATTTGCTATTTAAATTAATAAATCTATCTAGCAATCTCTACTATCTATCTGGGTGTCAAACACAGATTCTTTCCTCACATTTAATTCTATCGAGGACAATATGATTATTATTTATTATTTATAAATCATTTCATTATATAATTTCTATTTAGTCAGCAAATACCACGAAAAACACATCATAGCATTTCTGTAATAGTGCTAAATACCTGCAAATTTGTCCTGCCATTACATTTTGCAAGATTTATTGGCTAAGGGAAGTTGTTGGAGTTTCATTTAGCAGAAATTTTGTGGTTTCAATCTGTAGTTTTTCATGTTATACATCTAGTGCTATTATTGTTGCATCTTTAATATTTTGAATTTCTCTAGAAATGGATTCTTGTTAATACCATCAAGCTGAATTATGACTCATTTTTCCTATTTGGTTTTCATGTGAAACTCCCTTAGTACTTGTATCTTCTCTTTTTTATGACCAGAAAAAGTTTCATTGGTCATTGCAAAATGGTAACAAAAAGGTAATCCTGAGGCACTCTTGTCCTTGCCTTCCAGAATGGTTGACAAAACTATACATTCTCCCTAAGTAAGCTGCTGTATGGGCTAGAGGTAAGAGGACTGAGTCACCATAAATTTACAATCTATTTCCTTAATGTCAGTCAATCTAAGCCTTAGGAGCCAATGGAACCACAGCATAACCATTCATCATATTTACAATGTGAGATGCATCAAGGTGAACACAAATGTTCCTCAAATCTTCTTGCTTAGCAATGAAAGTCTTGGAGCATTTATTCATTTGCAAGTCTAGTGAATGGATCTACTGATCGGCAGTATGCTAAGCAGTAATCAGTAGAGTTTTCCCTTCTGGATGGTCATTTGTAACCAGTATTTTTCCAATAAAGTATCAAATAGTGTTATCTAAATGTACAACATATACTTGAAAATTTTCTTACATATTTGAATTTTCCTACTACTCTGTTCATTGCCCTTTATCACTTTTTCTTGATTGTTACCATGTACCATCATATCATTACATTTCTTTCTTGGGGGATTCACGGCAATAATGGGAATACAAGATCTTCCCCCATACCAAATAGATGCAACTTTGAGATGAGGGGAAAAAGTGAAAATTGGATGAGTTGTTTTATGGTTAATTGCAAGTCTGTCCAACAAAACAATTGATATTTGCCAGCAGTTAACACTTCCTCTATTTAAAACAGTCGATAGAGAGCTATTCATGTGCAAATACTTCCTTCCGTGATCTTTTTGGCCGAGACCAAGAAAGTAAACTGTCCCAAATGCTCCAAACAAAGAGATGCAAGGGTGTTCTTATGCTAGACAGCAAAATACAAGTTTCTTCAATAGCTCTTATTTTAAGGTTTCAACATTCTTAGTATGAGAGAGATGGATTGCGCTATTTATGTTTACTTGTTTTAGATGATTATCTCTACACTTGTTCTAACTTGGTAATTGCATTCTGAAGACAACAAACCTTGTTAATATGGGGCATGCAATATGGTTCCAAGATTCCTGTTTGGATCTTTATGTTAGAACCCTTGCAGATTCTAAACTTGGGGTTGATCTCTTTAGAGGATCGACCTCCCTGGAACTCTATAGGGGTTCCTCCCTCCAAGTTGCTGCTCAAAGGTTGCAGAAAATATTCATCTATTGCTTGTGAAAAGAGGAGGAATACATGGTATTTATAGGGTTTCTAAACCCTAACTCCTAATAGGACTCCTACTCAAGACTCCTTCTTCTAACCAACTCCTAATACACTTCTAATCAAGACTCCTATTTCTTTACAACTCCTAATTTATCTCTAAGAAACAATCTCCTAACCCTAGCCGGCCTCTTCACCTCTTTAATAGGGGTCGGCTTAGGTAGGTTTTACATGAATGTCCCTCTCAATTAGGACTCTCCTAGCTAGAGTCCTAACAAACCTCCCCTCTTCAAATCAACCTTGTCCTCGAGGCTGACGATTCATGAATTTTGGGAATTTGATCTTTAAGTCGTCATAGTTCTCCCAAGTGGTATCTTCTTTTGGTAGGTTCACCCACTGTATTAGCACTGTAGTAGTGGGTCGTCGTCGTCGAGTCACGATCCGTCGATTAATAATGACACTTGGCTGGGTCTGGAGTTCTCCTTGGATAGTTATATTTGGTGGGTGGCTTTGGGCTGTCTCCAAGCACCTATTTACAAATTTTGTCTGGCCGTTGATTTGCAGGTGATATGCCGTACTCCTTTTCAATTTAGTAACCTGTATATAGAATAACTTTGTCCAAAATCTGCTCGTGAAGATGCAAGTAGAATTTATCATAAGCACAATGCGTCCCTTATAGTGTAATTCTTTTGAGTCCCAATTGTAATGAGCCACGGAGCTTGGTGCTTCCTGTAATTTTTTTATAATCTTACTTGTCTCTGAATCTTCCTACCATTCCATCTTAATATCCTCAAGGAAGTCGCTGGTCAGAAGTGAAACGGTTGAAACTTCAGCTTGCTCGGGTAGCTGCAAAAGCGCATCTGCAAGAATATTCTCTTTCCCCTTTTTGTAAGTTATTTCATAATCAAATCCAAGAAGTTTTGTTACCCATTTTTGCTGCTCAGGGGATGATATCTTTCGCTCCAAAAAGTACTTGAGGCTTTTATGGTCGATTTTAATTTGAAATCGTCGACCATTCAAGTAGGGTCTCCATCTCGTTGCTGCGCGCACAATGGCAAGCATCTTCTTATCATATATTGACTTATTTTGATGGGAGGGAGATAGTGTCTTGCTAGTGTATGTGAGTGGTCGACCATCTTGCATGAGAACGGCTCCAATTCTGACTCCAGATGCGTCGGCCTCAATGATAAAGGGTCTATTGAATTCTGGTAGCGCAAGCACTGCCTTAAGTTTGTCGAAGGCAGCAGAGGCTTTGTCCGACCATTGGAAAGCATCTTTTTTCAGTAAAGAAGTGAGTGGTGCACTGATCTTCCCATAGTCCTTAACAAATTTTTGGTAGTAGCCCGTTAGTCCAAGGAACCCCCGTAGTAATTTCACGTTTGTAGGTTTCGGCCAGCCTTGCATTGCCTCAATTTTTGCTGGGTCTATTGCCACTCATTTTTCTGATATTATATGCCCAAGGTACTCTACTTTTTGCTAGAGAAAGCTGTACTTTGGTTGCTTTACAAAAAGAGTATTCTCCCGAAGGATCGTCAGAACAATCCGTAAATGCCGAATTTGGTGGTAACCGGATCGGAGGTCCAACTTCGTGAAGACTCGAGCTCCTTTTAATTCATCAAGAAGTTCATCCACCACTGGTATTGGGTACTTGTCCTTGACGGTGATGTCATTTAAAGCTCGGTAATCAATGCATATTCGCCATGTTCCATCCTTCTTGCGTACAAGTAGCATCGATGAAGAGTAGAGGTTGCAACTTGGCCGAATAACTCCTGTTTTGAGCATCTCTTTTACAATCCTTTATGTTTCATCCTTCTGGAGATGTAGATATTGATATGGCCGAGTATTTGCTGGAGGTTTGTCTGAAAGAATCGTTATATAATGATCATGCCGACGGGTAATAGGTAGGTTGTAAGGTTTGTCAAATATATCTGAAAATTCATCAAGCAAAGGAAGTAGGTTTGGATCTTCAAATTCTATTGGCTCTCCCTTAGTTTGCTGCTCAAGTTGTACCAAAAATCTGTGGCATGCTTTATGCAAAATCTTCTCCATTTGTTGTGTGCAAATCATCGTTACGTCGCCCCCATGTTTCTTGTTCAGTATCACCTGTTTCTCCTTACTGTAAAATTTCATAATTAGTTGCATAAAATTCCAAGAAATATCACCTAATGTTGTCAACCATTTAATTATGAGCATGGCCTCATGATCATCAAGCGGGAGAAGGAAGAAATATGCAATTATCTCTTGGTTCTGCAGCAATAGTTTCTCTTGCGGGAGCCTACGATCATACTTCAAAATCCATCCGTCGGTGACCTTAACGTCAAACCTGCTGTAATTCTCAATAGGTAAAGCCATATGGACAGCAACCTTACTGTTTAGAAAGTTAATAGTACTGCCCATGTCGATGAGAACAGTGATCGGTTGTTGTTTGAGAAGGCCTCCAACTTTCATCGTTTGCGGGTTTGAGTAGTCGACTAGTGCATGTACCGTAACTTCGATCGATTGTGGCTCTTCTTCTACATCTTCTTCTTCACGTTCAAGGCTCTCTTCTGAATGTTCAATGGCTTCTTCTTCTATTGGTTCAATCATAAGAAGTCTCCCTTTACTACAGCGATGCTCACGGCTCCACGGCTCGTCACAATGCCAACATAACCCCTTCGCATATCGCTCCCGAATCTCTTCTCCTGTTAACCTCTTTGGTGTAGCGACTTGGTCAACAGTAGGGGGGGCTGAGGGCTTCAATATTACTGGTTGAGGAGCGACCCTAGTCCTCCGAGCTTCATGGTTCAATTGCTCCTCTTGATGTCGTGCGAAAGAGATGGCTACCATAAGCGTATACGGTTGTCGCGCTTTAACTTCTCCTCGGATCTCCGGCTTCAAGCCCTCAATGAAGGTCCTCAATAGCTGTTTTTGAGACCAATCATGAGTTTGATTAGATAACCTTTCAAACCTGGTTTGGTACTCCTGAATGGTGGAGGTTTGTCGGATCTTTGCTAGTTGTCCGTCCATATTCTCGTAATTGGTTGGTTTGAAGCGGATTAGCAGTTCTTCTTTGAATTGTCGCCATGAAAGGACTCCATAAGTATGTTCAAACCAATCAAACCACTGTATAGCATCCCCTTCAAGATATATAGCTGCAATTTTCACCATAGATGCATCTGCGATTTTGTGGTACCGAAAATATCGCTCCGTGCGCGAGATCCAACCAATCGGGTCTCCTTCTTCCCATCTAGGGAAGTCCACTCTCATGCATGGATAGTTGAGGTTGATCATAGAGCTTCCCATCTCCTTGGAAGTCATATCTTCGGGCTTAGTGGTCGGCCCAATCTAAGTCCGGTAAAGAGCATATGAATCTTATCTTCCATTCGCGCCTCGAAGGCTTCGAATTTAGCATTGAATACCTCCTCAGATGTCATAGTATATACTGTCTAATCTGTGATATAAAAATCTCTCTTTTGTTGTCGGGTTAAAGGCATGTATTGGTTGAGAGAGGTGACGGTCGAAAGGGTTGGTAGATTGGTGGATGTAGGCTACGGTTTAGGCTTGTTTTGTGGCTATTTTGGGTGCAGTTTGAGGGTGTGGTTTGGTAGAGTTTTAGGGCTGTAGATAAAAGTTTTGGATATGTGGTAGATGGTAGCAAAGGTTTGATAGAAATCAATGAAATTTGCAGCAAGTATGTGCTGTCTTGTAAGAGTAGAATTGTCGTCGAAGAAACAACGGTTTCTCGACATAATTCCCACAAAAAACGTGAGAGAATTGAGGAGGGAATTGATAGCAAAATCATAATTTATATAACAGCAAGGATATCTAATTTAATCAGGAAAATTTCGGCAGTATAACAGCAAGGAAATTGGTGCAAGTTGCGATTACAGAATTCTCGTCGAGAAATTCCAATAGGTTACGACGAAAATTTGCAGCAACACAAAATCATTTTTAGAGATGAATTTCTTTATAGATCAATCTTAGATGAAAGCCAAGATGATCTATGAAGTGTATAAGAAATTTCATTCAAAAAAGATTGCAAATAGATGGGTTAAGGCAACAATATGTGGCTGAAATTTTCTGTAGCACAGATTTTTAAGTATAGCAGATTAGACGTAAAAGATCAGTGGTTTATATTGAGAATTTTTTTTTTATGAAACCAAAGGGAATCTGCTATTAGGAAATGTCAAAGATGTCATAAAAATTTCGTAGAGATTTGGATAGAAAAAACACAGTAGCAAGATCAAACAAACGGTGCTATACGGTTGGAATTCTACAATGTATCTTTCGTCGTAGAGATGAAAACTTTATGACGAAACGTATATGCAGCAATATAGGAATAATTTTTTTTTGGGATTTTCAAATAAGGATAACTAAATTGCAGCAGTAGTAAGGTAGAAAATCAGAACCTGTTGCAATTCACGGGGAGATCAAAGGATGATCCGTGGTGGTGGAGATGACTGTGGAATTTGACAATGATCTCTTAAGCAATTGTGGGAATTGCTTTGGGCGGTTGTGGAGGGTTGATGGATGGCTATGGAAGGGCAGTGAGACGCCAAGAACGCTGCTCTGATACCAGGTGCTAGAACCCTTGCAGATTCTAAACTTGGGGTTAATCTCTTTAGGGGATCGGCCTCCCTAGAACTCTATAGGGGTTCCTCCCTCTAAGTTGCTGCTCAAAGGCTGCAGAAAAGATTCATCTATTGCTTATGAAAAGAGAAGGAATACATGGTATTTATAGGGTTTCTAAACCCTAACTCCTAATAGGACTCCTACTCAAGACTCCTTCTAACCAACTCCTAATACACTGCTAATCAAGACTCCTATTTCTTTACAACTCCTAATTTATCTCTAAGAAACAATCTCCTAACCCTAGTCGGCCTCTTCACCTCTTTAATAGGGATCGACTTAGGTAGGTTTTACATGAATGTTCCTCTCAATTAGGACTCTCCTAGCTAGAGTCCTAACACTTTATCACCATTTTGTCACATTATTCAATGAAAATCAGCTTTATCTCATCAACAAATAATATACTTTGATATCTTTCATCAATTTATTTTCATATAATGCTTCCAAAATGCTTTATCTTTGTAGATTGTCCTTTTTGGGATTCTCTTGATTTTTCAATTTTTCTTGCCAAAGTTTTCATGTGTTTTCTCATGCCAGGACTTGTGAGATTTGTGGCTCAACTGCACAGAATGTGGTGGTTTCAGATGAGGCCGAGTTAATTGAGCAATCAAATGAGGCTGATACAACAAGAGTTCCACATACACAAGCAACCGAAACACAGGGCTTTTGGCAAGGCCACCGCTTTCTCAACTTCCTGCTTGCATGTGTGGTGTTTGCCTTTGTTGTTTCCTGGCTCTTTCACTTTAACATTCCTGGATGACTGGATATGTTATTAGTAACCAATATTATGGTAAAGAATTTATATTTTTAACTGGTTCATCAAATTATGTTGCCTAATAGGGACAGAGATCTATTTGTCAGCAAGAATGTAAGTTTCTCTTGTCAATTTGTAGCAGTAGAAATCAAAGGAAATGCCTCTCTTGACATTTGGATTTTGATGAGTTGGGTGTGATTGTTTTAGAATTAATTAGAATTAATTTGAGCATATGATTTTACAATGATCTATCAAAATTTTTATCAACTAAGCTAGTCAATAATTTATAATTCAAAATTTTTTGAATAGAATTATAGTGTATTAGTTTCACGAGCAAAAAATACTACAAGTCCTTTCAAAACATTGTAATTGTTATGTCATACCCTTTTTTTATTATTATTATTTTTGAATAAATAAAAATAAATATTATAATTTATAAAAATATATAGATCTAAATCTAAATTTAAATAAAAAAATGAAGATTTATCACTGATTGATCCGCTCATGGAATATAGGATTGTTGATGATACGTCATTATCAAATAATGATTTTATCGTCTTAATGGTTATCTAGTCATTATATTTGAGACACCAAGGATGTCTTGTATGAGTATTTTACTCTTTGATACCAGACTTATAGACCTGGAAGTTCTAGATCTAGCACAACTAGTTATTTGGAGTGGTAGTCAACCTTACGAGGGCAATTGAGTGCCGATTGAGGATCCATACCTAGAAGTTCTACTCTCGGTGTCATAAGATGAATATCCATATGTTATTGCTTAGGCAAATCCCTAGCCACCTAGGGTCATTCAAATTGAGAGAGAAAGAATTCTCCGGAAGAATCCGATTAGAGCGAGACTCGAGTAGAAATCGTATGGGTTTGACAACACCATGCCCGGTACTAAGGACAAATATGTCAAATGGATTGAATTCCCTTGTATCATTTGGGGACTACGGTGTAATGATCTAGTATATCTGCAATCGATAAGTCGAGTGAATTATTATGGAGATAATAATTCACTGAGCTAGAAGGAGTTTTAATAGGTATGACTTATAGCTAGCTCAATATTGGGCCTAGAGAGTCACACACATATACTAGGTGTTGCGACGAGTAAAGGTTCAGATATAAGATATTCGTTGGAGCCTCTATCTTATTAGATATCTAATAAGCCCCTAAATTACTAGATCCTATGGATGAGATCAAATAAGAGCCATTGAGAGATTATTGGGTAGAGATTCACTAATTTAATAGGCTTGAGTAGTTGGATGAAGATCCAGTATCCAATCGGGTAGAATCCATTGGGGCTAAGTTGACGGGAGCCTCTATAAATAGGAGGGAACCAAAGGGCCATAGGCTAAGCCTTTTTGGTTGCTATCTCTTATTCTCCTCTCCCCTTCTCCTCCTCAGCGAACAACCCCTTAAGGGGTGTGTAGAGATTTTGGTAGCGATTTGAGGAGTGTCTTCGTAGCCCCTTCCATGTGAATCACCACTTGAGAGAAGGACATTTGACCTCCTTCATCCACTCCCACATATTTATAGGATTTCAGGGATATATGATCTCCCTAGGTAACACATCTTTTTTATATGTATAGTTTTTTATTTTACAATTTTTACGTATCAATCTTCGTAGGATGATAAGAGACTATTTTTATATAGAAATCTTGGATTTTTGTTTCTGTCCTTCTGCTATGCATATGATGTTGCTAGTAGGGTGGTGATGACCATAAAGTAGAAGGAATGATTTAGGGTTTTTTTGCATGAAAAGATAATTTTACCGCTCTTAGTTTAATAAATTCCAAGGTTTATCCTTTTTGTCTAAATTACATAAATACCCTTCATAAATCATAAAATTCTATGCATATCCCATATTTTAGAAAAATATTAGTTAATTAAAAGGTATAATTAATTATTATTATTTATCTAGTAGTCCTATATAATGATATGTACATGTAATGTATGATGTGGACGGATGATCATGGATCGTGTGATGTTATGTATATATGTGATATATTATTATTATTGTGGCCTACAAGCCTCTCTTTTTTCTTATTTATTATCGAGCCTATATGTTTGTGATTATATTATAATTTCATGAGGAGGCGCAACGAGAGCGTGGAGGCGATAGTAGGACCCACGAGGTCGAGACGGATGATCACAACGCATGAAGATGCGTTGAGATGTCGATGGAACCAACGAGGATGAGAAGGACAATCACAGGGTATGAAGATGTGCCGAAGCACACGTAGATCATGATGTGAGTGATTGGGCCCACTAGCTCGGGCTTGATCACATTAAGTTGTGGTCCATGATCATATGGTGTGATTGCTCATGTGATATGTGATTGCTTATACACGTACTAGATATGTATATATATATTTGCATATGATATAGATATATATTAAATATGTATGTGTGTGATGTGTCATAGGAGATCGAATTAAAATCCCCTCTCTTGATAATAAAGTCGGTAAACGTGAGGCAATTAGATTAACCCACGTGGCCATCTAGCGTTATAGGGAGAAATCAATTCCTAATATAGGTTGAGTTGGTCGAGTCCCTTGAGGCTCACCTATATCATAATTTGATATCTTACCTATGACATAGAGATGTCACCGATGACCTAAGGATGTGGTATACTTGGTCGAGTCTCTCGAGGGCATATCATCAAATCAGACTTATCTTGTAGTGATGGTGATGACATAACCAAACATCATGATTGGTCGAGTCCCTCAAGGCCATGATGGTTCGAAGGCCGAATAGGATGGGAATCACAAAGAGTTGTGATTGCTAAGAGTTTCCTACCTTTTCGGGCTTAGCATGATTGGTCAAGTCCCTCGAGGTTACATTAAGATACCGATTGAATCCTAATCCCCACTAGGGATCTGTCGGGGTTCTCTGATTCATATATCGGAGGGAGTTGTGTGTTTCACACGAAAATAGTGGAAGTAAGTTAAGATAGAAGTTCTTTTCTTGATTGTTTATTTTGTTGAATCTCAGACTTTGATGATGAAATCAATTGGTAAATTATGTGATATAATCTATATATTGAGAAAAGTATGCAGGATTAACTATAATAGCATTAAGACATGAAGCAGATGATGAGCCGGAGTCAAGATCGAGACTTCGTTGGGAGTTCGAGAGTTCATCGGAAGTCCGAACGTTCGTCAGAAGTTCTGTCGGGATTAAACGAGAAGTCCAGGAGCTTGCCAAAGAAGCTCGTCGGAACTCACCAAGAAGATCATTGTGAAGTTCAGGAGCTTGTCGAAAGTTTGCCGAAACATTGCCAAGAGATCGTTAGAAGTTCACTGGAAGCTCACTGGAAGAACAATTGATATACCAAAACAAGAATACTTTGTTAAATGCCTTAATTATTGTAGTTAGACCTTAGGTTGAGTTAGGATTGGGGGGTTATCCCACTAACTCAGTTAGGGGCTAAATAGGACCTTAACAGGGTTGAATTGGGCTGGATTGAATAGCCCATTTAGCACCTGAAATCACGACCGATGGTGGTACCACCATTGTCAAGCGGTGGTACCATCAAAGCTTAGTCTCTGAGTTCTGTCAATCGATGGTACCACCTAGATTAGGCTGTGGTTTTGTCTAGTGTCAAACTACAAGTGGTAGTACCACCCAATAATGGTGGTGGTACCACTAATACCTAGAAATCTAAGGATATGACACTTTTTGGCTCCAATTTTGAAGCCATTGAGGCTTATAAATACCCCACCCTTTTTTGCTTGAAAGGGTATGAAAGTGTTAAACATAATCTTGAATTCTTAGGATGTTAAAGTATTATAAAAGTGAAGAGTCCTCCCCTCTCTCTCTTAGCTTTGTTACCATCCAAGAAAGAGGAGTGAGGCTTGTAAGGGGTAATCTCCTAAACCCGGTAAAAGGAGAAAGAGCTGTAAAAGGTGGTTGGTCTTTGTCTATTGAAGGAGAACTATTAGTGGACGTCGATGACCTCAATGAAGGAGGAATCGAAAGTGGATGTAAGTCACAACTGTAAGGATCAAGAGCACTAAGAGGGGGGGGGGGGGGTAGTGCAGCGGAAAACTTTCTGCGATTAAAATCGAAAGCTGCGTTCGAACGACAAAAACGATTTCGATATAAAATCTGATTCTAAGACTACTTTAGCTTAAGATTAAGCGAGACGACGTTAAAGTAAATCTACAAAGGCAGTTTGCAGTTTATGATAAAAATCAGAATGCAAGCGCAAACTGAAATGCGATATTCGTACGATAAAATCGGTTTACGTCTAAACGTCAACTTTGAAGATACTGAACTTTGAGATATGTTTTGTAAATGCGCAGAAGGCAGTTTGCAGTTATAATTGGAGTCAAAATGTAAACGTAAACGGAAATGTAATGATCGTACGAAAACGTCGATTTACGTCTAAACGCATATTCGGAAAGTTCTGAACTTAGAAACTCGTTCGTAAAAGCGCAGAAGGCAGTAGCTATTTAGGAGGTTTGCAGTAATGATAAAATGCTCAAAGTAAATGCAAACCGAGATTTAGAGTGGTTCGATCAATTTTGACCTACTCCACTTTTGGCTTCCTCCACCGACGAGGTCACCGGCGTCAACTAGAGGCCTTCCTTTAATAGGCAAAGGCCAACTGCCCTTTTACAGTTTCACTCCTTTTGACGGGCTTAGGAGACAACCCTTACAGAAATTTTCTCTCCTCTCTTTGCAACTCGGAACTTGGAAGAAAAGAGGGAGAAGAACTTTTGGACTTTACAACAATTTTGAGCTCTAAGAATCACAGAAAAAGATCAAGATTTCGGTGTCTGTCTGTATCTTCTCAGTGCTGAATGGGTGGGGTATTTATAGGCCCCAACCCAGTTCAAATTTGGAGCTCAAAACGATCAAATCCCGGAATTCCGGGATCAGGCGGTTGCACCTCCTGACTGGAGCGGTTGCATCGCCTGGCAGAGCTCCAAGACTGAGCCAGGCGGTTGCACCTCTCTGTCAGGGGCGGTTGCTCAGCCTAAGTCTGGCTCGGAGACTGAGCCCCAGGCGGTGCCACCTCCTGACTGAGGCGGTTGCACCTCTCTACCAGAGCTCGAAGACCGAGCGCAGGTGGTGCTACCTCTCTGTCACGGGAGGTTGCACCGCCTAGTCTCTCTTGGAGACTGAGCCCAGGCGGTGCCACCTCTTGGCTGGGGCGGTTGCATCGCCCAGTCTCCCTGGGAGACTTAGCCCAGGCGGTGCTACCTCCTGGCTTGGGCGGTTGCACCTCCTGGTGCAATCAGGGTCCGAATGGGTAGCTCCATTCGGCCCAATTTCGATTTTTCAGGGGCCCAATTGCCCCAAGATTAAGCTAATGGGATCACCTCCCATTTCCAACTTAATCAATGTGCTAACTACAATAAATCCTAAAACAATCTATGCAGCTTGCTCCGGTGCGCAATCGCTTCTTCTGGCGAGTTTCCGGCGAACTTCCGTCGATCATCCGATGAACCCTCGGTGATACTCCTGCGGACTTCCGGCAAACTCCTGGACTTGCGACGATCCACTTGGCGAGTTCCGACGAGCTTCTTTTGGCAAGCTCCTGGACTTCTCGGATTTGTTCCCGCAGAACCTCCGACGACTGTCCGAACTTCCATCGAACTCTCGAACTCCCAACGTGATCATTGTCTTGACTCCGGCACAACTCCTGCTGCATGTCTTTCTTCCATCGTAGTTAATCCTGCACACTTAAAACAAAACTTTGATCGAGACAATTAATCCTAAGCAATTAACCAAGTTGTCCTTGCATGTCATTGGTCCCTCGACGCTTCGTCCGATTCTTCGGCGCATCGTCCTCTCCTGTAGCCTATTGCCCAATCGGCCAGTTGACTCCGCAATTCCAATATCCTTGGCACAATACCCGCTCTTCTTGGCCCGATGCCCGAGTCCATGACCCGAAGCCTTCTGTCGATACGTTGACCGATCCACCAGCCCGACGTCCAATCTTCTGACATGTTCCTTCGGCACAACATGATTTTCCTGCTTTAATTGTCTCATCCTGATCGAAGCATCCTGCGTCACTCAAAACGCAGATTAAATCATAAACATATATCAAGTAGTTTCATCATCAAAATACGAGATTCAACAACAACAACCGAACCACTCTAAATTCTGATTTACATTTCTATTTGAGTAATTTACATTACTGCAATCTTCCTTAACTTCCTCTTTACACTCTTATGAACACCATCAAGTTTAATATCTTTCTGAAACAGACTTAATCAAAATGAGTATTTTCTGAAATCAATGATTTTTCCACTGTACTCATTCACCCTCCCTCCCCTCTTAGTGCCTCTCTTGATCCTAACATATTTTTGTAAAATCTGCATATTAATTATTTCTGCTACATATTTATGTTTATAAAATGTCATTTTCAAATCTCTTATGTGACGTACTTGATGTTAACTATCTTATTGGTCCAAATTATATGGATTGACTCTATAACTCGAGAATCGTTCTCACGATGCAGAAAATCATATATGTCCTTGATACAGTAATGCCTATGCCCGAGGAAGGGGCAAGTGATAATGAGATCGCTCGCTATATGAAATACATAGATTACTCCACTCTTGCTTAGTGTTACATGTTGAGCTCTATGACTCTCGAGTTACAAAGACAACATGAAAAGATGAAAGGACTCAAGAATATGAGATATTCAAGAGTCTTTCGTGCTAGGATGACTGAGGGAGCATCAGTTTATAACCATGTCCTAAAGACGATATAATGGATTGAGAAACTCACAAGTCTAGAATGGTCCTAGATGATAACTTGTGTATTGATCTTATACTTTAGTCCTTACCAGATTCCTTTTCCCAGTTCATTATGAATTTTAATATGAATAAATTTGAGGTAACACTCTTTAAGCTCCTCAATATGTTGAGGGAGTAGAGAGCACCATCAAGAAAGAGAAACTAGTTCTCTATATTGGTGAGACCAAACGGAAAAGGAAGGCTAAGAAGTTCCTTAAGAAGGGCAAGGGAAACAACAAATGAGATAAGGCAAAGGTTGCCAAGAATGATCCAACAACGGACAAAGGCCAGTCTTTTCACTATGGTAAAAATGAGCATTGGAAGAGGAACTACAAGGAGTATCTTGTAAAAAAGGCAAAACAAAAGGTTAGAGAAGTTTCAGGTGTTGGGAAATCTAGGGGGTGACATCACATGTGCAGCGGAAGAATATAAAATAAAATCCCCAATTCCCAAAGATATGTTCGTCATCGTGCGAAGATTGGTGCGTAAAATCTGTGAAACTTAAAACTGCATATATGAAAGATTGTGTTACCTAGGGAGATTGTATATTCCTAAATCCCTACAGATCTCTAGGAGAGGGTGAAGGGGGTCAAGCGCCCTCCTCTCTAATGGTGATCTATACAATAGGGCTGCAACGATACTCCTCAAAACTCTAGGCCTACTCTAAGGTGGAGAAGGGGAGGAGAATAGGAGAGGTAACCAAGAAGCTCTAGCCTATGAATCATGGATTCCCTCCTATTTATAGGGGTGAATTAGTGCAGCGTAAAACTTTCATTAGTTCAAAAAGACTTCGTATGAAAACTATTTCGAAAAGATCTTTATCTTGAGAGCAAACGAAAGTATAATTGATGTAAAGCAATGGAAGTAGTTTGCAGTTAAGATAAAGAGCAGAATACAAATGCAAATTAAGATTTAGAGTGGTTCGTTCAATCTTGACCTATATTCACTTTTGGCTTCCTCCTCCGACGAGGTCACCGACGTCCACTAGAGGCCTTCCTTTAATAGGCAAAGGCCAACCATCCTTTTATAGCTTAGGAGACAACCCTTACAAGTTTTCACTCCTCTCTTGAATGATCAAGATTGAGAAAGAAAAGAGGGAGAGAAACTCTAGCCTTTTACATCACTTTTAAGCTTTCAAATACTCAGAATAAAAGCAAGATTTTGGTACCCTTTCATGTAGGAAAGGATGGGGTTTATATAGGTCCCAATTAGTTTGAATTTGGAGCTCAAAAGTGTCCATTTCTAGATTTCCGGGGTCCTGACGGTACCACCGCCATAACTAGACAGTACTACCGCCTGTCATCTGTCACTAAGTAGTACTACCACTCAGTCCGGGCGGTACTACCGCCTGACATTGCTCGGAGACCGAGCTCAGGCGGTACCACTGCCTGACATGGGTGGTACCACCATTGGCGGTAATAACTATCGGTAGTACCACCACCTAATAGGGGCGGTACTACTGCCCAGAACTCTTAAGAGACTAATTCTCCTGGGCGGTGCCACCGCCGGCTAGGAATTCTGGGTCTAAATAGGCTGATCCATTCGACCCAATTTGGGTCTGCCAAGGGTCCAGTTGGCCCTATATTAAGTTAATGGGATCACCTCCCAATCCTAATTAAATCTACATGCTAACTATGATAATTAAGACATCAATACTGCAGATCGTGTTCCGGTGCGCCAATCGCTTCTTCCGGCGAGCTTCCGGTGAACTTTCGGTGAACATCCGACGAACCCTTGGCGATGCTCCAGTGGACTCCCGGCAAACTCCTGGACTTGCGATGATCCTCTTGGCAAGTTTCGATGAGTTTCTTTGGCAAGCTCCTGGACTTCTCAGATTGTTCCCTCAGAACCTACGATGACCGTCCGAACTTCTGATGAACTCTCGAACTCCCAACATGATCTTGGTCTTGACTTTGGCTTAACACCTACTACATGTCTTACTACCATCGTAGTTAATCCTGCACACTTATCCCAACATACGGATTAGATAACCAAATGACAATTGACTTCATCATTAAAATCCGAGACTCAACAATCTCCCCCTTTTTAATGATGACAGTCAATTGATGACGGAGTTAACCTTAACTCCCCCTATCTATATGCCATACTTGAGATAAGTCATTCTTGAATTCAAAGTCTTTGAATTTAAGAGACATATTGATAAGTTAAGTTCATTTAAACTTATCAATACCCCCATCATATTCCAATCATGATGTATCTTTCTGAAAATGATGTCAAAGCTTGACATCCATTTTCATGTCTTATATTTCATATGTGAAAGATAGCAATCGTACCAATTCATCACATGGCAAGATATCAATTTGTAAGATTGCGATGTAAGCTCTAGATATCTTAATATGATGCAAATATAGCAATCATAGCAATTCATCATATGGTACGATATCAACATTGTAAAAAGCGTGGTAAAGATTCATGTTATTTTTTAACCATAAGATACCATTCATACAAATTATTTTTCAAGCAATCATGACATTGTATCATTCAAAAGTCCATTAAGGAGATAGCTTTCATTACTTCTTCCTTATTTGTTATTAATGTTTTGCATGAAGGAGAAAAGCCATTGTGAACTAACTTTGAATGAAGTTAAAAATGATAAGAGATTAAATCATGCTTCATTTTTACAAGAATTAAGATATACATGTGAAATTAAATTCTTGCAAGTGTTCATTAAAAAAAAATCTTCCTTCATCAAGAATGAATTCATTTCATCAAATCCATTTCTCGATTAAAAATCTTTTTTTGCAAGGTAAATCCATGAGAGATACATTTGTTAATCAATTTCATATGTCAAAAATCATGGAGCATTGATATGACACAGGCTCATGAAAGCTCCATTCAAGAAATACATTTAATCCAGAAGAGAAATACAAAATCATACATTGTTAGGATCAAGAAAGTTTGAAAATGAAGTTTAACAAATTCATGCATTCAGACAAAGTTTTACCATAGCTTTTTAAACACAATCATGAAGGTAAAACATGCTTATCATTATGGAAATCAAGACCACAATTTCCAACATGTTATTGAAGCATATAGTTATATAAAATTTGTATCATAAGATTTTCAGCATTAAGTGATTGATCATAGAATCAAGAAAGTCCGAAAAACCAATTTAATAATTTCATGCATTCGGACAAATCAACATTCCTAATTCTCTTCTAATAAAATCAAATTGTTCTTCACTTAAAGACTTTGTAAAAAATCAGCTAGTTGATGTTTAGTATCAATGAACTCTATAATTATATCATGATTAGTGACATAATCTCATATAAAGTGATGTCTAATATCAACATGCTTTATTCTTGAGTATTGAATGAGATTCTTTGTTAAGCATATTGCACTTGTGTTATCACGTATAATGGAAATATTTTTAAAATGAACTTTATAATCTTCTAAAGTGTTTTTCATCCACACAACTTGTGCACAGCATGCACTAGCTGCAATATATTCAGCTTCAGTTGTTTATGGTGCAACCAAGTTTTGTTTCTTAGATGACCAGGAAACAAGGGCAAGTCCTAAATATTGACATGTTCCTGATATACTTTTTTTATCTAGTCTACACCCAGCAAAATCCGCATCGGCATAAGCAATTAGCTCAAAATTCTCGGATTTTGGATACCATAATCCTAATTTTGTGGTACCTTTAAGATATCGAAGTATTCGTTTAACTGCATTGAGATGAGATATCTTAAGATTCGATTGAAACCTAGCTCAAAGTCCTATACTGAACATGATATCTAGTCTAGTTATAGTGAGGTAAAGTAAACTTACTATAATACCCTTATAAGTTTTTTGATCAAAACTTTTTTCACTTTATCAATTTCTAACTTAGTGGAGGTGCTCATAGGAGTGTTAATAGCTTTTGAGCTATCCATATTAAATCTTTTTAGCAAATCTAAAGTGTATTTAGTTTGACTAATAAAGATGTCATTGCTTAGTTGCTTAATTTGTAAGCCTAAAAAGAAGGTTAATTCTCCCATCAAACTCATTTCAAATTCAAGGCTCATAGTTTTAGCAAAAGATTCATTCGTAGAACCGAAGATAATATCATTAATATAAATCTGAATAATGAGAAAATTATTTTCAAAATTTTTGATAAACAATATAGTATCGACCTTGCCTTTAGAGAAATTATTTTCAATAAGAAAAGAGCTAAGTCTCTCATACCAAGCCCTTGGGGCTTGTCTTAAATCATAGAGAGCTTTAGTTAATTTAAATAAATGATCAGGAAGACTATTATTTTCAATTCCCAAAGGTTGTTCAACATAAACTTCTTCGGAAATAAAGCCATTAAGAAAAGCACTTTTAACATCCATTTGAAACAACTTAAAATTATTACTACTAGCATAAGCAAGGAGCATCCTTATGACTTCTAATCGAGCCACAGGAGTGAAGGTTTCTTCATAATCGATACCTTCTTCTTGGTTGAAAGCTTTGGCTACTAATCTAGCCTTGTTTCTAACCATGATACCAAATTCATCTTGCTTGTTTTTAAAGACCCATTTAGTACTAATAACTAAATGGTCATTTAGCCTAGGAATAAGCTTCCACACCTCATTTCTCTCAATTTGATTTAACTCATCTTGCATTACGATAATCCATGAATTATCTTTTATGGCTTCGTCAATACATTTAGGTTCAATTTGGGAGAGAAAAGTGGCGTTTGCACAAAAGTTTTTAAGAGAAGAATATGTTTAAACCCCCTTAGATATGTCTCATATGATTAGCTCCTTAGGATGAGTATCTACATACTTCCAATCCTTGGGTAAGGATGTTTTAGAAGTAGATGCATCCAAGTTGCTAGTTGGAGAAGTGGTTTCATTTAAATTCAAGGAATCGAAATTAATATCATCATCCAAATCGATTTTCTTGATTTTGAAAATCTCATTAAAAACAACATGAATGGATTCTTCTATAATTAAAGTTCTTTTATTGAAGATATGAAATGCTTTAGAATAACCAAGAAAAATTTCTTAATCGGATTTAGCATCAAATTTTCCTAAGGCATCTTTTTCATTCAATATAAAACACTTACACCCAAAAACTTTAAAATATGAAACATTGGATTTTTTGTTGTTTCACAACTCATAAAGGGTTTTGGTGAGTAAGAGTCTTACTAGAATTCTATTCATAACATAGCATGCCATGTTTACGGCTTCGGCCCAAAAATATTTGGGTAGACTATGTTCATTCAACATGGTTCTTGCCATTTCTTGTAAATTTCTATTCTTTCTTTCTACTACTCTATTTTATTGAGGATTTCTTGGAGTAGAGAAGTTGTGGTTGTATCCATTAGATTCACAAAATTCTTGGAAATCACGGTTTTGAAATTCATCACTGTGATCACTTCGAATTGATGAAATCAAAGAACCCTTTTCATTTTGAATAAGTTTACAAAACTTGGTGAAATATCTAAAGTATTCACTTTTGTGTTTCAAGAAATAAGTCTATGTGTATCTACTATAATCATCTACAATAATAAAAGCGTATTTGCTACCTCCTAAGCTTGATGTAGAGATTCATCCAAATAAATCTATATGGATCAATTGCAAAGGTCTAAAAGTGCTTATTTGATTCTTAGATTTGAAGTTACCCTTTATTTGTTTTCCTAATTGACAAGCATCACACATATTATCTTTGATGAACTTGATACGACGAATTCCTCTTACAAGTTCATTGGATGAAATTTGGGTGATTAGTTTCATGCTAGCATGACCTAATCTCCGATGCCAAAGCTAAGCATCGTCATTCAAAACCGAGAAACACATTTCATTACAAAGATAATTGATGTCAATGGTGTATACGTTATTTTGTTTTAATGCAATCATAAATGTATTTTTATGTGGTTTCTCAATGAAGCAAGCATTAGATTCAAATTTGACAATATATCCTTTATCACACAATTGACTAATGCTCAAGAGGTTATGTTTTAAACCATTAACTAACAAAACATCATCAATAAAGAAGTTAGATTTGTTACCTATGGTTCATTTACCAATGATTTTACCCTTTTTGTTGTCTCCCAAGGTGACATAGCCTTCGTCTATGCTAGTGAGCTTAGAGAATTGAGATGAATCTCCAGTCATATGCCTTAAGCATCCACTATTAAGGTACCATCTCTTACTCCTAGCTTGTGATGATATATGTTTCTACAAAAAAGGATGATTTTTAGGTACCCATTTAATCTTGGGTGCCTCAAAAATCGATCTAAATTATTTGTCATGTTGCATGGAGTTTATTACTATTCTTTTAGGAACACAAATCAATTTGTTAGGGCTAATCTTCTTAAATGGATAATGATAAGTTCTATGTCTATGTTTGCAATAAAAGTTGCACTTTTTTTGGTGCGAAACATGCAAGATAGGGCCTTTAATGAAAGTGGCTGGATTTTGGTGAGAGCTTCTCACAAATCTGATTACACTTCTTTTAGAAATATGATCCTTATCGGTAAGGATTATGTTCAAGGACTTGCTACCAACCTCGAATTTCTTCAAGGTGTCCTAGAGTAGCAAGTTCTCCTTTTGGAGTACTTCTAAGTCATGGCATTTCGTATATGGAACTAAACTATCATTATGTTCAATTATTAATTTATCAAAATTTCTAACAAGAATATCATGCTCCTTTTTTAACAATTTATATTTTCTACTAATTGTTTTGTATTCATCAAATAAATCATGGAAAGCATTTAATAATTCATCAAATGATAAATCTGTATCAATTAAATTTGATGCCTCCTCTCCAATGGCCATGAGTGCATAATGAGCAACTTGCTCGATGTTGGACTCCTCTTCTTCGGATGTGCTTGAGTCATCCCATGTTGCTTTGAGTGCCTTCTTTTTTGGTGTTCTCTTCTTGGCTTGGGGATAATCACTTTTATAGTGTCCCGGCTTCTTGCATTCGTAGTAAATAACTTGGTCCTTTTTTGGTTCAAATTTATTTTTAGTGTCATTTTTAAATTTGTTTCTTTTAATGAATTTTTTAAATTTCCTTGTTAGAAGTGCTAAGTCATCGTCAATGTCCTCATTACTTAAGTTTTCTCTCAAGTGGCCTTCTTGAGCTCTAAGTGCTATATCCATCCTATTCTTTAGAAGGATGTCCTCATGCTCTTCATGAGCTTTGCAAGTCATTTCGTTGGTCATTAATGACTTGATTAATTCTTTAAGAGGGAAGTTGTTTAAATCTTTAGCCCTTGAATAGTAGTGACTTTAGGGTCCCAACTCTTTGGAAGGGATCTTAGAATTTTATTAATGAACTCGAAATATGAAAAACTTTTACCAAGTCCTTTTAGACCATTGACGATATCCGTGAAACGGGTGTATATGTCACCTATGGTCTCGCTCAGTTTCATTCAAAAAAGTTCATAAGAATGTACTAAAAAATTGATTTTTGACTCTTTCACTCTACTTGTGCCTTCGTGAGTCACTTCGAGTGTATGCCAAATATCAAATGCAGTTTCACAAATCGAAATACGGTTGAACTCATTTTTATCAAGTGCATAAAATAAGACATTCATAACCTTTGCATTTAGAGCGAAAGTCTTCTTCTCCAATTCATTCCAATTAATCATTGGAAGTGAAGACTTTAAAAATCCATTTTTAACAATATTCCAAAGTTCAAAATCCATGGAAATAAGGAAGATCCTCATTCGGGTCTTCCAATAGGTGTAGTCCATCCCATTGAACATGGGTGGATGTGTAATAGAGTGACCCTCTTGATTTTCGGCATATGCCATCTCTCTTGGGTTTTAATTAAACTGAGAGTGAACCCGCTCTGATACCAATTGTTACGATCAAGAGCACTAAGAGGAGGAGGGGAGTTAATTAGTGCTGCGAAAAACTTTCGTCGGTTCAAAAAGACTTTGTACGAAACCCATTTCAGAAAGATCTTTAACTTGAAAGCAAACAGAATATAGTTGATGTAAAGCAACGGAGGCAGTTTGTGTAGGGAAATCCTTGGGGGCGACATCATATGCGCAGCAGAAGAACAAGAAAAATAAAATCCCTGATTCCCAAAGAGATGTTCATCGTCGTGCGAAGATTGGTACGTAAAAATCCGCGAAACATGAAACTGCGTATAGAGTAGATTGTGTTACCTAGGGAGATCGTATATCCCTGTTTCCTTGCAGATCCTTAGAAGAGGGTGAAGAAGGTCAAGCGTCCTCCTCTCTAACGGTGATCCACACAGTAGGGTTGCGACGACGCTCCACAAAACTCCAAACCTACTCTGAGGTGGAGATGGAGAGGAGAATAGGAAAAGGCAAACAAAAGCTCTCTAGCCCATGGGGCTCTGAATCCCTCATATTTATAGAGGTCCCCTATCAAACCCTAATGGGTCCTCCCCTAGTGGGTATTGGATCTGCATCCAATAAGACAAGGGCTCCGTCGGATATCTCATATCCGAACCTCTATTCATCGCAATGCCTACAATATGTGTGTGACCCTCTAGGCCCAATATCGAGCTGGCTGTGAGTCATACTTGTCAGAACTCCTTCTAACTCAGTGAATTATTATCTTTGTAATAATTCATTCGACTCATCGACAACGGACGTACTAGGCCACTACGCCGTAGTCCCCAGACGATACAGGGGAATCCAATCCATTGGACCTGTCTGTCCTCAGTTACCATGTACCTATAGTCCCTCATCCATCTAATATACCAGAGACCGTATATCGAGCATGGTGTTGTCAGACCCTTACGGTTTCTTCTCGAGTCTCGTTCTAATCGGATTCTCTCGAAGAACTCTTTCTCTCTCAACCCGAATGACCCTGGCCAGGGATTTGTCTGAGTAAGAACACATGGGATATTCCTCTCATGACGCCGAGAGTGGATGATCCTCTATCGACACTCAATTGCCCTCGTAAGGTCGACTACCACTCCCAATGACCAGCTGTACTAGATCTGGGACAGCCAAACCTATAAGTCTGGTATCAAAGAGTGGAGCACTCATACAGGACATCCTTGGTGTCTCAAGTCTAAGGACCAGATACACCACTAGGACTACGGAATCACTGTCTAACAATAAGGCATCATCAACCATCCAGCATTCCGTAAGCGGATCAATCAGATAACTCATTCTCCAATGAGCACCTGTATTATATCCCTAGTGTCTAGATAACCAAGCCTTTACTGTGGATAGCATTCCTATGTCATTCCCAATGATCAGGATGTCATCCACATATAATACCAAAAAGGTGATAGCGCTCCCACTTACCTTTCTGTATACACAAGGCTCATCTTCGCTCTTAATGAAGTCATAAGATCTGATTGCCTCATCAAATCTTATGTTCCAACTTCGGGAAGCTTGCTTTAATCCATAAATGGATCTAAGCAACATACACACCTTATCTGGACAGTTCTTGGACACGTATCCCTCAGGTTGCATCATATACACCTCCTCCTCGAGGTTCCCATCGAGGAATGCAGTTTTCACATCCATCTGCCAGATCTCATAATCATAGTATGCTGCAATAGCCAATAGAATTCTGATGGATTTTAGCATTGCTACGGGTGAGAAGGTTTCGTCATAGTCAACACCTTGCCTTTGACGATACCCCTTAGCCACTAGCCTTGCTTTATAGGTCTCTACCTTTTCATCTACTCCAATCTTTTTCTTAAAGATCCACTTGCAACCGATGGGTACAATACCTTCGGGCGCATCAACTAGGTTCCAAACCTTATTGGAGTACATAGAATCCATCTCAGAATTCATGGCTTCTTGCCACTTCCCGGAGTCTATACTCATAATAGCCTCCTCGTAGGTCTGAGGATCAATATCCTCTGCATCCTCTCCTCTAATATGTCCCACATATCTCTCAAGAGGATGGGATACTCTATCAGACCTGCGTAAAGTTGAAACTTGTGTATTAGGTACCTGAACAGACTCGGGCTGTAGAGTGGTGCTTGAGCTTGGTTCTCCAACTTCGCTCAATTCTATCATTCTCCCACTATCTCCGCCAAGAATGTGTTCCTTCTCAAGGAACACTGCTCTCTTAGCTACAAAGACCTTTTGGTCCTCGAGATGATAGAAATAATACCCACAAGTTTCCTTGGGGTATCCCACAAATTTGTATCGCTCTGTCCTTGATTCTAACTTATTGGGGTTGTATCTTTTAACATTTGCAAGGCAGCCCCAAATCTTAACAACCTTAAGATCAGGCTTCTTCTCTTTCCATATCTCATATGGTGTAGACACTACCGACTTAGTTGGAACTCTGTTCAGAAGGTAAGCTACAGTTTCTAGGGCATATCCCCAGAATGAGATGGGTAGGTCAGCGAAACTCATCATGGACCATACCATATCTAATAATGTACTATTTCTCCTTTCAGAGATACCATTGAGCTGAGGTGTATAGGGAGGTGTCCTTTGGGATAATATCCCATGGTCCTTGAGGAACTGAGTGAACTCTGTACTTAAGTACTCACCTCCTCGATCTGATCGAAGAGTTTTGATACTCTTTCCAGTCTGGTTCTCCACCTCATTCTTATACTCTTTGAATTTCTCAAAGGCCTCGGACTTGTACTTCATTAAGTACACATATCCATGTTAAATATCGTATTTTGATGATGAAACCACTTGATATGTGTTTATAATTTAAACTGCATTTTGAGTGATGCAGGTCTACTCGATCAGGATTAGACAGTTAACGTAGGAGGAATTGACGTTGCGCCGGAGGAGATCACGTCAGGATATTGGACGGCAGAAGGCTTCGGACGTTGGGTATCGGGCCAAAGGAGAGCGAAATTGTGCCAAGGATATCGGGGTTGCGGAGGTCAACTGTCGATTGGGCAACAAGCCGCAAGAGAGGATGATGCGCTGAAGAATCGGACGAAGCGCCAACCAATGACGTGCCGGGCAACAGAATGTCAATTCGCGTTGTAATAACTGTCTAGATCGGAGTAGAGTTTTGGCTTGCATGTGCAGGATTAACTACGATAACAATGAAGACATAAAGCAAAACAAAGTGCGGAGTCAAGCACGAAGGATTCGTTGGGAGTTCAAGAGTTCGACGGAAGTCCGAAAGATCGTCGGGAACGCTGTCGGAACTAGCCGAGAATGAGTAGGGAGCTTGCCGAAGGGTTTTTCGGAAGCTCGCTGGAAGGTTCGTGGGAAGTTCGCAGAGTTCGCCGAGAAAGATCGGAGCTTGCCGAAGAAGCTCGTTGGAACTCGCCAAGATCAAATCGTGAAGTTTTAGAGCTTGCCGGGAGTCCGCAGAATGGTTTCCGAGAGTTTATCGGAAGACCGCCGAAAGTTCGCCGGAAGAAGTCTTGACTTATGGACTTTGTAATAGCTTATAAAATGTCTTTAAATTCGTAGTTAGCATGTTAATTAGGGTTAGGATTAGGTATTAATCCTATAACCCAAGTAGGGGCCAATTGGGCCCAAGTTCGGACTAGTTTGGGCCAAGATTGAAGCCCAACTAGTGGGTTGAAAACACTGTAGGCGGTGGCACCGCCCAGTGCCCGAGAGCTGGGCGGTGCTACCGCTTGGGCTGGGCGGTGGCACCGCCCAGCACTGTCAACGTCAGAAACTGACAAGCAGTGGCACCGCCAACATCGGGAACTCCACGAGAATTCAAATTTGGAGCCCAAATTTGAATCCTCTTGAGGCCTATAAATACCCCTCAAATATCAGCTGAGATTACAACTTTTTGAGCAGCAATTGATTGGGAGAAAAGTCGTAGAAAGTCTTAGCAAGTCTAGTTTTCAATTTGCTAGAAAAGTTCTCCTCCTTTCTTGCTGAAATTTTGTAAGAGGTTGAACTGTTTGTAAAAGGTTGTAAGAGGGGTATTTGCCCTTCCATTTCAAGAGATTTGCTAGTGGAAGGTGGGAGACTCATCGAAGAGGGGCCTCGCAAGTGGATGTAGGTCATTTGACCGAACAACTCTAAAATCGGCGTGACCTTTGGTTTGCATTTCATTATTGCTATTTACATTACTGCAAACCTTCTTACATGTTTTAGTTCCTTATTACCTTTGCTGCACATATTTAAGAATACGCTTTCAAGTTCAAGTTCCGTTCTTATCGTACGAAAGATTTATTAAAACCGAAGTTTTAATCCGCTGCACTAATTCACCCCCCCCTCTTAATGCTGCCCCGATCCTAACAATTGGTATCAGAGCCCGGTATTTCTCATTTCGGATTTACACCCGAGAGAAATGGCTCTTCATGGCTTTCAAGAGGGCTTATCGGTTTTTTGTCCACCGTTGTTTAACGGATTGGACTACACTTATTGGAAAACTCGAATGAGAGTTTTCTTGATTTCTATGAATTTGGATATATGGAATATTGTTGAAAATAGTTTTCAACTTCCCTCTAAACCGATGAATGAATGGTCGGATTTGGAGAAGAAATATTTTTCTTTAAATGCAAAGGCTATGAATGCCTTATTTTGCGCTTTAGACAAAAATGAGTGCAATCGGATTTCTACGTGCGAAACGGCTTTCGATATTTGACGAACACTTGAAATCACGCATGAGGGAACTAGTAGAGTCAAAGACTCGAAAGTTAACATTTTATTGCATGATTTTGAGCTTTTTCAAATGCAACCAAGCGAGACTATAGGCGACATATACACCCGTTCCACGGATGTGGTCAATAATCTAAGAGTTCTTGGTAAATCTTTTTCGAATTTTGATCTCGTAAGCAAGATCTTATGATCCCTTCCAAAAAGATGGGATTCTAAAATAACCGTAATACAAGAAACAAAAGATTTAAATATTTTTTCACTTGAAGAACTAATTGGTTTGTTGATGACATATGAAATGGTACACAATGCACATGATGAACAAAATCACCTTCCAAAGAACAGGAAGGATTTGGAACCCCGGACAAATGAATACCACTTGAGCAATGACTCAAGTGATGAGGATAATGATGAACTTGAACTTCGAACACTAAATCTTAATAAGTTTATTAAACAAAAATCTAAAATAAATAATGAACTTGAACGGAGGAAGAGGCCAAAGAAGAGGAAGGCAACCAAGGATGAATCAAGAACTTCCAAAGGTGAAACGGAGAATTGGGCTTTGACAGGCTTCGACTATAAGGTAAGTAACTCAACTCGAATTATTTTGAAATTACTTGATGTTTTCCATGATGTATTTTCTCTTTTCTTTTGAATAATTATTTTTCTTGAAAATTGTATGTTTTATGTTAATAGAATAAAATGTTAGATTTAAATAATCATATATATGTGCTTGAGAAGCAAGAATGTGTATTTTGATGATTTCCATATTAACTTTCAATGATGATGCATGGTTTTTATATGGAAGGCTTGATGATATTTTTTAAACCTTGTCTTTGGTTTTCAAACATGATGTATGTTTTTGACATAAGAACAAAACTTGAGCATGGTAATATAAAGTCAATCACATAAATTAAAACTAAAGAAGTTTTAGTTATTTATAAGAATCATTCAAAATTATGTTCAATGAAACCATTGCATAATGATGTAATGAAAATATTAAACATTTTGAAACCATGTTTTAGTGTCATGCATAATGATCATGCTTAATAAATTTCAAAATTATGCATATGAATCTTGTGATTTATGGATTATTGATTTTTACTATAGTGAAAGTGCCTTATTAATCTTTGTTGTAATAAATCTTACACTTTCGGTTTTAAACATTATACATGTTTTTATTTGGTATAAGTGAAATAAAATCAAATGAATTGAAACAACTAAAAAGAGGAAAATATTTTTTCCTTGAAAAAATATTTTTCTCTATCCTATTGATCTTGATGTTTATTATGATAAATCTATGTATACCATTTTGAATCTCTTGAAAGTAATGTTGATATTTTTATGATTTTGATGATTTAAATTTGAAATGAGTTTTATCAAAATCATGATATTGATTTCTTGGAATAACATGAGATTACCTTTGATGATCATTTTGATTCATGGAATTTTGGATTCATGACTTGGTCTTACATTTGTTTATGAGATGGTTGAAATCTTTGTACGTTTGAATTCTTCCCTTCTCCTTTCAATTTATGCATGTTATATGTTAAAGATTTAAAACCATGTTTTGGTATCATGCATATCTAAGAAATATTGATGTGACAAATTGAATAAGTTGAAAATGAATGATGATTTTTCTCTTGAATATAACTTGTGATATTTTTTAGATAAATCATCATTTTGATTTCTCGACATTCGATACATGAGATTTTATTATAAATCAAAATTTCTCATTAATCGATCTTCTACGATTTTACTTGATATTCTCTTGAGAGGAGATTTTCTAAATGAATCATGATTTTTCCTTGTGAGTTCTTGGAGTTATTACTTGATTTTTCTTTTAAAACAAGATCTCTTCTTTGTACTCCTATGATTTTTCTTGATATTTTATTTAAAGAAGATATTTACTATATGAATCATGTCTTTTGGTATTCAAATGATGTTATCCATCATGACATGATTTCTTTGTATTTATGGCTTGCATGGCTTGAAATGTTTTGGTATAATGCATGCAATGATGAAATGTTGAATGATGTATGCAACATTATGGATTATAGTTATATGATATGTGATAATGCTTAGGATTAATCCATGCATGTGTATTTTGATGATTTTATGTCATGCATGAGTTTTTGAAGTAAATGTTGATTTGATACTCTCATTTTGGATTAACATGTTTTTGGTTTAATCATTTTTATGACGAATTAAGATGACATTCTCATGACATATTAAGATGACAGTGCATGTACATCTATGTATGAATTTCTTGATAGTCTTTTGATGATAGATGTGATATCATGATGTTTTATTTTTGATGTGTTTGGGCTTGACGGCTTTATGACGAAACTTATGTTTTGATTTTAAATGATGATACATGTTTTCACAAAAAGACTTGAACACCCTCATATGAAATCAATTGTATAAAATGAAAATAAATTTTATATCCTATTGAGGTTAATGAATTTATTTTACCATTCTTGTGAATCTCATAAAAATAAACATGATGAATATTTTGAAAATAAATGAGTGTATCATGCATTTGGTCTTAATGATTTCTCTAGAACATACTTTTTGAAATCATACTTGATAACGAATATCAAGATATTAAAAGGATATTATCATGGAATAATGCTTGATAATTTATTTTACGAAATTTACCTTTCTATCTTGAATGTTGACATTTTTTTTTATGATGTGTTAAAAGAATCACTTAAAAAATGCTTTTCCCGTCTTATCGAGATTAATGATTTCATGATATTGTGTGAATCTCGAAATTGATTTTGATGAAATAGTAATAACGTTATTCATGGTATGAATCTCAAAAATGATAATTTGATTATGATTTTTTATCAATTAACTTGAATGAAATTTTGTTTTAACCGAATCATGAACTTTCTCTTGACTTCTTGACTTAAGAATTTTGAAGAAACATGATGATTACTTGATATTTGATACTTGAAATTTCTTGTAAAATGTGATCTTGATAAGAATGTTTCAATTTGCTCTTTGTGCTATATCTTTTCAAATGAATCATGAGCCTTGATATCATATATTTCATAATATAGAAATAACAAGATTTCTTTGCCTTGTATGTCTTGTGTGATGATTGTACATCAATTTGCTTTATTATGAATTATATGAATCTTGATCGTGAACTTGTTAAGAAGAATTTTAATGAACCATGAATCATATCTTTGGTATTCACGAATTGATCCTTATTGATATCTTTCATTGATATGATAAATTGTCATCCCATGATATATCGTATAATTATATCATGCTTTGCGATTGTATCATATGATCTTTGCTAAATTTTCACATTGATATTCTTCATGACATGATTTCTTGGCATCGTTGTCTTGTATGCTTCATGTGATAATATGAATACATGAAACACTTATGATATGATTTTTATATAATTCCGTGTATTCATAAAATATTTATCTCATCACCTAATAACTCTTCTTGATACTCCTAATGTGATGAAGTAAAATTATGCATGAAATACAAATGGGGAGAAGTTTTGATCATGCATGGTAGGATATAATTTGACAAATTGATACCATCATGATATGAAACATTTATGATTCGCAATGATGTATGCAATACTTGTGCTTTCTAATTATGATGTGATGTATTACATATATTGTAAATCATGATTTAAAATACTATGGGTTGTTGCTAAAATGATGTATTATAAATATTGATTTAATGTTTTGTATCATGAATACTCTAAATGATGAATGTTTGGTATCATGATCAAAATGTTGACAAATAGTTAAAAATTTTAGTATCATGTATGATATCCTCATAATGTTGATTGATTTATTCAATATCGTGTATGAATGAAATATAAGGTTTGTCAAATAGTGCATGTTTTAAATTGAAAATATAATGATGCACAAATAATATTGATACTTACCTTTGTCATGATTTAGAAATTGATGTAAAGGTTTTTTCCCTCCTTTTTGACAATGACAAAGGGGGAGATAGATTGCTAGCACAATTCAAGAAAAAGAAAAAAATGCACTTCTCAAAAGAGAAGAAATTGCTATCTTGAACATCACCGAGAATTGCTAGCTTGAAACATCAAGAAAATACAAAAATGTGCTATCGTGCTTATCTCAAGAAAAGCAAATATGCCAACTTACATATATTTGAATTTGCTAGCTTATAACACTTGCATATTTCAAAAAGCAAGAGTTACTTTCTTGAACATCTCTAAATTCCTAGCTTGCAAGTTCTAAAATATTGTAAAATTACTATATTGAATGATGATAAAAATTTAACAATATGTTTCTCATGCAATGAGTTGAACCCATATAACAAACACTTGATTGTAGTACTTCTCCTTTTTGTTGATGACAAAGGGGGAGAAGTATGTTGATGACATGACATATGATGCATAAGTTTTATGCATATGTTCATGATGATGTGTTGCGAGTATTCATGATGAATATTGCAATGACTTGAATTCTGTTTATATTCAAGGTTCTATCAATATGGCATATTGATAGGGGGAGTTTGTTTAAACTCCGGGAGTTAAGGTTAACTCTGTCATCAAGTGGTTGTCATCATCAAAAAGGGGGAGATTGTTGAATCTCATATTTTGATGATGAAACCACTTGACATATGTTTATAATTTAAACTGCATTTTGAGTGATGCAGGTCTACTCGATCAGGATTAGACAGTTAACGCAGGAGGAATTGACGTTGCGCCGGAGGAGATCACGTCAGGATATTGGACGGCAGAAGGCTTCGGACGTTGGGCATCGGGCCAAAGGAGAGCAAAATTGTGCCAAGGATATCGGGGTTGCGGAGGTCAACTGCCGATTGGGCAACAAGCCGCAAGAGAGGATGATGCGCTGAAGAATCGGACGAAGCGCCAACAAATGACGTGCCAGGCAACAGAATGTCAATTCGCGTTGTAATAACTGTCTAGATCGGAGTAGAGTTTTGGCTTGCATGTGCAGGATTAACTACGATAACAATGAAGACATAAAGCGAAACAAAGTGCGGAGTCAAGCACAAAGGATTCGTTGGGAGTTCAAGAGTTTGACGGAAGTCCGAAGGATCGTCGGGAACGCTGTCGGAACTAGCCGTGAATGAGTAGGGAGCTTGCCGAAGGGTTTTTCGGAAGCTCGCCGGAAGGTTCGTGGGAAGTTCGCAGAGTTCGCCGAGAAAGATCGGAGCTTGCTGAAGAAGCTCGTTGGAACTCGCCAAGATCAAATCGTGAAGTTTAAGAGCTTGCCGGGAGTCCGCAGAATGGTTTCCGAGAGTTTATCGGAAGACCGCCGAAAGTTCGCCGGAAGAAGTCTTGACTTATGGACTTTGTAATAACTTATAAAATGTCTTTAAATTCATAGTTAGCATGTTAATTTGGGTTAGGAATAGGTATTAATCCTATAACCCAAATAGGGGCCAATTGGGCCCGAGTTCGGACTAGTTTGGGCCAAGATTGAAGCCCAACTAGTGGGCTGAAAACACTGTAGGCGGTGGCACCACCCAGTGCCCGAGAGCTGGGCGGTGGCACCGCCTGGGCTGAGATTGACAGTGTCAGTGTCAGTGTCAGTGTCAGAAACTAACAGGCAGTGGCACCGCCAGCATCGGGAACTCCACGAGAATTCAAATTTGGAGCCCAAATTTGAATCCTCTCGAGGCCTATATATACCCCTCAAATCTCAGCTGAGATTACAACTTTTTGAGCAACAATTGATTGAGAGAAAAGTCTTAGAAAGTCTTAGCAAGTCTAGTTTTCAATTTGCTAGAAAAGTTCTCCTCCTTTCTTGCTGAAATTTTGTAAGAGGTTGAACTGTTTGTAAAAGGTTGTAGGAGGGGTATTTGCCCTTCCAATTCAAGAGATTTGCTAGTGGAAGGTGGGAGACTCATCGAAGAGGGGCCTCGCAAGTGGATGTAGGTCATTTGACCGAACCACTCTAAAATCGGCGTGATCTTTGGTTTGCATTTCATTATTGCTATTTACATTACTGCAAACCTTCTTACATGTTTTAGTTCCTTATTACCTTTGCTGCGCATATTTAAGAATACGCTTTCAAGTTATGCTTTTCAAGTTCCGTTCTTATCGTACGAAAGATTTATTAAAACCGAAGTTTTAATCCGCTGCACTAATTCACCCCCCCCCCCCTCTTAGTGCTGCTCCGATCCTAACAATCCATACCTTGATAAATCATTAGTAAATGTAATGAAGTAGGAGTAACCTCCAATGGTATGAGTTGACATGGGTCCACATACATCACTATGTATGAGTTCCAACAACTCAGTGGCTCTCTCTCCAGTTCCACTAAATGGAGAGTTGGTCAGTTTTCCACGAATGCAAGGCTCACAAGTTGCATATGACACATAGTCGAATGGATCTAGATATCCATCATTTAGCAACTTTTGAATCATTCTTTCATGGATGTGACCTAGCCTACAATGCCACAGGTATGCACTGTTCAACTCATCTCGTTTCCTTTTGGACACATTTACATTCATGATATGTGGAGTGGTGTCTAATATAAATAAACCATTATGCAATGTTCCTTTCATGATGATCTTATCATCTAATAATATCGAACAACCATTGTTCTCAAAAATAAATTTATATCCACTAACTGTTAAACATGATAATAGAAGGAACAAAATAACATGCATCTAATACCATGCATCTAATGTAATAAAAGCTCCATTAGGCAGACGTAGGGCGACCTCGCCAACAGCTACTACAGCAGCTTTTGCTCCATTACCCATCTTGAGGTCCATCTCGCCTCTCTCTAGTCTCTTAGGCCTTGCTAGAACTTGCAACAAATTGCATATATGATAAGCACTACTGGTATCCAATACCCATATGTTATCATAAGAGTCTGACAAATGGAGACTGATCATGAATGTACCAGAAGCTTCATCAAGCTTTTGTTTCGCCCTTTCTGCAAGGTACTCTTTGCAGTTTCTCTTCCAGTGACCATCTTTACCACAGTGGAAGCACTGGCCTTTGTCCTTTGCTGGGTCTTTCTTAGCAACCTTTGCTTTACCTGGTTTGACCTTGCCCTTTCCCTTCTTAAGGGACCTTTCTGCTTTCCTTTTCCTTTTGGTCTCACCAGTGTAGAGAACTGGCTTCTCTTTCTTGATAGTACTCTCTGCCTCCTTCAACATATTGAGAAGCTCTGGGAGAGTCACTTCAAGCTTGTTCATTTTAAAATTCATTATGAACTGTGAAAAAGAATCTGGTAGGGACAGAAGCACAATGTCCACACACAAGTTATCCTCTAGGACCATTCCTAGACCCGTGAGTTTCTCTATCCACTCAATCATCTTTAGGACATGGTTCTGAACCGGTGTCCTCTCAATCATCCTAGCACGGAAGAGGCTCTTAGATATCTCATATCGTTGAGTCCTTCCCTGTTCCTCAAACAATTTACGGACATGTAGGAGAATGGATCTGGCATCCATCTTTTCATGTTGTCTCTGTAACTTAGGAGTTATAGAGCCCAACATATAGCACTGAGCAAGAGTGGAGTCATCAATGTACTTCACGTAGCGAGCAATCTCATCCTCGTTTGCCCCTTCTTCGGGCGCAGGCATCACTGTATCAAGGACGTACACGATTTTCTCCGCTTTGAGAACAATTCTCAACTTACGGAGCCAATCCGTATAATTTGGACCAGTGAGACGGTTGACATCAAGTATGCCACGTAAGGGATTTGAAAGCGACATTTTCTTAAAATAAAGATGTAGTAGAAATGAATAGCATGCAGATTTTGCAAGAAATAAACTATCAAGATATGGACTTCTATCTTAATATGCTCCCACTATTTTACTAACGAGTCACGCGACACCCTCAGCACGTGAAACGGAAGTCTCCGGCAGACTTCTAGTGGGGATCAGGATCCAATCAGTGTCTTAGTGTAACCTCGAGGGACTCGACCAATTACACTTAGCCTAAAAGGTAGGCAACTCTTGTCGATCACAACTCCTTGTGATTCCCGTCCTGTTCGGCCTCCGAATCACCATGGCCTCGAGGGACTCGACCAACAATGATGCTCGGTTAAGTCAATACATTCGTTACAAGATGAGTCTGATTTGATAATATACCCTCGAGGGACTCGACCAAGTATACCATGCCCTCAGGTCACCGGTGACATCTCTATGTCGTAAGCAAGATAGCGAATCGTGATATAGGTGAGTCTCGAGGGACTCGACCAACTCAACCTACACCGGGAATCGGTTCCTACTTATAACGATGGAAGGCCACGTGGGTCAATCTAATTGCCTCACGTTTACCGACTTAATATTATCGAGAGATGTTTCTATGATTTGGTCTCCTACTATGACATGTCACACATATACATATTTAATATATATCTACATCGTATCCAAATATATATACATATCTAGTACGTGTATAAGCAATTACACAAGATGATCATGGACCACAACCTAATATGATTAGGCCCGAGCCAGTAGGCCTAATCACTCACATCAAGATCTATGTATGCAACGGTGCATCTCCATGCCCTATGATCGTCCATTTCGTCCTTGTCGGTTCCGTCGACATCTTGATGCATCTTCATGCATCACGATCGTCCGTCTCGTGGGTCCCTCTATCGCATCCATGCTCCCGCAGTGCCTCCTCATGTGATTACAACTTAATCATAGGCACGTAGGCCCGACAATAAACGAGAAATATAATGGAGGTTCGTAGACCTCAATAATAATAATCACAAGTACACACATCACACGGTCCATGATCATTCGTCCACACATCATACATCACAAGTATAAATAATCATTATTATGTAGGACTACTAGATAATAATAATAAAAAATAATAATCAACTAAACCTTTTAATTAATTAATATTTTCTAAAATCAGGGACATTATAGGAAATTTCTGAATTCATAGGAGTATTTTCATAATTTGGACAAAAGTTAGAAATTAGAATTTCTCAAATTCCGAGGGGCAGAATTGTCTTTTGCCCATAAAACCCTAATGTCCTTTCCCCTTTTCGCTGCTGCCCTCGCTTGCAGGCGGCACACCCGCTGGCAGCGCTACCGCTGCGGGTGGGCGGCGCCGCCTCCGCAGGCAGTGCTGTCCCGCCGAGCGACCGCCCCTTAGGGGGGGTTTCGCCCGCGGGAGCTGCAGCAACGGGCGCCGTTGCCTTGCGGCGGCAGGCGCCTCTGCCCGTGCGGGTTTCGCCCGCGGGAGCAGCGGCGGCGTGCGCCGCTGCCCGTGGGCTGCCAGCCCCGCTGGTAGCAAGCTTGCTGCAAGCAGGCCCCCGTACGGATGCAGCAGATGCAGCCCCTGTGCTGCCTGCCTTCGGCTGCGCTGCACGCACACAGATCGAGGGCAGCAATTGTTGCTGCCCTTCCTTATTTTTGCGTCAACAATTTTGACGTCAAAATTCTTCCTAAACACAACACATAGTTCAAAAATCAATCATTCGCACGAACAACCTAGCACTGATACCACTATAGGGAAATCCTCGAGGGCGACATCATATGCGCAGCGGAAGAACAAGAAAAACAAAATCCCCGATTCCCAAAGAGATGTTCGTCGTCGTGCGAAGATTGGTACGCAAAAATCTGCGAAACATGAAACTGTGTATAGAGTAGATTGTGTTACCTAGGGAGATCGTATATCCCTGTTTCCTTGCAGATCCTTAGGAGAGGGTGAAGGAGGTCAAGAGTCCTCCTCTCTAGCGGTGATCCACATAGCATGGTTGCGACGGTGCTCCTCAAAACTCCAGACCTACTCTGAGGTGGAGATGGAGAGGAGAATAGGAAAAGGCAAACAAAAGCTCTCTAGCCCATGGGGCTCTGAATCCCTCCTATTTATAGAGGTCCCCTGTCAAACCCTAATGGGTCCTCCCCTAGTGGGTATTAGATCTGCATCCAATAAGACATGGGCTCCGTCGGATATCTCATATCCGAACCTCTATTCATCGCAATGCCTACCATATGTGTGTGACCCTCTAGGCCCAATATCGAGTTGGCCGTGAGTCATACCTGTTAGAACTCCTTCTAACTCAGTGAATTATTATCTCTGTAATAATTCTCTCGACTCATCGACAACGGACGTACTAGGCCACTACGTCGTAGTCCTTAGACGATACAGGGGAATCTAATCCATTGGACCTGTCTGTCCTCAGTTACCATGTACCTATAGTCCCTCATCCATCTAATATACCAGAGACCGTATATCGAGCATGGTGTTGTCAGACCCACACGATTTCTTCTCGAGTTTCGCTCTAATCGGATTATCTCAGAGACTCTTTCTCTCTCAACCCGAATGACCCTGTCCAGGGATTTGTCTGAGCAAGAACACATGAGATATTTCTCTCATGACGCCGAGAGTGGATGATCCTCTATCGACACTCAATAGCCCTCGTAAGGTCAACTACCACTCCCAATGGCCAGCTGTACTAGATCTGGGATAGCTAAACCTATAAGTCTGGTATCAAAGAGTGGAGCACTCATACAGTACATCCTTGGTGTCTCAAATCTAAGGACCAGATACACCACTAGGACTATGGAATCGCTGTCTAACAATAAGGCATTATCAACCATCCAGCATTCTGTAAGCGGATCAATCAGTGAACTCATTCTCCAATTAGCACCCGTACTGTATCTCTAGTGTCCCTACACAAGCAGCTATAAGACCAGCTGCATCTATCATATGGACGGGTATACAGCACACCAGTCTGTCCGGTTATCACGATATCCCTCTCGAGTAACCGATGACCAGGATTATTTAGGATATGTGTTTAAAGGTGAATCGATCTCACTATCATGATCTCATCACGATCCGATTCCCATTGCACAAATCCAAGGACATCACAATATATGTATGCATTTATGCAATAGTTATAAAGTGATATATGCCAAAATATAATAAGTAAAAAGATTCTATATTAAGTCACACGTGCCATCACTCACGTGATTGTCTTGCTGGGCACCTATGACTAGTAGTTTGCAGTTAAGATAAAGAGCAGAATGTAAATGCAAATGATATTTAGAGTAGTTCAGTTAATCTTGACCTACATCCACTTTTAGCTTCTTCCTCCGATGAGGTCACCGACATCCACTAGAGGCCTTCCTTCAATCGGCGAAGGCCAAGCACCCTTTTATAGCTTTTCTCCTTTTGACGAGCTTAGGAGACAACCCTTAAAAGTTTTCACTCCTCTCTTGAATGATCAAGACTTAGAAAGAAAAGAGGGAGAGGAACTCTAGCCTTTTACAAACTTTTAGGCTTTCAAATACTCAGAACAAAAGCAAGCTTTCGGTACCCTTTCATACAGGAAAGGGTGGAGTTTATATAGGCCCCAATCAATTTCAATTTGGAGCTCAAAAGTGTCCATTCTTGGATTTCCGGGGTCCTATCGGTACTATCGCCATAACTGGGTGGTATTACCGCCTATCATCTATCACTAAGCAGTACTACCGCTCAGTCTGGATAGTACTACCGCTTGACATTGCTCGAAAACTAAGCTCAGACGGTACCACTGCCTAATAGGGGCGGTACCACCGTTGGCAGTAATAACTACTGGCGGTACCACCGCCTTACAGGGGCAGTACTACCACCTAGAACTCCTGGGAGACTAGCCAAGAATTCTGGGTCCGAATGGGCTGATCCAGTCAACCCAATTTGGGTCTGCCAAGGGCCTAGTTGGCCCTAGATTAAGTTAATGAGATTATCTCCCAATCCTAACTTAATCTACATGCTAACTACGATAATTAAGACATCAATACTGCAGATCATGTTCCGGTGCATCAATCGCTTCTTCCGACGAGCTTCCGGTGAAATTCCATTGAACATCCGACGAACCCTCGGCGATGCTCCGGTGGACTCCCGGCAAACTCCTAGACTTGCGACGATTCTCTTGGTGAGTTCCGACGAGCTTCTTTGGCAAGCTCCTAGACTTCTCGGATTGTTCCCTCAGAACCTCCGACAAACTCTCGAACCCCCAACGTGATCTTGGTCTTGACTCCGGCTTAACACCTACTGCATGTCTTACTGCTATTGTAGTTAATCCTGCACACTTATCTCAACATATGGATTAGATAACTAAATGACAATTGACTTCATTATCAAAATCTGAGATTCAATAGATACTTGAATTTAGAGGCCTTGAATTCAAGAATGTCTTTTCTTAACTATGACATATATATAAGGGTAGTTAAGGCAAACTCCATCATCAATTGATTGTTATCATAAAAAATGAGGAGATTGTTGAATCTCAGATTTTGATGATGAAATCAATTGTAAATTGTTTGATCTAATCTATATGTTTAGAAAAGTGAACATGATTAACTATGATAGCAGTAAGACATAAAATAGGTGTTGTGCCGGAGTCCAGATCTGGACTTCGTTCGGAGTTCGAGAGTTCATCAGAAGTCTGGATGTTTATTGGAAGTTCTGTCGCAACTGACCGAGAAGTCTAGGAGCTTGCCAAAGAAGTCAGAACTTGCCAAGAAGTTCACTATAAAGTCCAAGAGCTTGCTGGGAGTCCATCGGAACATTGCCAGGAGATCGTCGGAAGTTCGCTGGAAGATCGTCGAAAGCTCGCCGAAAGAGAAATTTATGTACTGGAATAAGAATGCTTTGTCATATGTCTTAATTATTGTAGTTAATCTCTCAAATTTTATCTAAAGAACTTATAAGAGGAATTCCTCATATCAAGTTTGTCAAAGATAATATATGTGTTAGGATCAAGAGCAGCACTCAGAGGGGGGGTGAATTAGTATAGCGGAAAACTTTCATAATTTTATAAAATTGTTCATTTCATTTAAAACCGATTGCGACGAAAATGGTTTTGATTCAATCTATTTTGAAGAGAAGTTAAACTTGAAAACTTTTGTAAAAGTGCAAGAGAAGATTAACGAGGTTTGCAGTAAAGTAAATTGCACAAATAAAAAGCAAACCGGAATTTAGAGTGGTTCGGTCAATGTGACCTACATCCACTTTCGGATTCCTCCTATGACGAGGTCACTAGCATCCACTAAAGGCCTTCCTTCAATAGGTGAAGACCGAACACCTCTTTACAGCACTTTCTCCTTTTCCCGGGTTTAGAAGACAACCCTTATAAGTCTCACTCCTCTTTCTTGGATGGTTACAAGGCTAAGAGATAAAGGAGGAGAACTCTAACTTTTATAACACTTTTATGACTCAAGAATTCAAGATTAAGCTAATACTTTTGTTCCCTTTTATGCAGAAAAGATTAGGGTTTTTATAGGCCCCAATGGCTTCAAAATTAGAGTAAAAAAGTGTCACATCCCCAGAATCTGAGGTACTATCGGTACCAAAGCCATTATAGGATGGTACTGTTGGGAAATCTGGGGGCGACATCACATGCGTAGCGAAAGAACAAGAAAACAAAATCTCCTATTCCCAAAGAGATGTTTGTCGTAGTGTAAAGATTGGTGCGCAAAATCCGCAAAACATAAAACTGCGTATAGAGTATATTGTGTTACCTAGGAAGATCGTATATCCCTGTTTCCTTTAGATCTTTAGGAGAGGATGAAAGAAGTCAAGCGTCCTCCTCTCTAGTAGCGATCCACACAGTACGGCTGTGACGACGCTCCTCAAAACACTAGGCCTGCTCTGAGTGGAGAGGGGGAGGAGAATAGGAGAGGCAAGCAAAAGCTCTAGCCTATGAGGCACTGAATCCCTCCTATTTATAGAGGCCCCCTGTCAAAACCTAATGGATCCTCCTATAGTTGGTATTGGATCTGTATCCATTTACTTAAGCATTTTAGATTAGTGGATCTCTATCCAATAATCTCTCATGGGCTCTTATTGGATCTCGTCCATGGGATCCAATAATTTAGGGGCTTATTGGATATCCAATAAGATAAGGGCTCCGGTGGATATCTTGTTAGTTATAGGTGCCCAGCAAGCCAATCACGTGAGTGATGGCATGTGTGACTTAATATAGAATCTTTTTGCTTATTATGTTTTGGCATATATCACTTTATAACTATTATATAAATGCATACATATATTGTGATGTCCTTGGATTTGTGCAATGGGAATCGGATCGTGATGAGATCACGATAGTGAGATCGATTCACCTTTAGACACATATCCTAAATAATCCCGGTCATAGGTTACTCGAGAGTGATATCGTGATAACCGGACAGACTGGTGTGCTGTATACCCGTCCATATGATGGATGCAGCTAGTCTCATAGCTGCTTGTGTAGGGACACTAGGGATACAGTACAGGTGCTCATTGGAGAATGAGTTCACTGATTGATCCGCTTACGGAATGCTGGATGGTTGATGATGCCTTATTGTCAAACAACGATTCCGTAGTCCTAGTAGTGTATTTGGTCCTTAGACTTGAGACACTAAGGATGTCTTGTATGAATGCTCCACTCTTTGATACCAGACTTATAGGTTTGGCTATCCCAGATCTAGTACAACTAGTCATTGGGAGTGGTAGTCGACCTTACGAGGGCTATTGAGTGTCGATAGAGGATCATCCACTCTCGGCGTCATGAGAGGAATATCCCATGTGTTCTTGCTCAGACAAATCCTTGGCCAAGGTCATTCGGGTTGAGAGAGAAAGAGTTCTCCGGGAGAATCCGATTAGAGCAAGACTCGAGAAGAAACCGTGTGGGTCTGACAAACACCATGCTCGATATACGGTCTCTGGTGTATTAGATGGATGAGGGACTATAGGTACACGGTAATTGAGGACAGACAGGTCCAATGGATTGGATTCCCCTATATCGTCTGGGGACTACGGCGTAGTGGCCTAGTACGTCTATAGTCGATGAGTCGAGTGAATTATTACAGAGATAATAATTCACTGAGTTAGAAGGAGTTCTGACAGGTATGACTCACGGCCAGCTCGATATTGGGCCTAGAGGGTCACACACATATGGTAGGCATTGCGATGAATAGAGGTTCGGATATGAGATATCCGACGGAGCCCTTGTCTTATTAGATGCAGATCCAATACCCACTAGGGGAGGACCCATTAGGGTTTGACAGGGGACCTCTATAAATAGGAGGGATTCAGAGCCCCATGGGCTAGAGAGCTTTTGTTTGCCTTTTCCTATTCTCCTCTCCATCTCCACCTCAAAGTAGGTCTGGAGTTTTGAGAAGCGTCATCGCAACCCTGCTATGTGGAACACCGCTAGAGAGGAGAACGCTAGACCTCCTTCACCCTCTCCTAAGGATCTGCAAGGAAACAAGGATATACGATCTCCCTAGGTAACACAATCTACTCTATACGCAGTTTCATGTTTCGCGGATTTTTGCGTACCAATCTTCGCACGACGACGAACATCTCTTTGGGATTCGGGGATTTTGTTTTTCTTGTTCTTCCGCTACACATATGATGTCGCCCCAAGGATTTCCCAACATATCTCATATCCGAACCTCTACTCATTGTATTGCCTACCATATGTGTGTAACCCTCTAGGCCCAATATTGAGCAGGCTGTGAGTCATACCTATCAGAACTCCTTCTAACTTAATGAATTATTATCTCTGTAATAATTCACTCGACTCATTGACTACGAATGTACTAGGCCTCTACGTCGTAGTCCCCAGATGATACAAGAGAATCCAATCTATTGGACCTGTCTGTCCTCAGTTACCATGTACTATAGTCCCTCATCTATTTAATATCCCAAAGACCATATATCGAGCATGGTGCTATCAAACTCATATGGTTTATACTCGAGTCTCCCTCTAATCGGATTCTCCCAAAGAACTCTTTCTCTCTCAACCCGAATGACCCTAGCTTGGGATTTGTCTGAGCAAGAACATATGGGATATTCCTCTTATGATGCCAAGAGTGGATGATCTTCTATCGACACTCAATAGCCCTCGTAAGGTCGACTGCCACTCCCAATGACTAATTGTACTAGATTTGTAACAACCAAATCTATAAGTCTAGTATCAAAGCGTGGAGCACTCATACAGGACATCCTTGGTGTCCCATGTCTAAGGACCAGATACACCTCTAGGACTACGAAATTACTGTCTAATAATAAGGCATCATCAACCATCCAGCATTCCGTAAGCGGATCAATTAGTGAACTCATTCTCCAATGAGCACCTGTACTGTATCCCTAGTGTCCCCACATGAGCAGCTATGAGACCAGCTGCATCATCATATGGATGGGTATACAACACATCAGTTTGTCCAATTATCACGATGTCCCTCTTGAGTAAACTATGACCGGGATTATTTATTATCTATGTTTAAAGGAGCATCAATTTCATTATCGTGATCTCATCACTATCTGATTCTCATTGCACAGATCCATGGACATCACAATATATACATGCATATATGTAATATTTAATATAAAGTGATAAATGCCAAAATATAATAAGAAAAAAAAGATTCTATGTCAAGTCACACGTGCCGTCACTCACGTGATTGGCTTGTTGGGCACCTATGACTAGCAATCTCTCACTTAACCTAATGCCAATCACCTATGTGTTTGATCTCCATCAGACCCCTATGACTCTCAAAGACAATCTGAGACAATGGCTTTGTTAGTTGATCTACAATGTTATCTTCGGATGGAACTCTTTCCACTGCTACATCTCCTCGGGTTATGATCTCTTTGATAAGGTGGAACCTCCTCAAAACATGCTTTGATTTCTGATGAGACCTGGGTTCCTTCGCTTGGGCAATTGCCCCATTGTTGTCGTAATATAAGGAAATCGGCTCATCGCTACTCGACACGACTCCCAAATCTGTGATGAACTTCTTCACCCAGACTCCCTCCTTTACTGCATTTAATGCAGCAATGTACTCCATCTCTATGGTTGAGTCAGCAATAGTATCTTGCTTAGAACTCTTCGAGCACACTGCTCCTCCATTCAAGGTGTACATATGCCCTAAATTCGACTTTCTATCATCGACATTAGACTGAAAACTCAAGTCTGTGTAGCCTTCAACCTTGAGGCTACTACCTTCATATACTAGTAAAAGATCCTTAGTCCTTCTCAAGTACTTAAGGATACACTTTACTGCTTTCCAGTGCTCCAAGCCTGGATCCGCCTAATACCTTCTCGTGATACTCAAAGCATGCGCAATATCAGGCTTAGTACATAGCATGATATACATGATAGACCCTATTGCTAAGGCATAAGGTATCATATCCATGTTCGCCCTTTCTTCTGGAGTCTTTGGGGACATACTCCTAGAAATTGATATCCCATGTCTCATTGGTATGAGACCTCTCTTGGAGTTTTTCATGCCAAACCTTTTGACAATGGTTTCTATGTACCTAGACTAGGACAAGCCAAGCATCCCCTTAGATCTGTCTCTATAGATTCGAATCCCTAAGATATTAGATGCTGTTAGAACCCTTACAGATTCTAAACTTGGGGTTGATCTCTTTAAGGGACCGATCTCCTTGGAACTCTATAGGGGTTCCTCCCTCCAAGTTACTGTTCAAAGGCTGTAGAAAAGATTAATCTATTGCTTATGAAAAGAGGAGGAATACATGGCTATTTATAGGGCTTCTAAACCCTAACTCCTAATAGGACTCCTACTCAAGACTCCTACTTCTAACCAACTCCTAATAGGACTTCTACTCAAGACTCCTATTCCTTTACAACTCCTAATTTTTCTCTAAGAAACAACCTCCTAACCCTAGCTGGCCTCTTTACCTCTTTAATAGGGGTCGGCTTAGGTAGGTTTTACATGAAAGTCCCTCTCAATTAGGACTCTCCTAGCTAGAGTCATAACAGACCCGCCCTCTTCAAATCAGCCTTGTCCTCGAGGCTAACGATTCATGAATTTTGGGAATTTAATCTTCAAGTCGTCATAGTTCTCCCAAGTGGCATCTTCTGTTAGTCGGTTCGCTCACTGTATTAGCACTTCAGTAGTGGGTCGTCGTCGTCGAGTCACGATCCACCGATCAATAATGACACTTGGCTGGGTATAAACTTCTCCTTGGGTAGTCATATTTGGTGGGTGACTTTATCTGACGATTCATGATATGTCGTACTCCTTTTCCATTTAGTACCCTACATATGGAATAACTGTTGAATCTCGTATTTTGATGATGAAACCACTTGATATGTGTTTATAATTTAAACTGCATTTTGAGTGATGCAGGTCTACTCGATCAGGATTAGACAATTAACGCAGGAGGAATTGACGTTGCGCCGGAGGAGAACACGTCAGGATATTGGACGGCAGTAGGCTTCGGACATCGGGCATCGGGCCAAGGAGAGCGGAATTATGCCAAAGATATCAGGGTTGCGGAGGTCAACCGCCGATTGGGCAACAAGCCGTAAGAGAGGATGATGCGCTGAAGAATCGGACGAAGTGCCAACCAATGACGTGCCGGGCAACGGAATGTCAATTCGCGTTGTAATAATTGTCTAGATCGGAGTAGAGTTTTGGCTTAAGTGTGCAGGACTAACTACGATAACCGAAAACACAAAGCAAGGATACTGGAGTCAAGTTCGATGGACGTTTAAGAGTCCGAAGAATCGTCGGAGATGTTGCCGGAACCAACCGAGAAGAAATCGGGAACCTGTCGGAATTTTCGGAAGTTCACCGAAGAGATCGTCGGAGGTTCATGGAGATCACCGAGAAGGCTCGGCTACTCATTAAAGTCATCATAAGTTCGGGAGCTTGCTAGGAGCCCGTCGGAAAAAACTCGCCGGAACAAGACTCGATGTTCGCGGTTGAAATATTGCTTAGGATGTGTTTTGTTAAGTAGTTAACTTGTAATTAGGATTAGGATTAAGAAATAATCCTATATCCTGGTTAGGGGCCAACTAGGCCCAAAATTAGACTGGGTTTGGGCTAAGTTTGAAGCCCAACAAGTCAACCGAAAAGTCTGGCGGTAGCATTGCCAGACTGGACGGTTGCACCGCCCAGCACCTGAGAGTTGGGCGGTGGCACTGCCCATTGCCCGAGAGCCAGGCAGTGGCACCGCCTGAGCTGAGCGGTGCCACCGCCTAGCACTGTCAACGCTTGACACTGACAGGCAGTGGCACCGCCAGCATCGGGAACTCCACGAGAATTAAAATTTGGAGCCCAAATTTGAATCCTCTTGAGGCCTATAAATACCCCTAAAATCTCAGTTGAGATAACAACTTTTTGAGCAGCAATTGATTGAGAGAAAAGTCTTAGAAAGTCTTAGCAAGTCTAGTTTTCAATTTGCTAGAAAAGTTCTCCTCCTTTCTTGTTGAAAATTTGTAAGCGGTTGAACTGTTTGTAAAAGGTTGTAAGAGGGGTATTTTCCCTTCCATTTCAAGAGATTTGCTAGTGGAAGGTGGGAGCCTCATCGAAGAGGGGCCTCGCAAGTGGATGTAGGTCATTTGACCGAACCACTCTAAAATCGACGTAGTCTCTAGTTTGCGTTTATGTTTATGCATTTATCTTTCTGCAAACCTTTACTTTGCTAAGTTCACTGCCCTCATCTTATTATGTATGCTTTCAACGCAATTGAAATGGTTTCAAACGAAACATTATTCTTATCGTACGAAAGATTTATTAAAACCGAAGTTGTAATCCGCTACACTAATTCACCCCCCCCTCTTAGTGCTGCTCAAATCCTAACAATTGGTATCAGAGCGAGGTTTTTCTACCTTGGTTTAACACTCAAATAGAAATGGCTCTTTACGGCTTTCAAGAGGGTCACTCTCTCATTTGTCCTCCCTTTTTCAATGGGACGGACTACACTTATTGGAAAACTCGAATGAGAGTTTTCTTACTTTTTTTGGATTTGAATTTATGGCACATAGTCGAAAATGGATTTGAAATGTCTTCTCTTCCAATGAACCAATGGAATGATTTGGAGAAGAAGATGTTTTCTTTAAACGCAAAGGCTATGAATGCCTTATTTTGCGCTTTGGACAAAAATGAGTTCAATCGAGTTTCTTTATGTGAAACGGCTTTCGACATATGACACACTCTTGAAATCACACACGAAGGCACGTCTAGAGTTAAAGATTCGAAAATCAACATTTTAATGCATGACTTCGAGCTTTTTCAAATGAAGCCGAGCGAAACCATTGTTGACATGTACACCTGTTTCACGGATGTCGTCATTGGTTTACAAGCTCTTGGCAAATGTTTCTCGAATTTTGAACTTGTTAGTAAAGTTTTACGATCACTTTCTAAAGCTTGGGAATCAAAAGTAACGACAATACAAGAAACAAAAGATTTAAATATTTTTCCACTTGAAGAACTTATCGGCTCATTAATGACAATAGAAATGGTGCGCAATGCACATGATGAACACAATGAACACTTGAACCACCTTCCAAAGAACAGGAAGGATTTGGAACCTCGGACAAATGAATACCACTTGAGCGATGACTCAAGTGATGAGGACAATGATGAACTTAAACTTCGAACACCAACTCTTAATAAGTTCATTAAACAAAAATCTAAAATAAACAATGAACTTGAATGTAGGAAGAGGCCAAAGAAAAGGAAGGCACCCAAGGATGAATCAAGAACTTCCAAAGGTGAAACGGCAAATTGGGCTTTAACGGGCTTCGACTACAAGGTAAGTAACTCAACTCTCTTGAATTATTTTGAAATTACTTGAAGTTTTTCATGAGTTCTTAATTTAGATAGTAGGAATAGGAAATAAAAAAAATTATTTTTCAAAAAATATATCATGTTTTTCTTTTTTTAGCATCTTTGAAAAAAATTAAAAATTTGATCAATGAAAAGTATATTGCTAAGGTTTCATGCATGTTATATTTTGAAATGTTGAATGATGTATGCAACATTAGGGATGATAATTATATGATATGCGATAATGCTTAGGATTAATCCATACATGTGTATCTTGATGATTTTATGACATACATGATTTTTTTATGTAAATGTTGATTTGATACTCTCATTTTGAATTAACATGTTTTTGGTTTAATCATTTTTATGACGAATTAAGATGACATTCTCATGACATATTAAGATGACATAGTGCATGTACATCTATGTATGAATTTCTTGATAGTCTTTTGATGATAGATGTGATATCATGATGTTTTATTTTTGATGTGTTTGAGCTTGATGGCTTTATGACGAAACTTATGTTTTGACTTTAAATGATGATACAATGTTTTCACAAAAAGACTTGAACACTCTCACATGAAATCAATTGTATGAAATGGAAATGAATTTTCTATTCTATTGAGATTAATGAATTTATTTTACCAATCTTATGAATCACATGAAAATAAACATGATGAATATTTTATAAATGAGTTGTCTTATAAGATTTTGCCTTTACATCTTGAACTTTAATGCTTATATTGATTTGGCATATAAAGACTAAGGCATGCACATAAGAAGCAAATCACATGAATAGAAATTTATAAAAATGAAATGTAATCCTTTATCTTATTGATTTCTACCTAAGAGACCAATAAAACTATCTATGCCATTTTGAATCTCTTGAAAGAAATGTTGAGATTTTGATGATTTAGATGATTTGAATTTGAATGAGTTTTACTCAAAATCATGATCTTGATTCCAAGATATTTACAAATTAAGATTTATTATGAATCAAGATTTTTTCATTAATCGATCTCCAAATATTTTCTTTTGATTATTTATGAGTAGGTTTTTCAAAAAGAAATCATGCCTTTTGTTATTCATATGTTCTAATCCTTCATGATATGATTTTTATACAATTCCTTGTATTCATGAAATGTTTATCGCATCACCCAATTAATTTCTTCTTGATATTCCTTATGTGGTGATTAAAATTATGCATGAAATACTCTTGATATTATTTTGATGTATACAAATGAAAAGTTATAATCATGAATGATCGGATGAAATTTGACAAGTTAATATCTTCATGATTTGAAATATTTATACTTTGAAATTATGCATGCAATTGCTTTGTATTGTGATGATATATGCATCATGAATACTTTATTATCATACATGAAAATAGTGATAAACATTTTGAAAATAAATGTTTGTATCATGTTAGATGATTTTACATCATGTGCATGATGAGTTATAGTGATGATTGAAACAATGATTGAAATGCGTTAAATGATGAATGTTTGGTATCATGATCAACATGTTGATAAATGCTTGAAAATTTTAATGTTTGAGTATCATGTATGATATGCTTATTAATGATGATTGATTTATTTTTCGGTATCGTGCATGAAGAATAAGGTTATTGAAATTGTGTATGTTTTAATTTGAATATATAATGATGCACAAATAAGAATGATACTTACCTTTGTCATAATATGAAAATTGATATAAGGGTCTTCCCTTCTTTTTGACAATGACAAAGGGGGAGTAAGAATTTCTAGCGTGGACATCATGAAAAGAGGCAAACTAACTAGCTTGCACAATTCAAGATGAAAGCAAAAATTGCATTTCTCAAAAGAGAAGATGCAAATGTAACATTTGCTAAATTGTTTGCTTGCCTCATGTAAAATATTATCTCTTGCTAGTTTGGCATTTTTGCTAGCTTGTATGTTGCAAAACTTGATCACTTTTTCAAACATTTTGCTAGCTTACACTTTGCAAAGAAAGCAAAAATGACACTTATAGAAGAAAGAGCTTGTTATTTTGCACATCACAAGCTTGCCTATCTTAAGAAACAAAAATTGCAAAAGTGCTATCTTGCCTATCTCAAGAAGCAAAACTTGCAACTTGCACATTGCAATAGGAAGCAAGAATTATGAGCTTACACAAGAAAGCTATCTTACATTTGCTTTCGAAATTTTTGCTAGCTTGTATATTGTGAAACTTACATATCGTAAACATTGCTAGCTTGTAGTCTAAAGAGAAGAAAAAGTTGCTATCTCAAAATAAGCAAATGTGCTATCTTGCCTATCTTAAGAGGCAAAAATGCTATCTTGCGCATCTAGCAAAACTTGACAAATTTGCATATTTCAAGAAGCAAGAGTTGCTTTCTTGAACATCTCAATATTGCTAGCTTGCATGATGTAGAACTTACTATCTTGAACATTACCAAAAGTGCTATCTTGTATGCTGTAAAACTTGCATATCTAAAACTTGATAGCTTGAATGTCCTAAGCATGATGCATTACTTGCTAAATTTTCTAGTTTCAAAATTGCACGATGATAAAATTTAATATTATGTTTTTCATGCAATGAGTTGAACTTATATTACCAACACAAAGAATAGTTGTACTTCTCCTTTTTGTTGATGACAAAGGGGGAGAAGTATGTTGATGACATGATATGCATAAGTTTATGCATATGTTCATGATGATGTGTTGCAAGTATTCATGATGAATAGTGCAATGACTTGAATTTTGCTTGAATTCAAGGTTCTATCAATATGGCATATTGAGAGGGGGAGTTTGTTTAAACTCCGGGAGTTAAGGTTAACTCCGTCATCAAGTGGTTGTCATCATCAAAAAGGGGGAGATTGTTGAATCTCGTATTTTGATGATGAAACCACTTGATATGTGTTTATAATTTAAACTGCATTTTGAGTGATGCAGGTCTACTCGATCAGGATTAGACAATTAACGCAGGAGGAATTGACGCTATGCTTGAGGAGATCACATCGGATATTTGACGGCGAAGGCTTGGACGTTGGGCATCGGGCCAAGGAGAGCGGAATTACGCCAAGGATATCGGGGTTCTGCGAGGTCAACCGCCGATTGGGCAACAAGCCGCAAGAGAGGACGATCTTGCCGAAGAATCGGACGGCGCCAACCAATGACGTGCGAACGGAATGTCAATTCGCGTTATAATAAAATGTCTAGATCGGAGTAGTGTTTTGGCTTAAGTGTGCAGGACTAACTACGATAACCAGAAAACACAAAGCAAGGATACCGAGTCAAGTTCGATGGACGTTTAAGAGTCCAAGAATCGTCGGAGATGCCGCTTGGAACCAACCGAGAAGAAATCGAACCCTGTCCGGAATTTTCGGAAGTTCGCCAAGAGATCGTCGGGAGGTTCATGGAAATCACCGAAGGCTCGGCTACTCATTAAAGTCATCACAAGTTCGGGAGCTTGCTAGGAGCCCGTCGGAAAAAGCTCATGGAACTAGACTTCGACGTTCAGCGGTTGAAATATTGCTTAGGATGTGTTTTGTTAAGTAGTTAACTTGTAATTAGGATTAGGATTAAGAAATAATCCTATATCCTGGTTAGGGGTCAATTGGGCCCAAAATTAGACTGGGTTTGGGCTAAGTTTGAAGCCCAACCAGTCAACCGAAAAGTCTGGCTGTGGCACTGCCAGACTGGGCGGTTGCACCGCCCAGCACCCGAGAGCTGGGCGGTGGCACTGCCCATTGCCCGAGAGCCAGGTGGTGGCACCGCCTGAGCTGGGCGGCGGCACCGCCTAGCACTACCAGCGCCTGACATTGACAGGCGGTGGCATCGCCAGCATCGGGAACTCCACGAGAATTCAAATTTGGAGCCCAAATTTGAATCCTCTTGAGGCCTATAAATACCCCTCAAATCTCAGCTGAGATAACAACTTTTTGAGCAGCAATTGATTGAGAGAAAAGTCTTAGAAAGTCTTAGCAAGTCTAGTTTTCAATTTGCTAGAAAAGTTCTCCTCCTTTCTTGCTGAAAATTTGTAAGAGGTTGAACTGTTTGTAAAAGGTTGTAAGAGGGGTATTTGCCCTTCCATTTCAAGAGATTTGCTAGTGGAAGGTGGGAGCCTCATCGAAGAGGGGCCTCGCAAGTGGATGTAGGTCATTTGACCGAACCACTCTAAAATCGGCGTAATCTCCGGTTTGCGTTTATGTTTATGCATTTATCTTTCTGCAAACCTTTACTTTGCTAAGTTCACTGGCCTCATCTTATTACGTGCACTTTCAACGCAATTGAAACGGTTTCAAACGAAACATTATTCTTATCGTACGAAATATTTATTAAAACCGAAGTTTTAATCCGCTGCACTAATTCACCCCCCCCTCTTAGTGCCGCTCCGATCCTAACAATAACTTTGTCCAAAATCTGCTTGTGAAAATGCAAGTAGAATTTATCATAAGCATAATGCGTCCCTTATAGTGTAATTCTTTTGAGTCCCAATTGTATTGAGCCACAGAGCTTGGTGCTTCCTTTAATTTTTTTATGATCTTACTAGTCTCCGAATCTTCCTACCATTCCAATTTAATATCCTCAAGGAAGTCGCTGGTCAGAAGTGAAACGATCGAAAATTTAGCTTACTCGTGCAGTTGCGAAAGCGCATCTGCAACAACATTCTCTTTCCACTTTTTGTAAGTTATTTCATAATTAAATCCAAAAAGTTTTGTTACCCATTTTTTCTGCTCAAGGGATGATATCTTTTGCTCCAAAAAGTACTTGAGGCTTTTATGGTCGGTTTTAATTTGAAATCGTCGACCGATCAAGTAGGGTTTCCACCTCATTGCTGCGTGCACAATAGTGAGCATCTCCTTATCATATGTTGACATATTTTGATGGGAGGGAGACAATGCCTTGCTAGTGTATGTGAGTGATCGACCATCTTGTATGAGAATGACTCCAATTCCAACTCCCGATTCGTTCGCCTCAATAATGAAGGGTTGACTGAAATCTGGTAGTGCTAGCACCAGCATCGTCATCATGGCTATCTTAAGTTTGTCAAAGGTAGTGAAGGCTTTGTCCAACCATTGGAAGACATCTTTTTTCAGTAAGGAAGTAAGTGGTGTACTGATCTTTCTATAGTTTTTCATGAACTTACAATAGTAGCCTATTAAACCCAAAAATCCATGTAGCAATTTTATGTTCCTCGGGGTCGGCCAGTTCTGCATTGCTTCTATTTTGGAGGGATCCACCATCACACCTTTCTCTGATATGATATGCCCAAGATATTTCATCTTTTGTTGCAGAAAACAAAAATTCATAGTCGTCGTGTGTTCGAAAGGCAGTTTTCGGTATGCCTTTTTCACACACTCGTATTTGATGATACATAGATCAAAGGTCCAACTTTCTGAAGGTTTTTGCTCCCTTTTATCTAGAAATTCATCTACATCTGGAATAGGGTATTTATCTTTAATGGTTATGCCATTGAGACCTCGGTAATCCATGCATATTCGTTATGTTCCGTCCTTGCGTACAAGTAGCACTGGTGAAGAGTAGAGGCTACAACTTGGCCGAATAACTCCTATTTCGAGCATCTCTATTATAATCCTTTCTATTTCATCCTTCTGGAGATGCAGATACTGATATCGCTGAGTATTTGCTAGAGGTTTGCCTGAAAGAATCGTTATATAATGATCATGCTGATGGGTAAGAGGTAGGTTGTGCAGTTCAACAAATATATCTGAAAATTCAGCAAACAAAGGAAGTAGGTTTGGATCTTCAAATTCTATTGGCTCTCCCTTAGTTTGCTACTCAAGTTATACTAAAAAGCCACTGCATGCTTTATGCAAAACCTTCCCCATTTGTTGTGTGCAAATCGTCATTACGTCGCTCCCACGTTCCCCGTGCAGGATAACCTGTTTCTCCTTATTGTAAAATTTCATAATTAGTTGCATAAAATTCCAAGAAATATCACCTAATGTCATCAACCATGTAATTTTGAGCATGGCCTCATGATCATCAAGAGGGAGGAGGAAGAAATATGCAATTATCTCTTGGTCCTGCAACAACAGTTTCACTCGCGGGCGCCTACGATCATACTTCAAAATCCGTCCGGTGACCTTAACATCAAACCTGCTGCAATTCTTGATAGGTAAGGCCATCTAGATAGCAACCTTACTATTTAGGAAGTTATTAGTATTGCCTGTGTCTATGAGAACAGTGATCGGTTGTTGTTTGAGAAGGCCTCCAACTTTCATCGTTTGTGAGTTTGAGTAGCCGGCTAGTGCATGTACCGTAATTTCGGTCAGTTGTGGCTCTTCTTCTGTATCTTCTTCTTCATGTTCAAGGCTCTCTTCTGGATGTTCAATGACCTCTTTTTCTACTGGTTCAATCATAAGTCTCCCTTTACTACAGCGATGCTCACGACTCCACGGCTCGTCGCAATGTCAACATAACCCCTTTGCATATCACTCCTGAAGCTCTTCTCTTGTCAACCTTTTTGGTGTAGGGACTCGATCGATAGTAGGGGGGGCTGAATGCTTCAATATTGCTGGTTGAGGAGTGACCCTAGTCCTATGAGTTTCAGTGTTCAATCACTTCTCTTGATGTCATGCGAAAGAGATGGCTGCCATAAGCGTGTACGGTTGTCGCGCTTTAACTTCTCCCTGGATCTCCGGCTTCAAGCCCTCAATGAAGGTCTCCAATAGCTATTTTTGAGACCAATCATGAATTTGATTAGTTAGCTTTTCAAACCTGATTTGGTACTCTTGAATGGTGGAGGTTTGTCTGATCTTTGCTAGTTGTCTGTCAATGTTCTCGTAATAGGTTGGTCTGAAGTGGATTAGCAGTCCTTCTTTGAATTGTCGCCATGAAATGACTCCATAAGTATGTTCAAACCAGTCAAACCATTGTATAGTATCCTCTTTAAGATGTATAGCTATAATTTTCACCATAGATGCATCCGCGGTTTTGTGGTACCGAAAATATCGCTCTGCGCGTAAGATCCAACCAATCGGGTCTCCTTCTTCCCATCTAGGGAAGTCCACTTTCATGCATGGATAGTTAGGGTCGGTCATAGAGCTTCCCCTATCTTGGAAGTCATATCTTCAGGCTTGGTGCAATTGGGCAAAGCTCTCTCCTTGATGTGATTTCTTTGGGCTTAGTGGTCGGCCCAATCGGAGTTCGGTAAAGAGTGTCTGAATCTTATCCTCTTTTTTCGAGGTCCTGACAGTACTACTGCCATAACTGAGCGGTACTACCACCTATCATCTATCATGAGCAATACTACTGCTCAGTCTGGGCAGTACTACCGCCTAACATCACTCGGAGACTGAGCTCAAGCGGTACCATCACCTGACGGGGTGGTACCACCGCTTTTAGTAACAACTATCGACGATACCACCGCCTGACAGGGGCAGTACTACCTGTCACGGACTTAGCTAGTTTTGCCTAGGTCATGCGGCACCCTTATGTGTCTATCCGCAAAGGTTAGCCTCCCCAAAGCCTCCCTTGGTCCCTTAGGACCCACAAAAGAGAGAACGAGTTAGAGAAAATGCCTCACTCGGGATCCACAAGCAAACATTCCAGGAAACACTTCATAGACAATGCAAATTACAAATAGACTTTACAAGCTCTGAATAGTTGCACAACAAAGGGTCAAAATGGTCTATTATAGATCGAAAATCTCTCACAAGTGTCCACATGACACAACCTTTATTTACAAGTCTAAAGCGGCCACCAAACCCAACTAAAATGGGACTATTAAGCCTTCGGCCATCCCACTACATGCTGTGCAAAGCATGAACATACCAAAAGTCACGGACATACATAAGCATGACATCAAACATCCTGTTTCGAAGTTTGTCCATGATATTCTCCCCCACTTATTCCTTCGACGTCCTCGTCGAAGCCTTTGTGAACACTGCAATTCCTCACCTTTGTTGAGTCTTCAATCTTCTGCTCCAACTGCAATGCGCCTCCTGGCTCCCAACTGCTCTCCATTGCTATTTTTGAGTAGTCGAACCTCTGATCCGCCATGTTGCTTCAACTCCCCAATGACTCTGACTCTAGTGTGGGGTTGGTTGAGTTGTGTTGATTCTTGTTGATTCCTGCGGATCCTCCGATGAAGGAAAAGACCATCCTTACTACGCTAGTGTCTCAAATGCCTTATGCTGCTTGAACTGGGTGGATGCTTATTGGAGCTATTAACGAGCATCGTCTCATAAACTTCTGAAGTTTTGGGTCCTTCCTCCACAAAATTTGCCCATTGACTCTTCTTTCACTTAGTTGTCACTTCCAAGTAGGTTCGCATCACTTCAGCTTTCGATTGGAGCGGACAATATACTCTCTGTACCACTGATCACCATTGGTGAGGATTTGATAACTATTGTCTTCCATTATCTTCGAAGAGTCTTTGAACTTGTGCAAAGCTCCTCTGCTGGATAGATAAGAGAATTGGGGTACTCGATTTTGCCCATTCTCTTAAGGGTTGAGAAGGCAAAGGTTACTTGACTTCGCCTACCTCCTCGAGGTTGTACTCCATGCATCGAGCTGGTTACTGGCCTTCACTTGCTCTTTGCTCACACTTCTGAAGCACTTGAAATGTTTGCACTCCTTGCATTGAGTTAGTTACTGTGATTCACCTTCTCAATGCCATCGAACTTCTGGAATGCAGGAAGTTTTTACCCTAACTTGGAGTAATTTTCTAATAGATCTGGTTGCCTTTGGGATTGTACTGTCTTCTCCATCAACCCTGCCGCCTACTCCACTGAGTAGCAAAGGTACAGCACCACGTACTGCCTGCTTCGTTCCTTTGTCATGCACTCTTACATGACCCGAAGTCCTTCACTTTCGGCTATCTTGTTGAGAAACTCGTTGACACTAGTCTTATGAAGTTCCTTGGCCTCTACCCTTCAGCCTTGTCTCGGTACTTGGAGTTTGCCTCTACATGCTCCACCTCCTCGGCCCCTTTCATGACCAAGCGCTCTCCCTCTATGAGAGCAAGGGATCAATGACTTTCATGGAAGTCCCACCTCTACGGTACCATGGCGCTGCCATGCCCATGGCCCTACTATCTGTCACCTCTCCTTAGCTTCCTTGGTAGCAACATTCACTTACTCGACCTTGTCCTCTGACTTATCGGGCTCACTTAAGCGAATATGGGCTCTAGAGCAGTCTAATTCTCCAATTGCTTCGATCATACTTCTGCATGATCAAGTCCCTCCCATGGGACTTACTGGTACTTATTTTCGAACTTTTTCCTTCATGAAACACAGCCCCCATATGCTGATGACCAAGGCTTCCATCGGATGCAAAATTCGATGTCTGAATAGAAGACCCGCCTCTGCGGTACCATGACCTTCACTCCTTGAATCAATAGCCCTTTTTGCCATCATGTTGTTCACCGAAGTGGAGCTTCTAGTAGCTTCCGATCATACCTCCGTATGATCTAGTCCCTCATAGGACTATGTCATGGTATTGCATTGCCACGAACTATTCCACCATAATCCGCTGCACCATGTCGCCTCCTGGTGACATCTCCATTGCATTCTGATCCTTATGGGATGAACTCGAATTATGATCACTCCATGTGTGGCCTCTGCTAATACATCGTAGGGTCTCTTCTACCTTCAATTTTATTTAATCATTTGGCAATCGACCTTCATCCACCCACTCTTGGGTCACACCTAGATGAAGCACCGCTCTAGGACAGTCCAAAACCTAGTAGCTCCCAAAGTCCCCCGACTTCACTGCAATTAGTGCACCATTGTCTGGATCCTGGGCCTTTACCCCTGCCAGCATAATCTTCGCTGCGCACTGCTTCCTTCATGGCAACTTGAATGGCAACACTATGACATATTCTTCAAGAGTACTTGCCTCTGCATCCTCTTGCCCCATGCTAAGGCCTTCTGAACCTAACTTCGCCTTTGCAAGTTGAGTCGCCTTAGTTCCTCTATCAAATGCTTCTCCGAGATAAGATGCATGTGCCTAGAAGCTCCCTTCGTCATTGGCACCATACAAGATGAGTTCACTCCGTCAGAATGAAGGACCCATGGAACAACATGATCCTGCTCTTACCTCTACAAGAGTTCATGTCCTTGACCTCCTTCCAAGGAAAGCACTGTGCCTCTACTCTATGTTCTATCTTCTATGCTGGCTCCCTTTATGTGGCTTGGGTACGTTGCCAAGTTATACCCAAGTTGCTCCGCTCCTCGTTTTTGCATTGAGTTGATGGTGGTCCTCGCGCCCACCATTCCACGGGTCAGCCCTCCCTTGAGTCCAATCTCCATATCAACTCCAAGTGTGCCTTCATTTGTATTGCTTTGGGTCACTTCCCCACTTGATCTAGCAATGCATCTACCAATGCATTCTCTCAAGCGAGATCATGCGATGACTCCTCGCCGCTTACTCGGTCCATTGAGCTTCGTGGAGTTGTTGTTTGTTGAGGTGCTCCTCCTCAACATGTGAGGTCCATCCCACATGATTCTCCCTCTAGAGAGCCAGGACTTATCACTTCTAGATAACTATCCTGTTAGAGCAATATCTCTCTTCGTTTCGGAGACCACCATCCCTTTGGACTACTCTGATTTGCTGAACAAACTGTGCATTGTTCTGCCTCCTGCAAATGCACTTGCTAGATTACGATTCCACGTTAATACAGCCCCCGCTGCACCACTCAAGGCCTAGCAACATGCTGAACTCATTGCACACTTTAGCCTCCTACGGACGTATCCTTCACATGCCGAAGAGAAAGTTTCACTACTTCATGGCGCCATGTTTCGGTCACCTTAGGATGGCCGCAAACATTCCATCATCCGTATATAAGCCTATGTATGAGTACCAAATTCTTTAAGTTAGCAATTCCCCTCATCTCTGTGAGCTTTGCATAACTCTTATGGTCGCTGAGCAACTCATTCCACCTTGCATGGTCTCATCCTTTACCAAGCGCCTCGCTTACCTTCAGCACCATCAAGTATAGTTGTCAATATTGAGTCGTAGCTCAAACTCAACCATCCCAACCTTTGTGCGCTCCGCATTCTTCCAAGCTTGCCTATTCTCGTGGTGCCTCTTACGCGAAGGGTTGGCCATTTCTCTGAATGCCAATCTCAGATGCCCCCTCCTCCGAGCGACTCCTTTTCCCTACATCTCCATGCTAGTTTTCCCCCAAACGGTCGCACGTGTGCTGATTGCCCTCAACGCAGCCCCGCTAGGTCCCCTACATTTGCATGCTAAGTGTTTCTATAAGTGCTTGTCCCGCTCTGATACCATCTGTCACGGACTTAGCTGGTTTTGCCTAAGTTGTGTGGCACCCTTGCGTGTCCGTCCGCAAAGGTCAGCCTCCCCGAAACCTCCCATTGTCCCTTAGGACCCACAAAAGAGAGAACGGGTTAGAGAAAATACCTCACTCAGGATCCACAAGCAAATATTCTAAGAAACACTTCATAGACAATGCAAATTACAAATAGGCTTTACAAGCTCTAAACAATTGCACAACAAAGGGTTAAAATGGTCCATTATAGATCAAAAATCTCTCATAAGTGTCCACATGACATAGCCTTTATTTACAAGTCTAAAGCGGCCACCAAACCCAACTAAAATGGGACTTTTAAGCCTTCGGTCGTCCCTCTACATGCTGTGCAAAGCATGAACATACCAAAAGTCATGGACATACATAAGCATTACATCAAACATCCGGTTTCGAAGTTTGTCCATGACATATCGCCCATAATTCCTAGGAGACTTGGTCTCCTAGGCGATGCCACCACCAACCCTAGCAGTGCCATTGTTTGGCGGGAATTCTGGGTCCGAATAGGCTGATGCATTCGGCCTAATTTGGGTCTGTCAAGGGCCCAATTGCCCCCAGATTAAGTTAATGGGATCACCTCCCATTCCTAACTTAATCTATATGCTAACTATGATATTTAAGACATTAATACTGCAACTTGCTTCGTTGTGTCAATCGCTTCTTCCAGCGAGCTTCCAACGAACTTTCGGCGAACATCCGACGAACCCTCGGTGATGCTCCAGCGAACTTCCAGCAAACTCTTAGACTACCGATGATCCACTTGGCGAGTTCTGATAAGCTTCTTTGGCAAGCTCCTGGACTTCTTGGATTTGTTCCTGCAGAACCTTCGATGACCGTCCGGACTTCCGTCGAACTCTCGAACTGCCAACGTGATCATGGTCTTGACTCCAGCGCAACTCCTGCTGCATGTCTTACTGTCATCGTAGTTAATCCTGCACACTTATCTTAACATATGAATTAGATAACAAATGACAATTGACTTCATCATCAAAATCCGAGATTCAACAATCTCTCCCTTTTTGATGATGACAATCAATTGATAACAGAGTTAACCTTAACTCCTCCTATCTATATGCCATACTTGAGATAAGTCATTCTTGAATTCAAAGCTTTTGAATTCAAGAGACATATTGATAAGTCAAGATCGTTTAACCTTATTAATACTCCCATCATGATTCCTATCATGATGTATCTCTTTGAAAATGATGTCAAGGCTTGACATCCATTTTCAGGTTTTACATTTCAAATGTGAAAGTTAGCAATCGTAGCAATTCATCATATGGTAAGATATCAACATGTAAAACTACGTTGTAAGTTCTTGATATCTTAACATAATACAAACATTTCAAGTGTTTAGCAATCATAGCATTTCATCACATGACAAGATATCAATTTGTAGAATTACGATGTAAGCTCTAGATATCTTAACATAGTGCAAATATGGTAATAACATAGTGCAAATATGGTATATTCCAAATATGGCAATCATAGCAATTCTATCACCAATTTTATCATATATTTCAATGCAAGCTTTTGATATCTTAATATAATTCAAATTCAAATATGGCACTCATAGCATTACTTCATATAGCATTAAATTCAAATATGGCACTCATAGCATCAATTCATATAGCATTAAATTCAAATATGACACTCATAGCATCAATTCATATATTTATCATTCAAATGTGGCACTCATAGTATCAATTCATATATTTCTCCCCCTTTGTCATCAATAAAAAGGAGAACGATATAAGCAAATTTTAACTAGGTTTATTTCATTTGTCAACAATGAGTGATAGGATACCAATTATACTAACATCTCAAGGAAAACATGACATGGAGATAACTTTCATTACTTCTTTCTCTTTATTTGTTATTATCTTTTTGCATGAAGGAGGAAAGTCATTTGTGAGCTTACTTAAATTAAGTTAAAATTGATAAGAGATTAAATCATGCTTCATTTTTGCAAGGATCAAGATATGTATGTGAATCAAATCCTTGCAAGTGTTAAAAACGATCTTCCTTTTTCAAGAAGGAATTCATAAGAAGGATTCATTTCATCAAATTCATTTCTCGAAAAAATATTTTTCATACGATAAGTCTATGAGAGATACATTTGTTAATTGATTCCATATGTCAATAATATGAAACAAACTCGATATGACATATGCTTACGAAAGCTACATTAAGTCCAGAAGAGAAATACTAAATCATGTTAGGATCAAGAAAATCCAAAAATGAAATTTAATACTTTCATGCATTCGGACATGGTTTTGCTATAGATTTTCAAACATAATCATAAAGATAAAACATGCTTATCATCATGAAAATTTTTTGTATCCAAAACACATAATTTTCAACATGTTATTAAGACATGTAATCGTATAAAACCATCATTGCAATTAAGTGATTTGATCATTAAATCAAGAAAATCCAAAAAATATTCTTAATAAGTTCATATATTCGGACACATTAACCTTCATAATTCTCTTCTAATGAAATCAAATTGTTCTTCACTTAGAGGATTTATAAAAATATCAGCTAGTTGATGTTAGTATCAATGAACTCTAGGATTACATCATGATTAGTGACATAATCTCGTATAAAGTGATGTCTAATATCAATATGTTTTGTTCTTGAGTGTTGAATTGGATTCTTTGTTAAACATATTGCACTTGTGCTATCACATTTAATGGGAATGTTTTTAAGATGGACTTTATAATATTCTAAGGTATTTTTCATCCACACAACTTGTGCATAGCATGCACTAGCTGCAATATACTCAGCTTCGGTTGTTGATAGTACAACCGAGTTTTGTTTCTTAGATGACTAGGAAATAAGGGAATGTCTCAAAAATTGACATGTTCCTGATGTGCTATTTCTATCTAGTCTACACCCAGCAAAATCCGCATCAGCATAAGCAATTAACTCAAAATTTTTAGTTTTTGTATACCATAATCCCAGATTTATGGTATGTTTAAGATATCTAAGTATTCTTTTAACCGCTTTGAGATGAGATATCTTTGGGTTCGATTGAAACCTAGCACAAAGTCCTACACTGAACATGATATCTGGTCTAGTTGTAGTGAGGTAAAGTAAACTTCCTATCATACCCCTTTAGGTTTTTTGATCGAAGCTTTCTCCACTTTTATCAACTTTTAACTTAGTGGAGGTGCTCGTAGGAGTGTTAAAAGCTTTTGAGCTCTCCATTTTAAATCTTTTCTGTAGATCTAAAGAATATTTAGTTTGACTAATAAAGATGTCATTGCTTAGTTGCTTAATTTGTAAGCCTAAAAAAAAGGTTAATTCTTCCATCAAACTCATTTCAAATTTGAGACTCATGGTTTTAGCGAAAGATTCACAAAAAGAGATTCATTCATAGAACCGAAGAGAATATCATCAACATAAATCGAAACAATGAGAAAATTATTTTTAAAATTCTTGATAAACAATATTGTATCGACCTTGCCTTTTGTGAAATTATTTTCAATGAGAAAAGAACTAAGTTTCTCATACCAAGCCCTTGGGGCTTGCTTTAAACCATATAGAGTTTTAGTTAATTTAAACACATGATTTGGGAGGTTATTATTTTTAAATCTGGGAGGTTGTTCAACATAAACTTCTTTGGAAATAAAGTCATTAAGAAAAGCGCTTTTAACTATTGTATCTCGGATTTTGATGATGAAGACAATTATCATTTGTTATCTAATCCATATGTTGAGATAAGTGTACAGGATTAACTACGATGAAAGTAAGACATGCAGTAGGAGTTGAGCCGGAGTCAAGACTATGATCACGTTGGGAGTTCGAGAGCTCGACGGAAGTCTGGACGGTAGTCGAAGGTTTTGTGCGAACAAATCCGAGAAGTCCAGGAGCTTGCTAAAAGAAGCTCGTCGGAACTCGCCAAGTGGATCGTCGCAAGTCCAGGAGTTTGCCGGAAGTCCATCGGAGCATCGTTGGAGGTTCGTCGGATGTTCACCGGAAGTTCGCAAAAAGCTCGCCGGAAGAAGCGATTGACACACTAGAGCAAGCTGTAGTAAATGTCTTAAGAATTATCGTAGTTAGAATATAGATTAAGTTAGAAATGGGAGGTGATCCCATTAACTTAATCTGGGGGCAATTGGGCCCTTAATAGACCTAAATTGGGCCGAATGGATCAACTCATTCGGACCAGAATTCCTACTAGGCGGTGGCACCACCTAGGAGAGGGTCTCCCAAGAAAGCTGGGCGGTGCAACCGCCCCAGGCAGGTGGTGGCAATGCCAGGGCTCAGTCTCCTAGCGAGACTAGGCGGTGCAACCGCCCCTAACAGGCGGCGGAACCGCCTGAGCTCTGCCTTCGAGCTCTACCAAGCGGTGCAACCACCCCTGTTAGGCGGTGGCACTGCCTAGGGGCTCAGTCTTCGAGCTCTGCCAAGCGGTGCAACCACCCCAGTCAAGCAGTGGCATTGCCTAGAGGCTCAATCTCCGAGCTCTGCCAGGCGGTGCAACCGCCCCAGTTAGGCGGTGCAACCGCCAGACCCCGGAATTCCAGGAGAGGACAGTTTTGAGCTCAGGATTCAAACTAGTTTAGGGCCTATATATACCCCACTCTTTCCCGCATGAAAGGGCACCGAAAATCCAATCTTACTCTGTGACTTTTAGAGCTCAAAAGTGTTGTAAAGGCTAGAAGTCCTCCTCCCTCTTTTCTTCCAAGTTTTCATCTTTCAAGAGAGGAGAGAAATCTTGTAAGGGTTGTCTCCTAAGCCCGTCAAACGGAGTGAATCTGTAAAAGGGTGGTTGACCTTCGCCTATTGAAGGAAGGCCTCTAGTGGACGTCGGTGACCTCATCGAAGGAGGAAGCCAAAAGTGGATGTAGGTCAAGATTGACCGAACCACTTTAAAATTACGATGCTATCTGGTTTGCATTTATTCTTGCTGCTTACCTTACTACAAAACTTCATATGTGCTCTACTTCCTCTTTACTTTTGCTGCACTCTTTTATGAACTCACTTTCAAGTTATGTTTTCGAAAACAGTTTTACGTCAGAAATCGATTTTATTGTATGAACATCATATTTCAGTTTGTACTTAAATTTCTATTTCTATCTTAACTGCATACTTCCTGCCTTAATTTGCTTCAAATACATTTTCATAAGCTTTTAAAATTATTATCTGCACAAAATGACTTTTACGTCGGAATCGGATTTCAATGTACGAACGCAGTTTTAATCGTCGAAAGTTTTCCACTATACTAATTCACCCGCCCCCCTCCCCTTTTAGTGCTCTTGATCCTAATAATTGGTATTAGAGCGGGGTTAACTCTCAAACGGATTAAAACCCAAGAGAGATGGCATACGCCGGAAACCAAGAGGGCCACTCTATTACACGTCCACCCATGTTCAATGGGACAGACTACACCTATTGGAAGACCCGAATGAGGATCTTTCTTATTTCAATGGATTTTGAACTTTGGAATCTTGTCGAAAATGGATTTTCAAAGTCTTCTCTTCTAATGATCGATTGGAATGAATTGGAGAAGAAGACTTTCGCTCTTAATGCAAAGGCTATGAATGTCTTATTTTGGCGCTTGATAAAAATAAGTTCAATCATGTTTCGGTTTGTGAAACCATGTTTGATATTTGGCATACACTCGAAGTGACTCACGAAGGCACAGGTAGAGTGAAAGAGTCAAAAATCAATCTTTTGATACATTCTTTTGAACTTTTTCGATTGAAACTGAGCAAGACTATTGGCAACATGTACACTCGTTTCACGGATGTCGTTAATGGTCTAAAAGGACTCGGCAAAAGTTTTTCGGATTTTGAGCTCGTAAATAAGATTCTAAGATCCCTTCCTAAGAGTTGGGACCCTAAAGTCACTGCTATTCAAGAGGCTAAAGATTTAAACAACTTCCCTCTTGAGAACTAATCAGGTCATAAATGACCTATGAAATGACTTGCAAGGCTCATGAAGAGCAAGAACACATCCTTCCAAAGAACAGGAAGGATATGACACTTAGAACTTTAGATGACAACTTGAGAGAAAACTCAAGTGATTAGAACTATGACGATGACTTGGCACTTCTAACAAGGAAATTCGAAAAATTCATTAAGAAAAACAAGTTTAAAAGTGACACAAAAAATAAATTTGAACCCAAAAAGAACCAAGTTATTTATTACGAATGCAAAAAGCCGGGACACTACAAAAGTGATTGTCCCCAAGCCAAGAAGAGAATATCAACGAAGAAGGCGCTCAAAGCAACGTGGGATGACTCGAGTGCGTCCGAAGAAGAGGGCTCCAACATCGAGCAAGTTGCTCATTATGCCTTAATGGCCATCGAAGAAGAGGTAACAAATTTAATTAATACAGATTTATCATTTGATGAATTATTAAATGCCTTCCATGACTTATTTGATGAATGTAAAACAATTAGTAGAAAATATAAATTACTGAAAAAATAAGCATGATAGTCTTGTTAGCAATTTTGATAAATTAAAAACTAAATATCATAATAGTTTAGCTCAATGTGAAAAATGCTATGATCTAGAAACTCTCCAAAAGGAAAACTTGCTACTTAAGGACATATTGAAGAAATTCGTGGTTGATAGCAAATCTTTGAACATGATCCTTGCAAACAAGGGTCACGTTCCCAAAAGAAGTGGAATCAAATTTGTGAGAAGTCCTCACCAAAATCCAACCACCTTCATAAAAGGCCCTATCTTACATGTTCAGCATCAAAGCAAATGCAACTTTTGTTGCAAATATGGACATAAAACGTATCATTGTCCATTCAAGAAAATTAGTCCGAACAAACTGATTTGGATTCCTAAAGGAACCATGATAAACTCTATGCAACATGATAAACAATATAGATCAGTTTTTGAGACATCCAAAAGTAAATGAGTACCTAAAAATCACCCCTTCTTGTAGAAACAAACACCATCAAAAGCTAGGAGCAAGAGATAATATCTTGCTTTTTGGGTACTCGATATTCATGACTCGAGATCCAAAAGAATACGTAATGCTCTCTAGCCTAAATAGTAAATAGAGGATTAGAAAATTAATATTGCAGAGTGATACTAATACAATCCTGTTTAATCCCTCAGATTTTGAAACTCATAATTCTCCCTTCACATACCCTCCGGATTTCTGAACTCATCGAATTGATTTCTTCTTTACCTTCGGATCCAACTATATCATTAACTTACATCTTGCAAGCAAAGTTTGTCATAAACTTGCAAAGCTTACCAACTTGGATAATAAGTCATGAACATGCCTAAAATTGTGTATGACATTTAAAGTAGAATATGTGCGTTACAAGATCTATTTTGAACGTACGAATGAAAACTCTTACAGTTGATTGCTCCACAAATGAAAACTCTCCTCAAGTTGAAAACATCCAAATCAGTCCATACAGCCCCCAAACAAGTGCTCGCCGCCTGTAGGCGGTGGCACCGCCGGCTGTCACGGGTTGCAAGCAGTTGTACCGCCCAAGCCAGCGGTGCAACCGCCCGCAATCTTGCCCCCTTTTAAACCGAGGTAGGGCCGACGGTGGAACCGAACCCAACTTACTCCCTTCCCCTCTTTACACCACCAAAGCTTCTCCACCTTCATTTCTCCCAAATACTCCTCATTTCAAAGTAAAAGATCAACAATCTCTCTTTCTCTTAAGGATCTCACTTAAGGTATTCTCTAAGAACCCTTTAAATTCTATTTTTGAGTCATTTACTCTTGCTCATTACTATCTTCTTAAATAGCAGTAGTTATGGGCTTTAGAAGATCCTCTAGAGACAAAGGGAAGAGGAGATTAGAAGAAGACTTTGATCTTACCCTTTTTGATTCAAAATATCATGCTGAAAAATTTTCTTCCTTCGAATTTAGAAGTGTCAATAAGGGAAAACATATAGATCTAGATGAACTAAGAGACTTAGAGACAATCCAATGGTTTGCAAACTTAGATCTGTTAGGATCGGAGCAGCACTAAGAGGGGGGGGTGAATTAGTGCAGCGGATTAAAACTTCGGTTTTTAAAAAATCTTTCGTATGATAAGAGCGGAACTTGACAAGCTTAATCTTGAAAGCATATTATTAAATATGCGCAGCAAAAGTAATAAGGAACTAAAGCATATAAGAAGGTTTGCAATAATGTAAATAACAATAATGAAATGCAAACCAAGGATCACGCCGATTTTAGAGTGTTTCGGTCAAATGACCTACTCCACTTGCGAGGCCCCTCTTCGATGAGGCTCCCACCTTCCACTAGCAAGTCTCTTGAAATGAAAGGATAAATACCCCTCTTACAACTCTTTACAAGCGGTTCACTCTCTTACAGATTTTCGAGAAGAGATGAGGTGAACACTAGCAAATTGAAAAGAAGACAAGCTAACACTTTTCTAAAACCTTTCTCTCAAACTCTTGCTGCTCAAAAGGTTGTGTTCTCAGCTGAGATTTGAGGGGTATTTATAGGCCTCAAGAGGATTCAAATTTGGGCTCCAAAATTTGGGCTCCAAAATTCAAATTCTCTTTGGGTTCCCGATGCTGGCGGTGCCACCACCCAGCCAAGCGGTGCCACCGCCCAGCACTCGGGTGCTGGACGGTGCAACCGCCCAGCACTCGGGTGCTGGGCGGTGCCACCACCCAGCCAGGCGGTGCCACCGCCTGGCTCTCCAGTTCACTTGGTTTGGCTTACTTTTCGCCCAAACCAAATCTGACTTTGGCCCCAGTTGGCCCCTAACCAGGATATAGGATTATCTTCTTAATCCTAATCCTAATTACAAGTGAACTACATAACAAAACACATCCTAAGCAATTTATTAACCGCAAACGTCAAGTCTTGTTCCGGCGAGCTTTCTGACGAACTTCCTTCGACAAGGTCCAAGCACGCTCCCGAACTTGTGATGACTTTAATGAGTAGCTGAGACTTCTCGGTGATCTCTGCGAACCTCCGACGATCTCTTCGGCGAACTTCCAACAAGTTCCCGATTTCTTCTCGGTTGGTTCCGACAGCATCTCCGACGATTCTTCGGACTCTTAAACGTTCCTCGAACTCGACTCCGGTATACTTGCTTTGTGTTTTCTGTTTATCGTAGTTAATCCTTCACACTTAACTCAATAATATGGATTAGATCAAATAACCCATCAATTGATTTTATCATCAAAATCCGAGATTCAACAATCTCCCCCTTTTTGATGATGACAATCAATTGATGATGGAGTTAAACATAACTCCCCCTATCTATATGCCATATTATGAGAAGATAAAAAATACTTGAATTCCATCCCATTGGATTCAAGCATAACCCGATAAGTTCTAACCGTCGAGCTTATCGTGATCCTCATTAAACAATAGTGAGTACAAAACTTCTATGAAAATCATAAGTTAAATGAAAAGGGATGAATTTTACTACGACAGAAGATAAAGATTTTCAATATAAATTTTATGATTTAGATGTAAGGCATGCTTTCAATATGATCAATCAATCTTGTGATATTTTCAAGGATTTTGCAAGGCATATAAGTCATTTATATCAATCACTTTTCTCAAAGATTTTGCAATTCATATTTTGTCATGCTATTAAGAATGATATAAGTCATCACTTTTCTCCCCCTTTGTCATCAACAAAAAGGGAAATGAGACTTGAAGCATATATTTTGTCATACAACGATTTTATCATGGAAAATTAAGTATGCAAAAATATTTACGCAGAGTTCATTTTAGAGGAAAATTCAGCATGCATTCATATTATCCAATCTCTTCTTTCTATAAATAATAGAAATTGTAGATGTACAAGAGAGAGATTGGGAAAAAAAAAGAATTCAAGTAGTAATTTCACAAAGTCAAGATCATAATTCAATACAAACTCATTCAAATTGTTAAATTCATTAAAATCTCAACATTACTTTTCAATCATCATATAAGGCATTTAAAGAATTTTGAAACATAGGAGAATGATTAATTTAAGCATACAATCTTTCAAGTCATGAATGCCAATACTTTCATATTTGTAAGTATCAATTCATGAATGCCAAAAGATATTATTTGTGATTCCAATTTTGCAAGATCAAGATTATGATTTAGATAAAACTTATTTAAATCAAATCGGTAACTTGAAATTCATAATCAAGTCATCAAAATCGATTTCGAGATTTCACAACATGTCATATGGAATTTGAAGGAGAATGATTAGATTCACCGAGAGATGGAAAGAAGATGAAAGACTTTACGGAAAATCCAATCAAACAAGTTTATTGTTTAGGGACAATTTAACATACCTAATTCCCTTCTAATGAATTCAAATTGGTCTTCATTCAAGGCTTTTGTGAATATATCTGTTAATTGATGCTTTGTGTCAATGAATTCTAGAACAACATTATTGTTAAGGACATGATCGCGTATGAAATGATGCCTAACGTCGATGTGCTTAGTTCTAGAATGCTGAATTGGATTTTTAGTAAGACATATAGCACTAGTATTATCACATTTTATGGGAATATTTTTAAAGTTAATTCCATAGTCTTCTAATGTATTTTTCATCCAAACAACTTGTGCACAACATGCACTTGCAGCAATGTATTCGGCTTCCGCCATAGATAGTGCAACTGAATTTTGTTTCTTGGAAGTCCAAGAAACAAGTGCATGTCCTAAAAATTGGCATATTCCGGATGTACTTTTTCTATCTATTCTGCATCCGCCAAAATCAGCATCCGCATAGGCTATTAAATCAAATTTTTTAGATTTTGGATACCACAATCCTAAATTTGGAGTTCCTTTAAGATATCTAAATATTCTTTTAACACTTTTAAGATGAGATAATTTAGGATTTGATTGAAACCTAGCACAAAGTCCTACACTAAACATAATATCCGATCTAGTCGTGGTAAGGTAGAGTAGACTACCTATCATTCCCCTATATGTTTTTTGATCGAAATTTTCACTATTCTCATCCATATCTAACTTAGTCGCAGTTCTCATAGGGGTGTTTATTGCTTTTGAATTATCCATGTTAAATCATTTTAACAATTCTAATGTGTATTTAGATTGGTTAATAAATATACCATCCTTAAGTTGTTTGATTTGTAATCCTAAAAAGAAAGTTAATTCCCCCATTAAACTCATTTCAAATTCATGACTCATAGATTTGGCAAATGATTCCCATAATGACTCATCCGAAGAGCCAAAAATAATATCGTCAACATAAATTTGCACAATAAGAAAATTATTTTTAAAATATTTAATAAACAATGTAGTATCAACCTTGCCTTTGGTAAAATTATTTAAAATAAGAAAGGAACTAAGCCTTTCATACCAAGCTCTAGGAGCTTGTTTCAAGCCATAGAGAGCCTTAGTCAATTTGAATACATAATTAGGAAGAAGAGAATTTTCAAATCCGGGAGGTTGTTCGACATATACTTCTTCGGAAATAAAACCATTCAAGAAGGCACTTTTGACATCCATTTGAAATAGTTTAAAATTATAACTACTAGCATAGGCAAGGAGCATCCTTATGGCTTCTAATCGAGCCACGGGAGCGAAGGTTTCTTCGTAATCGATACCTTCTTCTTGGTTGAAACCTTTGGCCACAAATCTAGCCTTGTTTCTAACCACGATACCATTTTCGTCTTGCTTGTTTCTAAAGACCCACTTAGTACCAATGACTAAATGGTCACTAGGTCTAGGAACAAGCTCCCACACCTTGTTTCTCTCAAATTGATTCAGTTCCTCTTGCATTGCAATAATCCAAAAATCATCTTTTATGGCCTCGTCAATGCACTTAGGTTCGATTTGAGAGAGGAAGGCGGCATTAGCACAAAAATTCTTGAAAGAGGAACGAGTTTGAACCCCTTTAGATGTATCCCCTATAATTAGCTCCTTTGGATGAGTATCTATATACTTCCATTCCTTAGGTAAGGAAATTTCGAAAGAAGGTGCATCCAAGTTGCTATTTTGAGGAGAGGGTTCATTTAAATTCAAATTATCAAAACCAAGATCATCATCAAAATCATTTTTCTTAAAATTTGAGACTTCATTAAAACCTACATGAATAGACTCTTCAATTACTAAGGTTCTTTTATTAAAAACCCGAAAAGCTTTCGAAACGGAAGAGTAACCAAGAAAGATGCCTTCATCGGATTTTGTATCAAATTTTCCTAAGGCATCCCTTTCATTTAAAATAAACCATTTACAACCGAAAACTTTAAAATAGGAAATATTTGGTTTTTTGTTGTTCCATAATTCATAGGGAGTTTTTGATAAGGAAGGTCTTATTAGGACTCTATTCATGATGTAGCAAGCCGTATTTACGGCTTCGGGCCAAAAATACTTAGGTAAACTTGTTGAATCTCGAATTTTGATGATAAAATCAATTGATGGGTTATTTGATCTAATCCATATTATTGAGTTAAGTGTGCAGGATTTACTACGATAAACAGAAAACACAAAGCAAGTATACCGGAGTCAAGTTCGATGAACGTTTAAGAGTCCGAAGAATCGTCGGAGATGCTGCTGGAACCAATCGAGAAGAAATCGGGAACCTGTTGGAAGTTCGCCGAAGAGATCGTCGGAGGTTCGTAGAGATCACCAAGAAGTCTCAGCTACTCATTAAAGTCATCACAAGTTCGTGAGCGTGCTTGGACCCCGTCGGAAGAAGTTCGTCGGAAAGCTCGCCGGAACAAGACTTGACGTTCGCGGTTAATAAATTGCTTAGGATGTGTTTTGTTGTGTAGTTCACTTGTAATAAGGATTAGGATTAAGAAGATAATCCTATATCTTGGTTAGGGGCCAACTGGGGCCAAAGTCAGATTTGGTTTGGGCTAAAAGTAAGCCAAACCAAGTGAACCGGAGAGCCAGGCGGTGTCACCGCCTGGCTGGGCGGTGACACCTCTGGGCTGGGCGGTTGCACCGTCCAGCACCAGCGCTATAAGGTGTCATCGCTTGGTTGGGCACCGGCACCACAAAGATCGGGAACCCAAAGAGAATTTGAATTTTGGAGCCCAAATTTGAATCTTCTTGAGGCCTATAAATACCCCCTCAAATCTCAAATGAGAACACAACTTTTGAGCAGCAAGAGTTTGAGAGAAAGGTCTTAGAAAAGTGTTATCTTGTCTTCTTTTCAATTTGCTAGTGTTCACCTCATCTCTTCTCTAAAAATCTGTAAGAGAGTGAACCGCTTGTAAAGAGTTGTAAGAGGGTATTTACCCTTCCATTTCAAGAGACTTGCTAGTGGAAGGTGGGAGCCTCATCGAAGAGGGGCCTCGCAAGTGGAGTAGGTCATTTGACCCAACCACTCTAAAATCGACGTGATCCTTGGTTTGCATTTCATTATTGCTATTTACATTATTGCAAACCTTCTTATATGCTTTAGTTCCTTATTACTTTTTACAAGATATTTAAGAATACGCTTTCAAGATTAAGCTTGTCAAGTTCAGCTCTTATCATCATACTCTAAAGATTTTTTTTAAAACCGAAAATTTTAATCCATGCACTAATTCACCCCCCCCCTCTTAGTGCTGCTCCGATCCTAACAATTGGTATCAGAGCGAGGTTATCTCTCATATTTGGTTTAATACCCAAGAGAGATGGCTTACTCCGGCATGCAAGAGGGCCATTCTATCACTCGTCCACCTATGTTAAATGGGTCGGATTACATGTATTGGAAGACTCGGATGAGGATCTTCCTCATTACTATGGATTTCGAGCTTTGGACTATTGTTGAAAACGGATTTCAAAAATCTTCTCTTCCGATGAGCGAATGGAATGAATCAGAGAAGAAGGTTTTTGCTTTAAATGCAAAGGCTATGAATGTCTTGTTTTGTGCACTAGACAAAAACGAATTTAATCGTGTTTCAATTTGTGATTCGGCTTTTGATATTTGGAGAACTCTTGAGGTCACTCATGAAGGCACTAGCCGAGTGAAAGAGTCCAAAATCAACATTCTTGTGCACTCTTACGAACTTTTCCGAATGAAACCAAGTGAGTCTATCGGAGACATGTACACTCGGTTTACGAATGTCATCAATGGAGTCAAAGCTCTTGGTAAAGATTTTACTAACTTTGAACTAGTAACTAAAATCTTAAGATCCCTCCCTAAAAGTTGGGATCCAAAAGTTACGGCCATTCAAGAAGCCAAAGACCTTAAAATACTCCCTCTTGAAGAACTCATTGGGTCTCTAATGACCTACGAAATGACATGTCAAGCTCATGACGAGCTCGAGAACCCCCTTCCAAAGAACAGGAAGGATACGGCACTCAAATCACAAGAAGACCACTTGAAAGGAACATCAAGTGATGAGGACAGTGACAATGACATTGCACTTTTGACTCAAAAATTGAAAAAATATTTAAGGAAGAACAAATTTAAAAATAATATAAAAAATAAATTTGAACAAAAGAAGGACCAAGTGATTTGCTATGAATGCAAAAAACCGGGATACTACAAGAACGATTGCCCTCAAGCCAAAAAAAGAACACCAAAGAAGAAGGCGCTCAAGGCAATATGGGATGACTCAAGTACATCCGAAGAAGAGGAGTCCAACACCGAGCAAGTTGCTCACTATGCCCTAATGGCCTTCGAAGAAGAGGTAACAGATTTAATTAATGCAGATTTACCTTATCATGATTTATTAAATGCCTTCCATGAGTTATTTGACGAATGTAAGACAATTAGTAGAAAATACAAATTGCTAAGAAAGGAGCATGATAGTCTTACTTGTGCTTTTGATAAATTAAAAACTGAATATCAAGATTGTCTAGCTCCATGTGTTAAATGCCATGATTTAGAAACTCTCCAAAATGATAACTTAGTACTTAAGGACACCTTGAAGAAATTCGAGGTCGGTAGCAAGTCCTTAAACATGATCCTTACAAATAAGGGTCACGTTCCTAAAAGGAGTGGAATCGGATTTGTGAGAAGTACTCACAAAAATCCAACCACCTTCGTTAAAGTTCCTATCTTACATGTTCAACATAAAAGCAATTGCAACTTTTGTTGCAAATATGGACATATAACTTACCAATGTCCATTCAAGAAAATTAGTCCGAACCAATTGATTTGGGTTCCTAAAGGAACCATGATCAAGTCTATGCAACATGATAAACAAGTTAGATTAGTTTTTGAGGCACCCAAAAGTAAATGGGTACCTAAAAATAATTCCTTCTTGTAGAAACATATACCATCACATGCTAGGAGCAAGAGATGGTATCTTGATAGTGGATGCTCAAGGCATATGACCGGAGATCCATCCTAATTCACCAAGCTCACTAGCATGGACGAAGGCTATGTCACCTTCGGAAACAACAACAAAGGCAAAATCATTGGCAAGGGAACCATAGGTAACAAATCAAGTTTTTCCATTGATGATGTGTTACTAGTTGATGGATTAAAACATAATCTATTGAGCATTAGTCAATTATGCGATAAAGGTTATATCGTTAGATTTGAATCAAATATGTGCATTATTGAAAAACCAAATCATAACATGACTATGATTGCTTTAAAACAAAATAATGTCTATACCATCAATCTTGATGAACTAAGTAATGAAATGTGTTTCTCCGCCATAAATGATGATGCTTGGCTTTGGCATAGGAGATTAGGCCATGCAAGCATGAAAACAATATCTAAAATCTCATCTCAAGAATTAGAACGAGGGATTCCGAATATGAAGTTTATTAAAGATAAGGAATGCGATGCATGTCAACTAGGGAAACAAATAAAAACAAGCTTCAAACCAAAAAATCAAATTAGCACCACTAGACCGTTACAATTGATCCATTTGGACTTATTTGGACCAATTGATACAACAAGTCTAGGTGGAAGCAAATATGTTTTGTGATTGTGGATGACTACTCTAGATACACTTGGACCTATTTCTTAGCTCACAAAAGTGATTGTTTCAAGTGTTTCTCTAAATTTTGTAAACTCACTCAAAACGAAAAAGGGTTCATGATTTCATCAATTCGAAGTGATCATGGTGGCGAATTTCAAAACCATGACTTTCAAAATTTTTGTGAAGTTAATGGATACAACCATAACTTCTCCACTCCGAGAAATCCCCAACAAAATTGAGTAGTTGAAAGAAAAAATAGAAACCTACAAGAAATGGCAAGAACTATGTTAAATGAACACAGTTTACCTAAGTATTTTTGGGCCGAAGCCGTAAATACGACTTGTTACATCATGAATAGAGTCCTAATAAGACCTTCCTTATCAAAAATTCCCTATGAATTATGGAATAACAAAAAACCAAATATTTCCTATTTTAATGATTTCGGTTGTAAATGCTTTATTTTAAATGAAAGGGATGCCTCAGGAAAATTTGATGCAAAATCCGATGAAGGCATCTTTCTTGGTTACTCTTCTGTTTCGAAAGCTTTTCGGGTTTTTAATAAAAGAACCTTAGTAATTGAAGAGTCTATTCATGTAGTTTTTAATGAAGTCTCAAATTCTAAGAAAAATAATTTTGATGATGATCTTGGTTTTGATAATTTGAATTTAAATGAACCCCCTCCTCAAAATAGCAACTTGGATGCACCTTCTTCCGAAATTTCCTTACCTAAGGAATGTAAGTATATAGATGCTCATCCAAAGGAGCTAATTATAGGGGATACATCTAAAGGGGTTCAAACTCGTTCCTCTTTCAAGAATTTTTGCGCTAATGCCGCCTTCCTCTCTCAAATCGAACCTAAGTGCATTGACGAGGCCATAAAAGATGATTTTTGGATTATTGCAATGCAAGAGGAACTGAATCAATTTGAGAGAAACAAGGTATGGGAGCTTGTTCCTAGACCTAGTGACCATTTAGTCATTGGTACTAAGTGGGTCTTTAGAAACAAGCAAGACGAAAATGGTATCGTGGTTAGAAACAAGGCTAGATTAGTGGCCAAAGGTTTCAACCAAGAAGAAGGTATCGATTACGAAGAAACCTTCGCTCCCGTGGCTCGATTAGAAGCCATAAGGATGCTCCTTGCCTATGCTAGTAGTTATAATTTTAAACTATTTCAAATGGATGTCAAAAGTGCCTTCTTGAATGGTTTTATTTCCGAAGAAGTATATGTCGAACAACCTCCCGGATTTGAAAATTCTCTTCTTCCTAATCATGTATTCAAATTGACTAAGGCTCTCTATGGCTTGAAACAAGCTCCTAGAGCTTGGTATGAAAGGCTTAGTTCCTTTCTTATTTTAAATAATTTTACCAAAGGCAAGGTTGATACTACATTGTTTATTAAACATTTTGAAAATAATTTTCTTATTGTGCAAATTTATGTTGACGATATTATTTTTGGCTCTTCGGATGAATCACTATGTGAATCATTTGCCAAATCTATGAGTCATGAATTTGAAATGAGTTTAATGGGGGAATTAACTTTCTTTTTAGGATTATAAATCAAACAACTTAAGGATGGTATATTTCTTAACCAATCTAAATATACATTAGATTTGTTAAAACGATTTAACATGGATAATTCAAAAGCAATAAACACCCCTATGAGTACTTCGACTAAGTTAGATATGGATGAAAATAGTGAAAATTTCGATCAAAAAACATATAGGGGAATGATAGGTAGTCTACTCTACCTTACCGCTACTAGACCAGATATCATGTTTAGTGTAGGACTTTGTGCTAGGTTTCAATCAAATCCTAAACTATCTCATCTTAAAAGTGTTAAAAGAATATTTAGGTATCTTAAAGGAACTCCAAATTTAGGTTTATGGTATCCAAAATCTGAAAATTTTGATTTAATGGCTTACGCGGATGCCAATTTTGGCGAATGTAGGATAGATAGAAAAAGTACATCCGGAACATGCCATTTTTAGGACATACACTTGTTTCTTGGACTTCCAAGAAACAAAATTTAGTAGCACTATCTACGGCGGAAGCCGAATACATTGCAGCGAGTGCATGTTGTGCACAAGTTGTTTGGATGAAAAATACATTGGAAGACTATGGAATTCACTTTAAAAATATTCCCATAAAATGTGATAATACTAGTGCCATATTTCTTACTAAAAATCCAATTCAGCATTCTAGAACTAAGCACATCGACGTTAGACATCATTTCCTACGCGATCATGTCCTTAACAATAATGTTGTTCTAGAATTTATTGACACAAAGCATCAATTAGCAGATATATTCACAAAAGCCTTGAATGAAGACCAATTTGAATTCATTAGAAGGGAATTAGGTATGTTAAATTGTCCCTAAACAATAAACTTGTTTGATTGGATTTTCCGTAAAGTCTTTCATCTTCTTTCCATCTCTCGGTGAATCTAATCATTCTCCTTCAAATTCCATATGACATGTTGTGAAATCTCGAAATCGATTTTGATGACTTGATTATAAATTTCAAGTTACCGATTTGATTTAAATAAGTTTTATCTAAATCATAATCTTTATCTTGCAAAATTGGAATCATAAATAATATCTTTTGGTATTCATGAATTGATACTTACAAATATGAAAGTATTGGCATTCATGACTTGAAACATTGTATGCTTAAATTAATCATTCTCCTATGTTTCAAAATTCTTTAAATGCCTTATATGATGATTGAAAAGTAATGTTGAGATTTTAATGTATTTAACGATTTGAATGAGTTTGTATTCGAATTATGATCTTGACTTTGTGAAATTACTACTTGAATTTTTATCCCAATCTCTCTCTTGTACATCTACAATTTCTATTATTTATAGAAAGAAGAGATTAGATAATATGAATGCATGCTGAATTTTCCTCTAAAATGAACTCTGCGTAAATATTTTTGCATACTTAATTTTCAATGATAAAATCGTTGTATGACAAAATATGTGCTTCAAGTCTCATTTCCCTTTTTGTTGATGACAAAGGGGGAGAAAAGTGATGACTTATATCATTCTTAATAGCATGACAAAATATGAATTGCAAAAACCTTGAGAAAAGTGATTGATATGAATGACTTATATGCCTTGCAAAATCCTTGAAAATATCACAAGATTGATTGATCATATTGAAAGCATGCCTTACATCTAAATCATAAAATTTATATTGAAAATCTTTATCTTCTGTCGTAGTAAAATTCGTCCCTTTTCATTTAACTTGTGATTTTCATAGAAGTTTTGTACTCACTATTGTTTAATGAGGATCACGATAAGCTCTACCGTTAGAACTTATCGGGTTATGCTTGAATCCAATAGGATGGAATTCAAGTGTTTTTTTTATCCTCTCATAATATGGCATATAGATAGGGGGAGTTATGTTTAACTCTGTCATCAATTGATTGTCTTCATAAAAAAGGGGGAGATTGTTGAATCTCGAATTTTGATGATAAAATCAATTGATGGGTTATTTGATCTAATCCATATTATTGAGTTAAGTGTGCAGGATTAACTACGATAAACAGAAAACACAAAGCAAGTATACCGGAGTCAAGTTCGATGAACGTTTAAGAGTCCGAAGAATCGTCGGAGATGCTACCGGAACCAATCGAGAAGAAATCGGGAACCTATTGGAAGTTCGCCGAAGAGAATGTCGGAGGTTCGCAGAGATCACCGAGAAGTCTCAGCTACTCATTAAAGTTATCACAAGTTTGGGAGCGTGCTTGGACCCCGTCGGAAGAAGTTCGTCGGAAAGCTCGCCGGAACAAGACTTGACGTTCGCGGTTAATAAATTGCTTAGGATGTGTTTTGTTATGTAGTTCACTTGTAATTAGGATTAGGATTAAGAAGATAATCCTATATCTTGGTTAGGGGCCAACTGGGGCCAAAGTCAGATTTGGTTTGGGCTAAAAGTAAGCCAAACCAAGTGAACCGGAGAGCCAGGCGGTGGCAACGCCTGGCTGGGCGGTGACACCTCCTGGGCTGGGCGGTTGCACCGTCCAGCACCCGAGTGCTGGGCGGTGGCACCGCTTGGCTGGGCGGTGGCACCGCCAGCATCGTGAACCCAAAGAGAATTTGAATTTTGGAGCCCAAATTTTGGAGCCCAAATTTGAATCCTCTTGAGGCCTATAAATACCCCTCAAATCGCAGCTGAGAATACAACTTTTTGAGCAGCAAGAGTTTGAGAGAAAGGTCTTAGAAAAGTGTTAGCTTGTCTTCTTTTCAATTTGCTAGTGTTCACCTCATCTCTTCTCGAAAATCTGTAAGAGAGTGAACCGCTTGTGAAGAGTTGTAAGAGGGGTATTTACCCTTCCATTTCAAGAGACTTGCTAGTGGAAGGTGGGAGCCTCATCGAAGAGGGGCCTCGCAAGTGGAGTAGGTCATTTGACCGAACCACTCTAAAATCGGCGTGATCCTTGGTTTGCATTTCATTATTGCTATTTACATTATTGCAAACCTTCTTATATACTTTAGTTCATTATTACTTTTGCTGCGCATATTTAAGAATACGCTTTCAAGATTAAGCTTGTCAAGTTCCGCTCTTATCATACGAAAGATTTTTTAAAAACTGAAGTTTTAATCCGCTGCACTAATTCACCCCCCCCCCCTCTTAGTGCTGCTCCGATCCTAATAAAACTATGTTCATTTAACATAGTTCTTGTCATTTCTTGTAGGTTTCTATTTTTTCTTTCAACTACTCCATTTTGTTGGGGATTTCTCAGAGTGGAGAAGTTGTGGTTGTATCCATTAACTTCACAAAAATTTTGAAAGTCATGGTTTTGAAATTCGCCACCATGATCACTCCGAATTGATGAAATCATGAACCCTTTTTCGTTTTGAGTGAGTTTACAAAATTTAGAGAAACACTTGAAACAATCACTTTGGTGAGCTAAGAAATAGGTCCAAGTGTATCTAGAGTAGTCATCCACAATTACAAAAGCATATTTGCTTCCACCTAGACTTGTTGTATCAATTGGTCCAAATATGTCCAAATGGATCAATTGTAACGCTCTAGTGGTGCTAATTTGATTTTTTGGTTTGAAGCTTGTTTTTCTTTGTTTCCCTAGTTGACATGCATCGCATATCTTATCTTTAATAAACTTCATATTCGGAATCCCTCGTACTAATTCTTGAGATGAGATTTTAGATATTGTTTTCATGCTTGCATGGCCTAATCTCCTATGCCAAAGCCAAGCATCATCATTTATGGCGGAGAAACACATTTCATTACATTGTTCATCAAGATTGATGGTATAGACATTATTTTGTTTTAAAGCAATCATAGTCATGTTATGATTTGGTTTTTCAATAATGCACATATTTGATTCAAATCTAACGATATAACCTTTATCGCATAATTGACTAATGCTCAATAGATTATGTTTTAATCCATCAACTAGTAACACATCATCAATGGAAAAACTTGATTTGTTACCTATGGTTCCCTTGCCAATGATTTTGCCTTTGTTGTTGTCTCCGAAGGTGACATAGCCTTCGTCCATGCTAGTGAGCTTGGTGAATTGGGATGGATCTCCGGTCATATGCCTTGAGCATCCACTATCAAGATACCATCTCTTGCTCCTAGCATTTGATGGTGTATGTTTCTACAAGAAGGAATTATTTTTAGGTACTCATTTACTTTTGGGTGCCTCAAAAACTAATTTTCTTGTTGCATAGACTTGATCATGTTGCATAGACTTGATCATGATTCCTTTAGGAACCCAAATCAATTGGTTCGGACTAATTTTCTTGAATGGACATTGGTAAGTTATATGTCCATATTTGTAAAAAAAAGTTGCAATTGCTTTTATGTTGAACATGTAAGATAGGACCTTTAACGAAGGTGGTTGGATTTTGGTGAGTACTTCTCACAAATCCGATTTCACTCCTTTTAGGAACGTGACCCTTATTTGTAAGGATCATGTTTAAGGACTTGCTACCGACCTCGAATTTCTTCAAGGTGTCCTTAAGTACTAAGTTATCATTTTGGAGAGTTTCTAAATCATGGCATTTAACACATGGAGCTAGACAATCATGATATTCAGTTTTTAATTTATCAAAAGCACAAGTAAGACTATCATGCTCCCTTCTTAGCAATTTGCATTTTCTACTAATTGTCTTACATTCATCAAATAACTCATGGAAGGCATTTAATAAATCATGATAAGGTAAATCTGTATTAATTAAATCCGTTACCTCTTCTTCGAAGGCCATTAGGGCGTAGTGAGCAACTTGCTCGGTGTTGGACTCCTCTTCTTCGGATGTGCTTGAGTCATCCCATGTTGCCTTGAGCGCCTTTTCTTTGGTATTCTCTTTTTGGCTTGAGGGCAATCGTTCTTGTAGTGTCCCAGTTTTTTGCATTCATAGCAAATCACTTGGTCCTTCTTTTGTTCAAATTTATTTTTTGTATTATTTTTAAATTTTTTCTTCCTTAAATATTTTTTGAATTTTTGAGTCAAAAGTGCAATGTCATTGTCACTGTCCTCATCACTTGATGTTCCTTTCAAGTGGTCTTCTTGTGATTTGAGTGTCATATCCTTCCTGTTCTTTGGAAGGGGTTCTTGAGCTCGTCATGAGCTTGACATGTCATTTCGTAGGTTATTAGAGACCCAATGAGTTCTTCAAGAGGGAATGTTTTAAGGTCTTTGGCCTCTTGAATGGCCGTAACTTTTGGATCCCAACTTTTAGGGAGGAATCTTAAGATTTTAGTTACTAGTTCAAAGTTAGTAAAATCTTTACCAAGAGCTTTGAGTCCATTGATGACATCCGTAAACCGGGTGTACATGTCTCCGATGGACTCACTTGGTTTCATTCGGAAAAGTTCGTAAGAGTGCACAAGAATGTTGATTTTGGACTCTTTCACTTGGCTAGTGCCTTCATGAGTGACCTCAAGAGTTCTCCAAATATCAAAAGCCGAATCACAAATTGAAACATGATTAAATTCGTTTTTGTCTAGTGCACAAAACAAGACATTCATAGCCTTTGCATTTAAAGTAAAAACCTTATTCTCCGATTCATTACATTCGCTCATCGGAAGAGAAGATTTTTGAAATCTGTTTTCAACAATAGTCCAAAGCTCAAAATCCATAGAAATGAGGAAGATCCTCATCCGAGTCTTCCAATACGTGTAATCCGACCCATTAAACATTGGTGGAAGTGTGATAGAATGGCCCTCTTGCATGCCGGAGTAAGCCATCTCTCTTGGGTATTAAACCAAATATGAGAGATAACCTGGCTCTGATACCAATTGTTAGGATCGGAGCAGCACTAAGAGGGGGGGGTGAATTAGTGCAGTGGATTAAAACTTCAATTTTTCAAAAATCTTTCGTATGATAAGAGCGGAACTTGACAAGCTTAATCTTGAAAGCGTATTCTTAAATATGCGCAGCAAAAGTAATAAGGAACTAAAGCATATAAGAAGGTTTGCAATAATGTAAATAGCAATAATGAAATGCAAACCAAGGATCACACCGATTTTAGAGTGGTTCGGTCAAATGACCTACTCCACTTGCGAGGCCCCTCTTCGATGAGGCTCCCACCTTCCACTAGCAAGTCTCTTGAAATGGAAGGGTAAATACCCCTCTTACAACTCTTTACAAGCGGTTCACTCTCTTACAGATTTTCGAGAAAAGATGAGGTGAACACTAGCAAATTGAAAAGAAGACAAGCTAACACTTTTCTAAGACCTTTCTCTCAAACTCTTGCTGCTCAAAAAAAAGTTGTGTTCTCACCTGAGATTTGAGGGGTATTTATAGGCCTCAAGAGGATTCAAATTTGGTCTCCAAAATTTGGGCTCCAAAATTCAAATTCTCTTTGGGTTCCCGATGTTTGGCAAAGTGCCACACCTCAGCCTTCAGTCTTGGATTTGTGCAACCGCCCAGCCCAGGAGGTGTCACCGCCCAGCACTCGGGTGCTGGGCGTTGCCACCGCTTGGCTCTCCGGTTCACTTGGTTTGGCTTACTTTTAGCCCAAACCAAATCTGACTTTGGCCCCAGTTGGCCCCTAACCAGGATATAGGATTATCTTCTTAATCCTAATCCTAATTACATGTGAACTACATAACAAAACACATCGTAAGCAATTTATTAACCGCGAACGTCAAGTCTTGTTCCGGCGAGCTTTCCGACGAACTTCCTTCGACGGGGTCCAAGCACGCTCCCGAACTTGTGATGACTTTAATGAGTAGCTGAGACTTCTCGGTGATCTCTGCGAACCTCCGATGATCTCTTCGGCGAACTTCCAACAGGTTCCCGATTTCTTCTCGGTTGGTTCCGGCAGCATCTCCGACGATTCTTCAGACTTTTAAACGTTCATCGAACTCGACTCCGGTATACTTGCTTTGTATTTTCTGTTTATTGTAGTTAATCCTGCACACTTAACTCAATAATATGGATTAGATCAAATAACCCATCAATTGATTTTATCATCAAAATCCGAGATTCAACAAGATCTACTCCCAATTTTACAAATTAGTGAACCCATCTATCCAAGACTTGTTAGATTATTTTACAACAATCTACAAGTATATGAAGAAGAAAGAGTGTCTACCTATCTCCTAGGACAACACATCTCCATTATGGATAGATTCATTTGCGACATGATAGGCATCCCCGTAAAAAATAGAGGTCTTTATTTTAGAGGATCGTGGGATAATGAAATAGTTGGGACAACAAATGTTGAAGCCTTAGGAACAATTTTCGGTAATCCCAACTTTGTGATAGTTCCTAAAAGTTGTGAACATCTACTACCACTAAACACTAAGGTACTTTATCATATTATAACTAGCATCATTCTCCCTAAACAATACCATCATGATGAAGTAAGTAAAATGGAATTAGGAACCATATATTGGATCATGAAAGGATATAACATATGTTTTGGTTAACTTATCCAACAAAACATGATAGAACTATCTAAGAAAGACATGATGCTTTCATATAGTGGTATAATCACTAGAATACTTAAAGCCTACGATATTCTAATACCACCCGACGAAGAAGTGATGAAAGTAGATAGGTTTAGCATAATAAATAAAAATCTACTTCATCGATTGAGATGTTTTTATAGAAACGGTAATTGGGTTAGAATGCCTAGAAGAACCGATCCCCCTCAACTTGAACCAGAACCCGAAACACCAGTCTTTAGGGGTACTCAATCTCCTCCGATCTGTCCCTTTGAGGAAACACTTCAATTTGAGCAAGCTTCTGCATCATTTATCGAAGACATTGGGATTCAGACGAATCGATTTGAATAAAGACAAGATCGGCTTGAACATCGACAAGATCAAATCCTATCTGAGCTGTAGCAAATTCATCGACAATTTGACTCTTTATTTAGGCACTTTAATTTTTCACCTCCTGAATAAGCTTGTATATGTGGACACAATCACCTCTTATTGTAACAATTACGTTGTTGTAAACTCTTTATGTTACTCACCTTGATCACAATGCCTTGATGACTACTAATCTTTGATATGCTTAATGTATTAATTGGTGAGAATATACAGGGTTACGTTATTCACTCTCGTTACTTATTGTCGGATTTCATGTTGAAATTAAATGTTTCTTTAATGCCTACTTTGAAAACCTTGTATCTTGGTTTCCATGATAAATGTGATTTGAGAAAGTAATATAGCCATGAAATTGATGTGTCATTTCAATGATGTTAATGTGTCATAATATTACCATGATGTTGATGTATTGCCATAATACTAAATATCAACTAGCTGATATTTTTACAAAACCTCTAAGGAAGAACAATTTGATTTCATTAGAAGAGAATTAGGAATGTTAATGTGTCCGAATGCATAAACTTGTTAAAATCATTTTTTGGACTTTATTGATTGAATGATCAAATCACTTGATTTTCATTACATGCCTAAAATTACATGTTGGAAATTATGTTGTTTGGATATAAAAATTTTCATAACAATGAGCATGTTTTGTCTTCATGATTGTATTTGAAAATCTATAGTATAGTCTTGTCCGAATGCATGAAAGTGTTAATTTCATTTTCGGATTCTCTTAACTAGTGGTATCCTAACAATCGGTTTTTCTCGATACATTATCCTTTTCCGAACTTAATAAGCATATGTTATATCGAGTTTGATTCTCATCATTGATTTTTGACATATGGAATCAACTAGCAAAAACATCTCTCATACACTTATCATGTGAAAAATATTTTTTGAGAAATAGATTTGATAAAATGATTCCTGCGTGTAAATTCCTTCTTGAAATATGGATGATAGTGTTTTTACTTGCAAGGATTTGTTTCACATACATATCTTGATCCTTGTAAAAATGGAATATGATTTAATCTCTCATCGATTTTAACTTCATTCAAAGTAAACTCACAAATAGCTGGTATCACAATTAGCCTTCCTCCTTCATGCAAACATATAATAACAAATGAAAAGGAAGAAGTATTTAAAGCTATCTCCATGTCATGTTTTCCTTGAGATGTTTGCATAATTGGTATCCTATCGTTCACTGTTGGAAAATGACATGAACCTAGTTATGGCATGAATAAAATCGCACTTATGCTTAAAAATTATGTATATCATTTTCCTTTTTGTTGATGACAAAGGGGGAGAGATATATGAATTGATGCTATGAGTATTGATGCTATGATTATGCCATGCTTGCATCATCGAAAATATATGAATCGATGATAACTATGATTGTCATATTTGCATTATGCCATGTTTGCATCATGTTAAGATATCAAGAACTTGCATCGTAATTTTATGTGTTGATATCTTACCATGTGATGAAATACTACGATTGCTAAACACTTGAAAAGTTTGCTTTACGTTAAGATATCAAAAGCTTCATTTGTAAATTTATATGTTGATATCTTATGTTGAACTACTACAATCATTCATATTTGAAATGTAAAACTTGAGAATGGATGTCAAGTCTTGACATCATTTTCAATAAGATACATCATGATAGGAATCATGATGGGAGTAATTGATAAGGTTAAGAGTTCTTAACTTATCAATAAGTCTATTGATTTCAAAGGCCTTGAATTCAAGAATGACTTATCTCAAGTATGGCATATATATAGGGGGAGTTAAGGTTAACTCCATTATCAATTGATTGTCATCATAAAAAATGGGGAGATTATTGTATCTCGGATTTTGATGATGAAGTCAATTGTCATTTGTTATCTAATCCATATGTTGAGATAAGTGTGTAGGTTTAACTACGATGAAAGTAAGACATGCAGCAGGAGTTGAGCCGGAGTCAAGACTTTGATCATGTTGGGAGTTCGAGAGCTCGATAGAAGTCCGGATAGTCATCGGAGGTTCTGCGGGAACAAATCCGAGAAGTCCAGGAGCTGGCCAAAAGAAGCTCGTCGGAACTCGCCAAGAGGATCGTCGCAAGTCCAGGAGTTTGCCGGAAGTCCGTCGGAGCATCGCCGGAGGTTCGTTGGATGTTCATCGAAAGTTCGCCGGAAGAAGCGATTGACGCACTGGAGCAAGCTGTAGTAAATATCTTAAGAATTATCATAGTTAGCATGTAGATTAAGTTAGGAATGAGAGGTGATCTCATTAACTTAATCTGGGAGCAATTGGGCCCTTGACAGACCCAAATTGGGCCGAATGGATCAACCTATTTGGACTAGAATTCCTACTAGGTGGTGGCACCACCAGGGTCGGTGGTGGCACCGCCAGGGTCGGTGGTGGCACCGCCCAGGAGAGGGTCTCCCAGGAAAGTTGGGCGGTGCAACCACCCTAGGCAGGCGGTGGCACCGCCAGGGCTCAGTCTCCGAGCAAGGCTAGGCGGTGCAACCGCCCCTGACAGGCGCTGGAACCGCCTGAGCTCGGTCTCTGAGCTTTGCCAACCGGTGCAACTGCCCTTGTCAGGCGGTGGCACCGCCTAGGGGCTTAGTCTCCAAGCTCTGCTAAGCGGTGCAACCGCCCCTGTCAGGCGGTGGCACCGCCCAGAGGCTCAGTCTCCGAGCTCTACCAGGCGGTGCAACCGCCAGACCCCGGAATTCCAGGATATGACAATTTTGAGCTCCGAATTCAAACTAGTTTGGGGCCTATATATACCCCACCCTTTCCTGCATGAAAGGGCACCGAAAATCCAATCTTACTCTGTGATTTTAGAGCTCAAAAGTATTGTAAAGGCTAGAAGTCCTCCTCCCTCTTTTCTTCTATGTTTTCATCTTTCAAGAGATGAGAGAAATCTTGTAATGGTTGTCTCCTAAGCCCGTCAAAAGGAGTGAATCTGTAAAAGGGTGGTTGGCCTTCGCCTATTGAAGGAAGGCCTCTAGTGGACGTCAGTGACCTCGTCGGAGGAGGAAGCCAAAAGTGGATGTAGGTCAAGATTGACCGAACCACTTTAAAATTGCGGTGCTCTCTGGTTTGCATTTATTCTTGCTGCTTACCTTACTGCAAACCTCCATATGTGCTTTACTTTCTCTTTACTTTTTCTGCACTCTTTTACGAACTCACTTTCAAGTTAAGTTTCCGAAAATGGTTTTACGTCGGAAATCGGTTTTATCGTACGAACATCATATGTCAGTTTGAGCTTACATTATGAGTTCTATCTTAACTGCAAACTTCCTGCCTTACTTTACTTCAAATACATTTCTGTAAGCTTCCAAAGTTATTATCTACATGAAATGACTTTTACGTCGGAATCGGATTTCAACGTACCAATGCAGTTTTAATCGTCGAAAGTTTTCCACTGCACTAATTCATCCCCCCTCTTAGTGCTCTTGATCCTAACATTAACATCCATTTGAAACAACTTAAAATTGTTATTACTAGCATAGGCAAGGAGCATCCTTATGGCTTCTAATCGAGCTACAAGAGCAAAAGTTTCTTCGTAATCAATACCTTCTTCTTGGTTGAAACCTTTGGCCACTAATCTAGCCTTGTTTCTAACCACGATACCATATTCATTTTGCTTGTTTCTAAAGACCCACTTAGTACTAATAACTAAATGGTCATTTGCTCTAGGAATAAGCTTTCATATCTCATTTCTCTCAAACTGATTTAACTCATCTTGCATTGCAATAATCCATGAATCATCTTTCATGGCTTCATCAATACATTTAGGTTCAATTTGGGAGAGAAAAGCGGCGTTGACACAAAAATTTTTAAGAGAAGAACGTGTTTGAACCCCCATAGATGTGTCTCCTAAGATTAGCTCCTTAGGATGTGTTAGGATCAAGAGCACTAAGAGGGGGGGGCGATGAATTAGTGCAGCGGAAAACTTTCGATGATTAAAACTGCGTTCGTACGATGAAATCGTTTCCGATATAAAATCATTTTCAGAAACTTAACTTGAAACCAAGTTCGTAAATGAGTGCAGCAAAAGTAATGAGGAAGTAAAGTATGTATGGAGGTTTGCAGTAAGGTAAGCAGCAAGAATAAATGCAAACCAGAGAAGATGAGAGTTTATAGTGGTTCGGTCAATCGTGACCTACATCTACTCCTCTGATTCCTCTTCCGTCGAGGCCACCGGCATCCACTAACGATCTTCCTTTACTAGGCGAAAATCAACCTCCTTCTTACACCCCTCTTCTCCTTTTACTGGGTTTAGGAGACAAACCTTACAAGCACTCACTCTCATCTCTTAAACATAATTCTAACACTTAAGCTAGAGGAGGGATATTCTAAAGATTGCAACAATGTTTTCTTTCTTTTAATCTCTCTGTGCTTGTGTCTTTTACCCAAAGATGGGATGGGTATTTATAGGCTCCAAACTAGTTTGAATTCCGAGCTCAAAACTGTCATCTCCCAGAATTCCGGGGTCAGGCGGTTGCACCGCCTGACTGGGGCAGTTGCATTACCTAGCAGAGCTCGGAGGCTGAGTCCCTGGGCGATGCTACCTCCTATCAGGGGCGGTTGCACAGCTTGGCAGAGCTCGGAGACTGAGCTCCTGGGTGGTGCCACCGCTTGACAGGGACGGTTGCATTGCTTGGCAGAGCTTGGAGACCGAGCTCAGGCGGTTCCACCGCCTGTTAGGAGCGGTTGCACCACCTAGTCTCGCTCGGAGACTGAGCCCTGGCGGTGCCACCGCCTGCCTGGGGCAGTTGCACCACCCAGCTTTCCTAGGAGACCCACTCCTGGGCGGTGCCACCGCCTAGCAGGAATTCTGGTCTAAATAGGTTGATCCATTCGGCCCAATTTGGGTCTTTCAAGGGCCCAATTGTCCCCAGATTAAGTTAATGGGATCACCTCCCATTCCTAACTTAATCTACATACTAACTAAGATAATTCTTAAGACATTTACTACAGCTTGCTCTAGTGCGTTAATCATTTCTTCCAGCGAACTTCCGTCGATCATCCGATGAACACTCGGGGATGCTCCTGCGGACATCCGGCAAACTCCGGGACTTGCGACGATCCACTTGGTGAGTTTCGACGAGCTTCTTTTGGTAAGCTCCTGGACTTCTCGGATTTGTTCTCGCAGAACCTCCGACGACCGTCCTGTCTTCTGTCGAACTCTCGAACTCCCAACATGATCATAGTCTTGAATCCGGCGCAACTCCTGCTGCATGTTTTACTTCCATCGTAGTTAATCCTGCACATATAAAATAAAACTTCGATCGAGGCAATTAATCCTAAGCAATTGACCAAGTTGTTCGGCATGTCATTAGTCCCTCGATGCTTCGTCCGATTCTTCGATGCATCGTCCTCTCCTGTGGCCTATTGCCCAATCGGCCAGTTGACTCTGCAACTCTGATATCTTTGGCACAATACCCGCTCTTCTTGGCCCAATGCCCGAGTCCACGGCCCGAAGCCTTCTATCGATACGTCGACCGATCCACCGACCCAACGTCTAATCTTCTGACATGTTCCTCCGGCACAATATGATTTTTTCCACTTTAATTGTCTCATCCAGATCAAAACATCCTGCGTTACTCAAAATGCAGATTAAAACATAAACACATATCAAGTGGTTTCATCATCAAAATATGAGATTCAACAATCTCCCCCTTTTTGATGATGATAACCATTTGATGATGGAGTTAACCTTAACACCCGGAGTTTAAACAAACTCCCCTTATCAATATGCCATATTGATAGAACCTTTAATTCAAACTAAATTCAAGTCATTGCAATATTCATCATGAATACTTGCAACATGTCATCGTGAACATATGTATAAACTTATGCATCATATGTCATATCATCAACATACTTCTCCCCCTTTGTCATCAACAAAAAGAAGAAGTACCACAATCAAGTATTTATTATATAAGTTCAACTTATTGCATGAAAAACATAATATCATGTTTTATCATCATGCAGTTTTGAAGCTAGAAAATTTAGCAAGTGTTACATCATACTTAGAACATTCAAGCTATCAAGTTTTAGATATGCAAGTTTTATAGCATACAAGATAGCACTTTTGGTAATGTTCAAGATAGCAAGTTCTACATCATGCAAGCTAGCAAATTAGAGATGTTCAAGAAGGCAACTCTTGCTTCTTGAAATATGTAAATTTTGTCAACTTTGCTAGATGTGCAAGTTAGCATGTTTTGCTTCTTGAGATAGGCAAGATAGCACTTTTGTACTTTTTGTTTCTTAAGATGTTCAAGATAGCAAGCTCTACATCTTGCAAGGCTGCAATGTTACAACATTTTAGAACATGTAAGCTAGCAAATTAGAGATGTTCAAGAAAGTAACTCTTGCCTTTTGAAATATGCAAGTTTGCTAGATGTGCACGTTAGCATGTTTTGCTTCAACCTGAGATTTCAAACTAGCAATTATCGGTAATTTTCAAGATAGCAATTTCTTCTCTTTTGAGAAGTACAATTTTTGCTTTCATCTTGAATTTTGTAAGCTAGCTAGTTTGCCTCTTTTCATGATGTCCACGCTAGAAATTCTTGCTCCCCCTTTGTCATTGTCAAAAAGAAGGGAAGACCCTTATATCAATTTTCAAATTATGACAAAGGTAAGTATCAATATTATTTGTGCATTATTATATATTCAAATTAAAACATACACAATTTCAAAAACCTTATTTTTAATGCACGATACCAAAAAATAAATCAATCATCATTAATGAGCATATCATACATAATACTCAAACATTAAGATTTTTAAGCATTTATTAACATGTTGAACATGATACCAAATATTTATTATTTAAAGCATTCATGATACACATCATATACAATACATCATGTACATCATTGTCATAAGTATTGCATGCATCATTTCAAATTCATGAATATTTCATCATTACATGCATCATGCCAAATCATAAAATCATCATTAAAGCATGATTCTAAATCATCATCATGATGGTACCAATTTTGTCAAATTAAATCCTACCATGCATGATCGAAACTTCTTATTTGTATATATCAAAACAAATTAATGAATATTTCTTATATTCATATCATCACATAAGGAATATCAAGAAAAATTATTAGGTGATGCGATGTATTTCATCCATTCAAAGAATTTTATATAACAAAATTCAAGTTATAAGCCTTAAAAGATGTCATGAGAGAACATATAAACAATCTTGATTTATAAAATGAATACTCAAGTTATAATTTTGAGAAATCAAGAGAAACCGTGATTCATTTTAACAAATCTCCTCTTAAATAAATAACATAAAGAGTTCTTAGGAAATCATGAAAAAGATAGAGTTCATTCAATCTTGTAAGAGAACAAGATATTAATTCATGCATATAAAATCTTGATTTAAGCATAAGAAATCTCAATTTATAAATTAAAAAAAAAATCAAGATAAAGCTCATTTAAATCATTAAATCAAGATCAATAGATTTTCAAAAATGAATTATTAGGATCAAGAAAATCCGAAAATGAAATTTAACACTTTTATGTATTCGGACATGGTTTTGCTATAGATTTTCAAACACAATCATGAAGATAAAACATGCTCATGATCATGGAAATTATTGTATCCAAAACACATAATTTCCAATATGTTATTAAGGCATGTAATAGTATAAAATTCTCATTATAGCAATTATATCCTACAATGCATGATCAAAATTTCTCCTCATTTTATCATTGTAAACAAGAAAGAAGAGGAGGAGAACAAAATAGTGTAAAATATTCTAATCATTTCAAGGCATACAAGCCATAAATACAATCACATCATGTCATGAAAGATAAAATCTCAAGGATCTTGTAAATACCAAAAGAAATTCATTTAAATAATTTCTTTAATAAAATGCAAGAAGTCATGGTGAATGATCTTGATTTACATAAAGTTTCAAAACATAATTATCAAGATCATAGTTAGTTTTATAGATCTCCTCTTTAGGAAATGGTAAAAAGAAACGTAGGAGATATAAGATTTTGATTCATAAAGAAGATCTCAAGTAATTCCATTAAACCAAGATCATAATTAGGACAAAACTTCATTCAAATTCAAATTATCAAATCAAAATCATTTTCAAGAAATTCATAAAAAGATGATCAAATAGATTCATCACAGTCAATAAGATAGAGAAAAAGAATTTTCAAGAAACATGCTTTTCTATTTTTAGCCATTTCAATTTATATGATTTATTTCATAGAAGCATGCCTTTTTCATTTATGAAAACATGCATCAACGTTTAGGATCGAAAAATGAATTTCATCATAAAAACCATCAAGATCAATAAACCACAAGAATCATCATATATAACTTTAAAATCTCATGCACAAAATCGTCAAATTAGGGAATCAAAACATTTAATATTTTCATTACATCATTATGCATTACTTCAAATCAAACATGATTTTACTTCAAATCAAACATGATTTTATTTAATCAAAATCGAGAGACAATAATGGAAATCAACATGATACACATTATTAATTCTTAACCACAGGTAGCATGATTTCATAAGGCATTTTTAATCAAGTTCATTATAGTCATGCATCATTTTTAAATTCGGAAGATAATATGAAAATCATTTAGATATACATTTTTGCTTCTCAAGCACATACATAGAATTAATCATATTTGTTGTGCAAGCATTAGATTAATATTTTATTATATTTTTATATAATTTTCATGATCATTTTTAAATATTACTTAAAGGATAAGCATGATTCCTAATTTTTTACATTTTCATTACATTATATAATTAAAAATAAATAAATTTTCTAAACTAAATAAAAAAGAAAATGCATCATGGAAAGCATCAAATAATTTCAAAATAAATGAAAGGCATTTTAATTACCTCAACATCGAAGGTTGTTAAGGCGTAGTTTGCCGCCACGCTTTTGTTGATTTTCTCCTCGTCTTCGGAGGAACTCGATTCATCACAATTTTTGTTCTTCTTCTTGCGTTTCAAGCAAGTAGTTCCATTCTTTTTGTTTTTTAATTTTTGTTTCATTTGTAGTTTAAGTTCACCATCACTTGAGCTTATGCTCGAGTGGTCTTCAAATGTTCTATGTCACAAATCCTTCCTGTTCTTTGGAAGGTTGTTTTGTTCATCATATTCATCATGTGCATTGTACACCATTTCATATGTCATCAATGAACCGATAAGTTCTTCAAGTGAAAAAATATTTAAATCTTTTGTTTCTTGTATTGCTGTTACTTTTGGTTCCCAAGCTTTAGAAAGTGATCGTAAAACTTTACTTATAAGTTCAAAATTCGAGAAAGATTTACAAGAACTCTTAGATTATTGATGACATCCGTGAAACGGGTGTACATATCGCCTATAGTCTCGCTTGGTTGCATTCGAAAAAGCTCAAAATCATACAATAAAATGTTAACTTTCGAGTCTTTGACTCTACTAGTTCTCTCGTGCATGATTTTAAGTGTTCGCCAAATATCAAAAGCCGTTTCGCACGTAGAAATCCGATTGAACTCATTTTTGTCCAAGGGGCAAAATAAGGCATTCATAGCCTTTGCGTTTAAAGAAAAATACTTCTTCTCCAAATCCGACCATTCGTTCATCGATTTAGAGGAAAGTTGAAAACCGTTTTCAATAATATTCCATAAATCCAAATTCATAGAAATCAAGAAAACTCTTATTCGAGTTTTCCAATAAGTGTAGTCCAATCCGTTAAACAATGGTGGACGAACAACCGAAAAGCCCTCTTGAAATCTATGAAGAGCCATTTCTCTCAGAGGTAAATCTGAAATGAGAAAAATCGAGCTCTGATACCAATTGTTAGGATCAAGAGCACTAAGAGGAGGAGGGGGGGGGGGGGTGAATTAGTGCAGCGGAAAACTTTCAACGATTAAAACCGCGTTCGTACGATAAAATCGTTTCCGACGTAAAACCATTTTCGGAAACTTAACTTAAAACCGAGTTCATAAATGAGTGCAGCAAAAGTAATGAGGAAGTAAAGCACATACGGAGGTTTGTAGTAAGGTAAGCAGCAAGAATAAATGCAAACCAAAGAAGACGAGAGTGTATAGTGGTTCGGTCAATCATGACCTACATCCACTCCTCTGATTCCTCTTCCGTCGAGGCCACCGGTATCCACTAACGATCTTCCTTTACTAGGCGGAGATCAACCTCCTTCTTACACCCCTCTTCTCCTTTTACTGGGTTTAGGAGACAACCCTTGCACGCACTCACTCTCCTCTCTTAAACAGAATTCTAACACTTAAGCTAGAGGAGGAAAATTCTAGAGATTGCAACAGTGTTTTCTCTCTTTTAATCTCTCTATGCTTGTGTCTTTTACCGAAGGATGGGAGGGGTTTTATAGGCTCCAAACTAGTTTAAATTCCGAGCTTAAAATTGTCATCTCCCGGAATTCCAGGGTCTGGCGGTTGCACCGTCTGATTGGGGTGGTTGCATTGCCTGGTAGAGCTGGGAGACTGAGCCTTTGGGCGGTGCCACCTCCTGTCAGGGGCGGTTGCACCGCTTGACAGAGCTCGGAGACTGAGCTCCTGGGCGGTGCCACTGCCTGACAGGGGCGGTTGCACTGCCCAGCTTTCTTGGGAGACCCACTCCTGGGCGGTGCCACTACCGACCCTAGCGGTGCCACCGCCTAGCAAGAATTATGGTCCGAATGGGTTGATCCATTCGGCCCAATTTGGGTCTGTCAATGGCCCAATTGCCCCCAGATTAAATTAATGGGATAACCTCCCATTCCTAACTTAATCTACATGCTAACTACGATAATTCTTAAGACATTTACTATAGCTTGCTCCGGTGCGTCAATCGCTTCTTCCGGCGAGCTTCCGGCGAACTTTTGTCGATCATCCGATGAACCCTCGGTGATGCTCCTGCAGACTTCCGGCAAACTCCTGGACTTGCAATGATCCACTTGGCAAGTTTCGATGAGTTTCTTTTGGCAAGCTCCTGGACTTCTCATATTTGTTCTCGCAGAACCTCCGATGACCGTCCGAACTTCCGTCGAACTCTCGAACTCCCAACGTGATCATAGTCTTGACTCCGGCGCCACTCTTGCTGCATGTCTTACTTCTATCGTAGTTAATCCTGCACATGTAAAATAAAACTTTGATGGAGACAATTAATCCTAAGTAATTAACCAAGTTATCCGGCATGTCATTGGTCCCTCGACTCTTCATCCGATTCTTTGGCGCATCGTCCTCTCCTGCGGCCTATTGCCTAATCGGCCAGTTGACTCTGCAACTCCAATATCCTTGGCATAATACCCGCTCTTCTTGGCCCAATGCCTGAGTCCACGGACCGAAGCCTTCTGTCGATACGTCGACCGATCCACCGGCCCGACGTCCAATCTTCTGACATGTTTCTCCGGCACAATATGATTTTTTCTGCTTTAATTGTCTCATCCAGATCGAAGCATCCGGCGTTACTTAAAATGCAGATTAAAATATAAACACATATCAAGTGGTTTCATCATCAAAATATGAGATTCAATAGGATGAGCATCTACATACTTCCAATCCTTGGGTAAGGATGTTTCGGAAGTGGATGCATCCAAGTTGCTAGTTGGAAAAGGGGATTCATTTAAATTAACAGAATCAAAATTAACATCATCATCAAAATCATTTTTCTTGATTTCGGAAATCTCATTGAAACCAACATGAATTGATTCTTCTATATTTAAAGTTCTTTTATTGAAGATACACAAAGCTTTAGAAGCCGAATAATTACCAAGAAAAATTCCTTCATCAGATTTAGCATCAAATTTTCTTAAGGCATCTTTTTCATTCAAGATAAAACACTTACACCCAAAAACTTTAAACTATGAAACATTGGGTTTTTTGTCGTTCCACAACTCATATGGAGTTTTGGTAAGTAAGGGTCTTACTAGAACTCTATTCAAAATATAGCATGTAGTGTTTACGGCTTCGGCCCAAAAATATTTGGGTAGGCTATGTTCATTCAACATGGTTCTTGCCATTTCTTGTAAATTTCTATTCTTTCTTTCTACTACTCCATTTTGTTGAGGATTTCTTGGAGTAGAGAAGTTGTGGTTGTATCCATTAGATTCATAAAATTCTTGGAAATCACGGTTTTGAAATTCACCACCATGATCACTTCGAATTGATGAAATCATAAAACCCTTTTCATTTTGAACAAGTTTACAAAACTTAGTAAAATATCTAAAGCATTCAATTTTGTGTTTTAAGAAATAAGTCCATCTGTATCTACTATAGTCATCGACAATAACAAAGGCATATTTGTTACCTCCTTGGCTGGATGTAGAGATTAGTTCGAACAAGTCCGTATGAATCAATTGCAAAGGCCTAGAGGTGCTTATTTAATTCTTAGATTTGAAACTACCTTTAATTTGTTTTCCTAGTTGATAAGCATCACACAAATTATCTTTGATGAATTTGATATGAGGAATTCCTCTTATAAGTTCTTTTGATGATATTTGAGTGATTAGTTTCAAGCTAGCATGACCTAATCTCCTATGTCAAAGCCAAGCATCCTCATTCAAAACTGAGAAACACATTTCATTACAAAGATCATTGATGTCAAGGGTATATATGTTATTTTGTTTTAATGCAATCATAGATGTGTTTTTGTGTAGTTTTTCAATGATACAAGCATTAGATTCGAATTTGACAATATATCATTTATCACATAGTTGACTAATGCTCAAGAGGTTATGTTTTAAACCATCAACTAACAAAACATCTTCAATAAAGAAGTTGGATTTTGTTACCTATGGTTCATTGGCCAATGATTTTACCCTTGTTGTTGTCTCCGAAGGTGACATAACCTTCGTCTATGCTAGTGAGCTTAAAGAATTGAGATGGATCTCCAGTCATATGCCTTGAGCATCCACTATCGAGGTACCATCTCTTGCTCCTAGCTTGTGATGGTATATGTTTCTACAAGAAAGGATGAGTTTTAAGTACCCATATACTTTTGGGTACCTCAAAAACTGATCTAAATTGTTTATCATGTTGCATAGAATTTATCATGGTTCCTTTAGGAACCCAAATCAGTTTGTTTGGAATAACATTCTTGAATGGACAATGATAAGTTCTATGTCCATGTTTGCGACAAAAGTTGCATTTGCTTTGGTACCGAACATGTAAGATAGGGCCTTTAATGAAGGTGGTTGGATTTTGGTGAGGACTTCTCATAAATCTGATTTCACTTCTTTTAGGAATGTGACCCTTATTTATAAGGATCATATTCAAAGACTTGCTACCAACCTCGAATTTCTTCAAGGTGTCCTTAAGTAGCAACTTCTCCTTTTGGAGAGTTTCTAGATCATGGCATTTTATACATAAGCTAAACTATCATAATATTCAGTTTTTAATTTATTGAAATTACTAATAAGACTTTCATGCTCCTTTTTTAATAATTTATATTTTCTACTAATTATTTTGCATTCATCAAATAAGTAATGGAAGGCATTTAATAATTCATCAAATAATAAATCTACATCAATTAAATTTGTTACCTCCTCTCCGATGGCCATTAGGGCATAGTGAGCAACTTGCTCGATGTTAGACTCCTCTTCTTCGGACACACTTGAGTCGTCCCACGTTGCTTTGAGCGCCTTCTTCTTTGATGTTCTCTTCTTAGCTTGGGAACAATCACTTTTGTACTGTCCTAGTTTTTTGCACTCGTAGCAAATAACTTGGTCCTTTGTTGGTTCAAATTTATTTTTTGTGCCATTTTTAAATATGTTTCTCTTAATGAATTTTTTTAATTTCCTTGTTAGAAGTGCCAAATCATCATCACAGTCCTCATCACTTGAGTTTTCTCTCAAGTGGTCATCTAAAGTTTTAAGTGTCATATCCTTCCTGTTATTTGGAAGGATGTCTTCTTGCTCTTCATGAGCCTTGCAAGTTATTTTGTAGGTCATTAATGACCCGATTAGTTCTTCATGAGGGAAGTTATTTAAATCTTTAGCCTCTTGAATAGTAGTGACTTTAGGGTCCCAACTCATAAGAAGGGATCTTAGAATCTTATTTACGAGCTCAAAATCTGAAAAACTTTTGCCGAGTCCTTTTAGACCAATGAAGACATCCGTGAAACGGGTGTACATGTTGCCAACAGTCTCGCTCGGTTTCATTCGGAAAAGTTCAAAAAAATATATCAAAAAATTGATTTTTGACTCTTTCACTCTACTTATGCCTTCGTGAGTCAATTCAAGTGTATGCCAAATATCAAACGCGGTTTCATAAATCGAAACAAGATTGAACTCATTTTTATCAAGCGCACAAAATAAGGCATTCAGAGCCTTTGTATTAAGAGCGAAAATTTTTTTCTCTAATTTATTCTAATCGATCATTGGAAGAGAAGACTTTGAAAATTTATTTTCGACAAGATTCCAAAGTTCAAAATCCATTGAAATAAGGAAGATCCTCATTCGGGTCTTCCAATAGGTGTAGTCTGTCCCATTGAACATGGGTGGATGTGTAATAGAGTGGCCCTATTGGTTTCTGGTATATGCCATCTCTCTTGGGTTTTAATCCATTTAAGAGTTAACCCCGCTCTGATACCAATTGTTAGGATCAAGAGCACTAAGAGGGGGTGATTTAGTGCAAAAACTTTCGTCGATTTCAAACGACGTTCGTACGATGAAATTGTTTCCGATGTAAAACCATTTTTGGAAACTTAACTTGAAAGCGAGTTCGTAAAGGAGTACAACAAAAGTAAAGAGGAAGTAAAGTATGTTAGGATCAAGAGCACTAAGAGGGGGGGGGGGTGAATTAGTGGAGCAGAAATCTTTCGATGATTAAAACTGCATTCCTACGATAAGAGCGATTTCGATAGAAAACCAGATTTGTAAATCGCTTTAACTTGTGATCAAGCAAAACACAGCTAACGCAAGTTTATGAATGCAGTTTGCAGATATGATTGAAAGCGTAAACTGAAATATGATGTTCGTACAAAAAAACATATTTACGTCTAAACACCGATTCGGAAAATGCAAACCGGAGAACTCAGCGATTGAGGAGGTTTGCAGTAAAGATAATCTGCTCAAAGTAAATGCAAACTAGAGAACTCAGCGATTTTAGAGTGGTTCGGTCAAGCTTGACCTACATCCACTTCTGGCTTCCTCCTCCGATAAGGTCACCGACGTCCACTAGAGGCCTTCCTTCAATAGGCGATAGCCAACCACCCTTTTACAGATTCACTCCATTTGACGGGCTTAGGAGACAACCCTTACAAATTTTTCTCTCATCTCTTGAAAGATCAGAACTTGGAAGAAAAGAGGGAGAAGAACCTTTAACTTATACAACACTTTTGAGCTCTAAAAATCATAGAGTAAGATCAGGATTTTGGTGGTTTTTCGTTGCTCTTTCATTGCTGAAAGAGTGGGGTATTTATAGGCCCCAAACCAATTTGAATTTGGAGCTCAAAACTATCATTTCTCGGAATTTCGGGGTCTGGAGGTTGCACCGCCTAACTGGGGCGGTTGCACCGCTTGACAAAGCTCGAAGACTGAGCCTCTAGGCGGTGCCATCGCTTGTCAGGGGTGGTTGCACCGCTTGGCAGAGCTCGAAGAACGAGCTCAGGCGGTGCCACCGCCTGACTAGGGCGGTTGCACCATTGTCAGAGGTGGTTGCACCGCCCAGTCTCGCTCGGAGACTGAGCCCTGGGCGATGCCACCGCCGACCCAAGCGGTGCCACCTCTGGGTCCGAATGGGCTGATCCATTCGGCCCAATTTTGGTCTTTCAAGGGCCCAATTGCCCCTAGATTAAGTTAATGGGATCACCTCCCATTTCTAACTTAATCATCGTGCTAATTACGACAATTCTTAAGACTTTTACTACAGCTTGCTCCGGTGCGTCAATCGCTTCTTCCGGCGAGCTTCCGGCTAACTTCTGGCGAACATCCAACGGACCTCCAACGATGCTCCTGCGGACTTCCGGCAAACTCTTGGACTTGTGACGATCCACTTGGCGAGTTCCGACGAGCTTCTTTCGGTAAGCTCCTAGACTTCTCAGATTTGTTCCTGCAGAACCTCCGACGATCGTCCGGACTTCCGTCGAGCTCTTGAACTCCCAATGTGATCATAGTCTTGACTCCGGTGCAACTCCTGCTGTATGTCGTAATTTCATCATAGTTAATCCTGCACACTTATCTCAACATATGGATTAGATAACAAATGACAATTGACGTCATCATTAAAATCCGAGATTCAACAATCTCCCCCTTTTTGATGATGACAATCAAATGATAACGGAGTTAAAATCAAATGACAATTGCCATAATTGAGATAAGTCATTCTTGAATTCAAAGCCTTTGAATTCAAGAGACATACTGATAAGTTAAAATCATTTATCCTTATCAATACTCCCATCATGATATATCTCTTTGAAAATGATGTATGATGTCAAGGCTTGACATCCATTTTCAACTTTCAAATGTGAATTTTGTAATGATTGCAGTTCACATATGGTAATATATCAACATGTAAAGTTTTAAAGTAAGGTTTTGATATCTTAACATGATTCACACATTTCATAGCATTAATTCATATACTTCATATATCTGCTTCTTTCAACATAATATTGTATTCGTAGCATCAATTCATATTATCAATTCATATACTTCTCCCACTTTGTCATCAACAAAAAGGAGAACGAAATAAACAGCTATGTGTGATGCCATAAGTAGGTTTATGTCAGTTATAGGATACAAACATCACAAGAAAAACATGACATGGAGATAGTTTTCATTACTTCTTCCTCTTGTGAGCTTACTCGAATGAAGTTAAAAATTGATAAGATTTTAAAGCATACTTATTTTTACAAGGATCAAGATACGTGTGTAAATCAAATCCTTGTACGTAAACTATTTCTCTAAAGAAATAAGAAGGAATCATCAAGTTTATTTCTCAATGAGAATATTTTTCACATGATAAGTCTAAAAGATATGCATTTGCTGGTTGATTCATTTTTGTCAAGAATTAATGATGTGAATCAAAATCTGAAAGAGAATAATGTATTCATGAAATCTGATTGGAACTGAAAATTTAATTTAACACTCTCATGCAATCGGACAAGACTATACAATCATGAAGATATGCTCAGAGTTATGGAAATTTTGTATTAATTTCCAACATATTATTTAAGATATGTAATGATAATTAAGTAATTTGATCATTCAATCAATAAAGTCTGAATAAAAATTTTCACAAATTTATGCATTCGGACACTTCAACATTCCTAATTCTCTTCTTATGAAATCAAATTGTTCTTCACTTAGAGGTTTTGTAAAAATATCAGCTAGATGACACTTAGTATCTATGAACTCTATAATTACATCATGATTAGTAACATGATCTCGTATAAAGTGATGTCTAATATCAATATGTTTTGTTCTTGAGTGTTGAATGGGATTCTTTGTTAAACAAATTGCACTCGTATTATCACATTTAATGGGAATGTTTTTAAGATGGACTTTATAATCTTCTAAGGTGTTTTTCATCCACACAACTTGTGCACAGCATGCACTAGCTGCAATATATTCAGCTTCAGTTGTTGATAGAGCTACTGAGTTTTGTTTCTTAGATGACTAGGAAACAAGGGAATGTCCTAAAAATCGACATGTTCTTGATGTGCTTTTTCTATCTAGTCTACACCCAGCAAAATCCACATCAGCATAAGCAATTAACTGAAAATTTTCGGATTTTGGATACCATAATCCTAGATTTGTGGTTCCTTTATGATATCTAAGTATTCTTTTAACCGCTTTGAGATGAGATATCTTAGGGTTCGATTGAAACCTAGCACAAAGTCCTACACTGAACATGATATCTAGTCTGGTTGCAGTGAGATAAAGTAAACTTCCTATCATACCCCTATAAGTTTTTTGATCGAAGCTTTCTCCACTTTCATCAATTTCCAACTTAGTGGAGGTGCTCATAGGAGTGTTAATAGCTTTTGAGCTATTCATATTGAATCTATTTAGCAGATCTAAGGCATATTTAGTTTGACTAATAAAGATGTCATTGCTTAGTTGCTTAATTGATAAGCCTAAGAAAAAGGTTAATTCTCCCATCAAACTCATTTCAAATTCGAGACTCATGGTTTTAGCAAAAGATTCACAAAGAGATTCATTCATAAAACCGAAGATAATATCATCAATATAAATCTAAATAATGAGAAAGTTATTTTCAAAATTTTTGATACATAATGTAGTATCAACCTTGCCTTTTATGAAATTATTTTCAATAAGAAAAGTACTTAATCTGTCATACCAAGCCCTTGGGGCTTGTTTTAAACCATAGAGAGCTTTGGTTATTTAAATACATGATTAGGGAGGCTATTATTTTCAAATCCAGGAGACTGTTCAACATAAACTTCTTAAAAAATAAAGCCATTAAGAAAAGCACTTTTAACATCCATTTGAAATAACTTAAAATCATTATTACTAGCATAGGCAAGGAGTATCCTTATGGCTTCTAATCTAGCCACAAGAGCGAAGGTTTCTTCGTAATTGATACATTCTTCTTGGTTGAAACCTTTGGCCACTAATCTAGCCTTATTTCTTACCACGATACCATATTTATCTTGCTTGTTTCTAAAGACTCATTTAGTACAAATAACTAAATGGTCATTTGGCCTTGGAACAAGCTTCCAGACCTTATTTCTCTCAAATTGATTTAACTCATCTTGTATTGCGATAATCTATGAATCATCTTTCATGGCTTCGTCAATACATTTAGGTTCAATTTGGGAGAGAAAAGTGGCATTGGCACAAGAATTTTCAAGAGATGAACGTGTTTGAACCCCCTTAGATGTGTCTCATAGGATTAGCTCCTTAAGATGAGCATCTACATAGTTCCAATCCTTAGGTAAGGATGTTTCGGAAGTGGATGCATCCAAGTTGCTAGTTGGAGAAGGGGTTTCATTTAAATTCAAAGAATCGAAATTAACATCATCATCAAAGTCATTTTTCTTGATTTCAGAAACCTCATTGAAAACAACATGAATGGATTCTTCTATTTTTAAAGTCCTTTTATTGAAGATACGAAAAGCTTTAGAAACCGAAGAATAACCAAGAAAAATTCTTTCATCGGCTTTAGCATCAAATTTTCCTAAGGCATCTTTCTCATTCAAGACAAAACACTTACACCCAAAAACTTTAAAATATGAAACATTGGGTTTTTTATTGTTCCACAACTCATAGAGAGTTTTGGTGAGTAAGGGTCTTACTAAAACTCTATTTAAAATATAGCATGCAGTGTTTACAGCTTCGGCCCAAAAATATTTGGGTAGGCTTTGTTCATTCAACATGGTTCTTGCCATTTCTTGTAAATTTCTATTCTCTCTTTCTACTACTCCATTTTGTTGAGGATTTCTTGGAGTAGAGAAGTTGTGGTTGAATCCATTAGATTCATAGAATTCTTGGAAATCATGATTTTGAAATTCACCACCGTAATCACTACGAATTGATGAAATCATAAAACCTTTTTCATTTTGAACAAGTTTGTAAAACTTAGTGAAATATCTAAAGTATTCATTTTTGTGATTCAAAAAATAAGTCCATGTGTATCTACTATAGTCTTCTACAATGACGAAGGTGTATTTGCTACCTCCTAGGCTTGATGTAGAGATTGGTCCGAACAAGTCCATATGGATCAATTGTAACGGCCTTGATTTGCTTATTTGATTCTTAGATTTAAAACTACTCTTAATTTGTTTTCCTAATTGACAAGCATCACACACATTATCTTTGATGAACTTGATGTGAGGAATTCCTTGTACAAGTTCTTTGGATGATATTTGAGTGATTAGTTTCATGCTAGCGTGACCTAATCTTCTATGCCAGAGCCAAGCATCCTCATTTAAAACCGAAAAACATATTTCATTACACAGATTATTGATGTCAATGGTGTATACGTTATTTTGTTTTAATGCTATCATAGATGTGTTGTTGTGTGGTTTTTTAAGGATGCATGCATTAGATTCGAATTTGATAATGTATCCTTTATCACAGAATTGACTAATGCTCAAGAGATTATGTTTTAAACCATCAACTATCAAAACATCTTCAATAAAGAAGTTGGATTTGTTACCTATGGTTCCTTTGCCAATGATTTTACCCTTGTTGTTGTCTTTGAAGGTGACATAGCCTTCGTCCATGCTAGTGAGCTTAGAGAATTGAGATGGATCTCCGGTCATATGCCTTGAGCATCCACTATCAAGGTACCATCTCTTGCTCCTAGCTTGTGATGGTGTATGTCTCTACAAGAAAAGATAATTTTTAGGTACCCATTTACTTTTGGGTGCCTCAAAAATTGATCTATATTGTTTGTCATGTTGCATAGAGTTTATCATGGTTCCTTTAGGAACCCAAATCAATTTGTTCGGACTAATTTTCTTGACTGGACAATAATGTGTTTTGTGTCCATGCTTGCAACAAAAGTTGCATTTGCTTTGGTGTCGAACATGTAGGATGGGGCCCTTTATGAAGGTGGTTAGATTTTGGTGAGAATTTCTCACAAATCCGATTCCACTTATTTTGGGAATGTGACCCTTGTTTGTAAGAATCATGTTCAAAGACTTGCTACCAACCTCGAATTTCTTCAAGGTGTCCCTAAGTAGTAGGTTTTCCTTTTGGATAGTTTTAAAATCATGGCATTTTATACAGGAACCTAAACTATCATGGTATTCAGTTTTCAGCTTATCGAAATTACAAGTAAGACTATCATGCTCCTTTTTCAATGATTTGTATTTTCTACCAATAATCTTGCATTCATCAAATAAATCATGGAAGGCATTTAATAACTCATCAAATGATAAATTTGCATCAATTAAATTTGTTACCTCCTCTCCGATGGCCATTAAAGCGTAATGAGCAACTTGCTCGGTGTTGGACTCCTCTTATTCGGACGCGCTCGAATCATCCCATGTTCCTTTGAGCGCCTTCTTCTTTGATGTTCTCTTCTTGGCTTGGGGACAATCACTCTTGTAGCGTCCCGGCTTTTTGCACTCATAGCAAATAACTTGGTCCCTTTTGGGTTCAAGTTTATTTTTTGTGTCATTTTTAAACTTGTTTCTCTTAATGAATTTTTTGAATTTTCTTGTTAGAAGTGCCAAGTCATCGTCACAGTCCTCATCACTTGAGTTTTCTCTCAAGTGGTCATCTAGCGTTCTAAGTGCCATATCCTTCCTGTTCTTTGGAAGGATGTCTTCTTGCTCTTCATGAGCCTTGCATGTCATTTCATAGGTCATTAATAACCCAATTAGTTCTTCAAGAGGAAAATTACTCAAATCTTTAGCCTCTTGAATAGCAGTGACTTTAGGGTCCCAACTCTTAGGAAGGGATCTTAGAATCTTATTCACAAGCTCAAAATCCGAAAAACTTTTACCGAGTCCCTTTAGATCATTGACGACTTCTGTGAAACGAGTGTACATGTCGCCAATAGTCTCGCTCGGTTTCATTCGAAAAAGTTCGAAAGAGTGTATCAAAAGATTGATTTTTGACTCTTTCACTCTACTTGTGCCTTCGTGAGTCACTTCGAGTGTATGCCAAATATCAAACGCAGTTTCACAAACCGAAACACGATTAAACTCATTTTTATCAAGCGCACAAAATAAGGCATTCATAGCCTTTGCATTAAGAGCGAAAATCTTCTTCTCCAATTCATTCTAATCAATCATTGGAAGAGAAGATTTCGAAAAACCATTTTCGACAAGATTCCAAAGTTCAAAATCCATTGAAATAAGGAAGATCCTCATTCGGGTCTTCCAATAAGTGTAGTCCGTCCGATTGAACATGGGTGGACGTGTAATAGAATGGCCCTCTTGATTTCTGGCGTATGTCATCTCTCTTGGGTTTTAATCCGTTTGAGAGTGAACCCCGCTCTGATACCAATTGTTAGGATCAATAGCACTAAGAGGGGGGGGTGAATTAGTACAGCGGAAATCTTTCGACGATTAAAACTGCGTTCGTATGATAAGAGCGATTTCGATAGAAAACTAGATTTGTAAATCGCTTTAACTTGTGATCAAGCAAAACGCAGCTAAAGCAAGTTTATGAATGCAGTTGGCAAATATGATTGAAAGCGTAAACTGAAATATGATGTTCGTACGAAAAAATAGATTTATGTCTAAACACCGATTCGGAAAATACTGAACTTTGAAACACGATCGTAAAAGCGCAGAAGGCAGTAAGCTATTGAGGAGGTTTGCAGTAAAGATAATTTGCTCAAAGTAAATGCAAACCAGAGAACTCAACGATTTTAGAGTGGTTCGGTCAAGCTTGACCTACATCCACTTTTGGCTTTATCCTCCGATGAGATCACCGACGTCCACTAGAGGCTTTCCTTCAATAGGCGAAGGCCAACCACCATTTTACAGTTTCACTCCTTTTGACGGGCTTAGGAGACAACCCTTACATAATTTTTAATCCTCTCTTGAATGATCAAAACTTGAAAAAAAAGAGGGAGGAGTGCTAGTCATAGGTGCCCAGCAAGCCAATCACGTGAGTGATGGCACGTGTGACTTGATACAGAATCTTTTTGCTTATTATATTTTGGCGTATATCACTTTATAACTATTGCATAAATGCATATATATATATTGTGATGTCCTTGGATTTGTGCAATGGGAATCGGATCGTGATGAGATCACGATAATGAGATCGATTCACCTTTAAACACATATCCTAAATAATCCCTACATAGGTTACCGAGAGGGACATCGTGATAACCGGATAGGCCCCGGTGTCTTTGTATACCCCGTCCATATGATAGATGCAGCTGGTCTCATAGCTGCTCGTGCAGGGGACACTAGGGATACAGATGCAGGTGCTCGTGGAGAATGAGTTCACTGATTGATCCGCTTACGGAATCTTTGGATGGTTGATGATGCCTTATTGTCGGACAAATGATTCCGTAGTCCTAGTGGTGTATCTGGTCCTTAGACATAAGACATCAAGGATGTCCTGTATGAGTGCTCCACTCTTTGATACCAGACTTATAGGTTTGGCTGTCCCAGATCTAGTACAGCTGGTCATTGGGAGTGGTAGTCGACCTTACGAGGGCTATTGAGTGTCGATAGAGGATCATCCACTCTTGGCGTCATGAGAGGAATATCCCATGTGTTCTTGCTCAAACAAATCCTTGGCCTGAGTCATTTGGGTTGAGAGAGAAAGAGTTCTCCGGGAGAATCTGATTAGATATCCGACGGAGCCCTTGTCTTATTGGATGCAGATCCAATACCCACTAGGGAAGAACCTATTAGGGTTTGACACGGGATCTCTATAAATATGAGGGATTCACAGCCTCATAGGCTAGAGTCTTTGCTTGCCTTTCCTATTCTCCTCTCCCTCTCCACCTCAGAGGCCTGGAGTTTTGAGGAGGGTCGTCCATAACCCCTGCTTTGTGTAGATCACCGCTAGAGGAGGGCGGCTTGACCTCCTTCACCCTCTCCGGCGATCTGTAAGGAAACAGGGGATATCTGATCTCCCTAGGTAACACAATCTCTATCGCAGGTTTTGTGTTTTTTTGGGATTTTTACGCACCAATCTTATACGATGATGACGAACATCTTTTTTGGGAATCGGGATTTTTTGTTTTCTTGTTCTTCCATTGCGCGTATCATGTCCCCCATGATTTCCCAACAAAGGGTATCGAGCCAGGTTGTTCGTGCGAATGATTGGTTTTGAACTGCGTGTGTTGTGTTTAGGAAGAATATTGACGTCAAAATCGTTGGCGCAAAAGCGAGGAAGGGCAAGCAAAATGATTCTTGCCCTCGATCTGCATGCCTGCGACCACCTGCGGCGGCGGCCGCACCAGCACCACAAAGCCGGCGCGATCGCGCAAGCGCGCTATGCCTGCAGCAACCGTCCGGCGGTCTGCTTTGCAACTTCTTCTGCGGCCGGTGATGGCTGGCAGCCCGCTGGTAGAGGCACCTACGACCCGTGACCCATGCAGAGGCGCCATGGCAAGCGGCGGCCGGGTCGAGGCACCGCAGTCACGGCGCCCGCTTCGTGGCCGCTTCTCCACCGGCAAAAACCCCGCGGGCGGCCGCCAATGAGGCAACACCGCTTCATGGAACTGCTCCTCGAGGCGAACCGCCCGTGAGGGCCAGCGGCCTACGGGGCGCCGACCCCCGGCAAATAGCGGCGCCAATGCGTGCCGCCGCTGCAGCGAGGGCACTGCCCTCGCCCTCGCCCACCTGACGCCCGCCGGCAGGGTGGCCGGCAGCAGCGAGGGAATTAGGGTTTTGGGCAAAAGTACAGTTTTGCCCCCGTGAATTTGAAAATTCGGTTTTACCTTTTGTCCAAATTATGAAAATACCCTTAGGAATTGAGAAATTCCCTACATGTCCCTGATTTCAAAAAAATATTAATTAATTAAAAGGTTTAGTTGATTATTATTTTTATTATTATCTAGTAGTCCTACTTGATGATGATTATTTATACATGTGATGTATGATGTGTGGACCGGATGATCATGGACCGTGTGATGTGTGTACTTGTGATTATTATTATTGAGGTCTACGAACCTCCATTATATTTCTCGTTTATTGTCGGGGGCCTGCGTGCCTATGATTAAGTTGTAATCACATGAGGAGTGGCGAAGGGAGTGGATGCGATAGAGGGACCCACGAGACGGACGATCGTGATGCATGGAGATGCATCAAGATGTCGGCGAACCGGCGAGGGCGAGATGGACGATCACAAGGGCATGGAGATGCACCGTTACACATAGATCTTGATGTTAGTGATTAGGCCCTCTATCGGCTCGGGCCTAATCATATTAGGCTGTGGTCCATGATCATCTGATGTGATTGCTTATACACAAACTAGATATGTATATATATTTGCATGCGATGTAGATATATATTAAATATGTATATGTGTGACATGTCATATTAGGAGACCAAATTATAGAAACATATCTCGATAATATTAAGTCGGTAAACGTGAGGCAATTAGATTGACCCACGTGGCCTTCCATCATTACGAGTAGGAACCGATTCCCGGTGTAGGTTGAGTTGGTCGAGTCCCTCGAGACTCACCTATATCGCGATTCGCTATCTTGCTTACGACATAGAGATGTCACCGGTGACCTGAGGGCATGGTATGCTTGGTCGAGTCCCTCGAGGGTATATCATCAAATCAGACTCATCTTGTAACGAAGGTGTTGACATAACCGAGCATCATGGTTGGTCGAGTCCCTCGAGGCCATGGTGATTCGGAGGCCGAACAGGACGGGAATCACAAGGAGTTGTGATCGGCAAGAGTTGCCTACCTTTTAGGCTTAGTATGATTGGTCGAGTCCCTCGAGGTTACTCTAAGACGCTGATTGGATCCTGATCCCCACTAGAAGTCTACTGGAGACTTCCATTTCACGTGCTGAGGGTGTCGCATGACTCATTAGTAAAATAGTGGGAGCATATTAAGATAGAAGTCCATATCTTGATAGTTTATTTCTTGCAAAATCTGCATGTTATTCATTTCTGCTACATCTTTATTTTCAGAAAATGTCGCTTTCAAATCCCTTACGTGGCATACTTGATGTCAACCGCCTTACTGGTCCAAATTATACGGATTGGCTCCGTAACTTGAGAATTGTTCTCACAGCGGAGAAAATCGTGTACGTCCTTGATACAGTGATGCCTACGCCCGAAGAAGGGGCAAGCGAGGATGAGATCGCTCGCTACGTGAAGTACATTGATGACTCCACTCTTGCTCAGTGCTATATGTTGGGCTCTATGACTCCAGAGTTACAGAGACAACATGAAAAGACGGATGCCAGATCCATTCTCCTACATGTCCACAAATTGTTTGAGGAACAGGGAAGGACTTAACGATATGAGATATCCAAGAGCCTTTTCCGCGCTAGGATGACTGAGGGGACACCGGTTCAGAACCATGTCCTAAAGATGATTGAGTGGATAGAGAAACTCACAGGTCTAGGAATGGTCCTAACTTGTGTGTGGATATTGTGCTTCAGTCCCTACCAGATTCCTTTTCACAGTTCATAATGAATTTTAATATGAACAAGCTTGAGGTGACTCTCCCTGAGCTCGTCAATATGTTGAGGGAGGCAAAGAGTAATATTAAGAAAGAGAAGCCAGTTCTCTACACTGGTGAGACCAGAAAGAAAAGGAAAGCAAAAGGTCCCTTAAGAAGGGAAAGGGCAAGGGCAAACAAGGTAAAGCAAAGGTTGCTAAGAAAGACCCAGCAAAGGACAAAGGCCAATGCTTCCACTGTGGTAAAGATGGGCATTGGAAGAGAAACTGCAAAGTGTACCTTGCAGAAAGGGCGAAACAAAAGCTTGATGAAGCTTCAAGTACATTCATGATCAGTCTCCATTTGTCAGACTCTTATGATAACACATGGGTATTGGATACCGGTAGTGCTTATCATATATGCAATTCGTTACAGGTTCTGGCAAGGCCTAGGAGACTATAGAGAGGCGAGATGGACCTCAAGATGGGTAATGGAGCAAAAGTTGCTGTATTAGCTGTTGGCGAGGTCGCCCTACATCTGCCTAGTGGAGCTTTTATTGCATTAGATGCATGTTATTTTGTTCCTTCTATTATCAAAAAACATTATCTCCATTTCATGTTTAACAGTTAGTGGATATAAATTTGTTTTTGAGAACAATGGTTGTTCGATATTATTAGATGATAAGATCATCATGAAAGGAACATTGCATAATGGTTTATTTATGTTAGACACCACTCCACATATCATGAATGTAAATATGTCCAAAAGGAAATGAGATGAGTTGAACAGTGCATGCCTATGGCATTGTAAGCTAGGTCACATCCATGAAAGAAGGATTCAAAAGTTGCTAAATGATGGATATCTAGATCCATTTGACTATGTGTCATATGTGACTTGTGAGCCTTGCATTCGTGGAAAACTGACCAAATCTCCATTTAGTAGAACTAGAGAGAGAGCCAATGAGTTGTTGGAACTCATACATAGTGATGTATGTGGACCCATGTCAACTCATGCCATTGGAGGTTACTCCTACTTCATTACATTTACTGATGATTTCTCAAGGTATGGATATGTGTACTTAATGAAGTACAAGTCTGAGGCTTTTGAGAAATTCAGAGAGTATAAGAATGAGGTGGAGAACCAGACTGGAAAGAGTATCAAAACTCTTCGATCAGATCGAGGAGGTGAATACTTAAGTACAGAGTTTACTCAATTCCTCAAGGACCATGGGATATTATCCCAGTGGACAACTCCTTATACACCTCAGCTCAATGGTGTCTTTGAAAGGAGAAATCGTACATTATTAGATATGGTACGGTCCATGATAAGTTTCACTGACCTACCCATCTCATTCTGGGGATATGCCCTAGAAACCGTAGCTTACCTTCTGAACAGAGTTCCAACTAAGTCGGTAGTGTCTACACCATATGAGATATAGAAAGGGAAGAAGCCTGATCTTAAGGTTGTTAAGATCTGGGGCTGCCCTGCCCATGGTAGAAGACACAACCCCGATAAGTTAGAATCAAGGACAGAGCGATGCAAATTTGTGGGATACCCCAAGGAAACTTATGGGTATTATTTCTATCATCTCGAGGACCAAAAGGTCTTTGTAGCTAAGAGAGCAGTGTTCCTTGAGAAGGAACACATTCTTGACGGAGACAATGGGAGAATGATAGAATTGAGTGAGTTTGGAGAACCAAGCTCAAGCACCACTCTACAGCCCGAGTCTGTTCAGGTACCTAATACACAAGTATCAACTTTACGCAGGTTTGATAGAGTATCCCATCCTCCTGAGTAATATGTGGGACATATTAGAGCAGAGGATGTAGAGGATATTGATCCTCAGACCTACGAGGAGGCTATTATGAGTATAGACTCCGGGAAGTGGAAAGAAGCCATGAATTCTGAGATGGATTCTATGTACTCCAATAAGGTTTGGAACCTAGTTGATGCGCCCGAAGGTATTGTACCCATCGGTTGCAAGTGGATCTTTAAGAAAAAGATCAGAGTAGATGGAAAGGTAGAGACCTATAAAGCAAGGCTAGTGGCTAAGGGGTATCGTCAAAGGCAAGGTGTTGACTACGACGAAACTTTCTCACCCGTAGCAATGCTAAAATCCTTCAGAATTCTATTGGCTATTGCAGCACACTATGATTATGAGATCTGGCAGATGGATGTGAAAACCGCATTCCTCAACGGGAACCTCGAGGAGGAGGTGTATATGATGCAACCTGAGGGATTCGTATCCAAGAACTACCCAGATAAGGTGTGTAGGTTGCTTAGATCCATTTATGGACTAAAGCAAGCTTCCCGGAGTTGGAACATAAGATTTGATGAGGCAATCAGATCTTATGACTTCGTTAAGAATGAAGATGAGCCTTGTGTATACAGAAAGGTAAGTGGGAGCGCTATCACCTTTTTGGTGTTATATGTGGATGACATCCTCATCATTGGGAATGACATAGGAATGCTGTCCACAGTAAAGGCTTGGTTATCTATTCACTTCTCCATGAAGGACTTAGGGGAAGCATCTTATATCTTGGGGATTAGAATCTATAGAGATAGATCCAAGAGGATGCTTGGCTTGTCCCAGTCCAGGTACATAGAAACTATTGTCAAAAGGTTTGGCATGAAAATTCCAAGAGAGGTCTCATACCGATGAGACATGGGATATCGCTTTCTCTGAGTATGTCCCCAAAGACTCCGTGAAAGAAAGGGCAACATGGATATGATACCTTATGCCTCAGCAATAGGGTCTATCATGTATGTCGTGCTATGTCTTGGGCACGATATAGCGCATGCTCGAAAGTGTCACGGCAGTGTATCAAAAGGATCTAGGCTTGGAGCACCGGAAAGCAAAAAGTGTATCCTTAAGTACTTGAGAAGGACTAAAGATCTTTTACTAGTATATGGAGGTAATAGCCTTAAGGTTGAAGGCTACTGGCCGACTCAAGTTTTCAGTCGATGTCGATGATAGCAAGTCGAATTCAGGTATGTGTACACCTTGAATGGACGAAAGTGTCTTTGGAAGAGTTCCAAGCAAGATACCACTGCTGACTTCGACCACGTGAGGCGGAGGCACATTGCTGCATCGATGCAGCAAAGGAGGGAGTCTGGGTGAAGAAGTTCATCACAGATTTGGGAGTCGATACAAATAGCGACAAGTTGACTTCCTTATATTGCGACAACTATGGGGTGAATACTCAAATAAGGGAACCCGGGTCTCATCAGAAGTGTTCTGAGGAGGTTCCAGCTTATAAGAAAGATCGTAACTTGAGGAGATGTAGTAGTGGAAAGAGTTCCATCCGAAGATAACATTGCAGATCCACTGACAAAGCCGTTGTCTCAGATTGTCTTTGAGCGTCATAGGAGTCTGATGGAGATTAGACATATAGGTGATTGGCTTTAGGTCAAGTGGGAGATTGCTAGTCATAGGTGCCCAAAGAAGCCAATCAATGTGAGTGATGGCACGTGTGACTTGATACAGAATCTTTTGCTTATTATATTTTGGCGTATATCACTTTATAACTATTGCATAAATGCATATATATATATTGTGATGTCCTTGGATTTATGCAATGGGAATCGGATCGTGATGAGATCACGATAATGAGATCGATTCACCTTTAAACACATATCCTAAATAATCCCTGTCATAGGTTACTCGAGAGGGACATCGTGATAACCGATAGGCCGGTGTCTTTGTATACCGTCCATATGATGATGCAAACTGGTCTCATAGCTGCTCGTGTAGGGACACTAGGGATCTGATGCAGTGCTCATTGGAGAATGAGTTCATTGATTGATCCGCTTATGGAATCTTTGGATGGTTGATGATGCCTTATTGTCGACAAATGATTCCGTAGTCCTAGTGGTGTATCTGGTCCTTAGACTTGAGACACCAAGGATGTCCTGTATGAGTGCTCCACTCTTTGATACCGCATTTATAGGTTTGGCTGTCCCGGATCTAGTACAACCGGTCATTGGGAGTGGTAGTCGACCTTTGAGGGCTATTGAGTGTCGATAGAGGATCATCCACTCTTGGCGTCATGAGAAAAATATCCCATGTGTTCTTGCTCGGACAAATCCTGGCGGGGTCATTCTGCCGAGAGAAAAGAGTTCTCCTGGAGAATCCGATTAGAGCGAGACTTCGGTAGAAACCGTATGGGTCCAAAAACACCATGCTCGATATATACGGTCTCGGGATATTAGATGGATGAGGGACTATAGGTACATGGTAATCGAGGACAGACAGGTCCAATGGATTGGATTCCCTTGTATCGTGCGGGGACTACTGGCGTAGTGGCCTAGTACGTCCGTGAAGTCGATGAGTCGAGTGAATTATTACAGAGATAATAATTCACCGAGTTAGAAGGAGTTCTCGGCGGTATGACTCACGGCCAGCTCGATATTGGGCCTAGAGGGTCACACACATATGGTAGGCATTGCGATGAGTAGAGGTTGGATATGAGATATCCGGCGGAGCCCTTGTCTTATTGTATGCAGATCCAATACCCACTAGGGAAGGACCCATTAGGGTTTGACACGGATCTCTATAAATAGGAGGGATTCACAGACCTCATAGGCTAGAGTCTTTTGCTTGCCTTTCCTATTCTCCTCTCCTCTCCACCTTAGAGGCCTGGGAGTTTTGAGGAGGGTCGTCAGAACCCTGCTTTGTGTGGATCACCGCTAGAGGGAGGACGCTTGACCTCCTTCACCCTCTCCTAAGGATCTGCAAGGAAATAGGGATATACGATCTCCCTAGGTAACACAATCTCTATACGCAGTTTTGTGTTTTGCGGATTTTTAC